>JARFJB010002472.1:3720000-3810000 GCA_036346205.1 Vesta saturnalis | reverse complement strand
AGCTATAGGGTCCCGAACCGAACGATACATTCGTGCAAATGCAGTGACAATACTTAATGACGCTGGGAGGTCCGGTAGCCGTGCCCCAAGTGACTCCTTCCAACCTAGCGGCCGCCTCCTGGTTTCGACCTCATTCACAACCAATAAAAATATAAAATAAATACACTCAACAAAAAAAATATGCAAACAACGGTAAGTATTCAATTCACTAGGTAATTCAAAAGTCAAAAATCATAAAAGTATGATCATCCTTAAAGTAGTGTCATAATTGAAATTCCTAAGCTAACCAGACCTAAGAGAAGATCTAATCTGCTTAATGTAAATCCATATATATATATATATATATATATATATATATATATATATATATATATACATATAGATACAGGGTGACCCAAACTCGATGGCCAAAACGAAAACAGGTGATTCCTCTGGCCAAAAGGAACAAAAAATTGTTAATACAGGGTGTGTCTATTGTTGTTTAATTTTTTCTATTTCGTTTTTAAATCACGCTGTATCTTCCAAACTAGAAGAGTTACAAGAAAACACATTAGGAGAAATTTGTAGAAGACGAAATTGCCTTAAATAATATTGAATTCATTCGAGACAAACTCATCATTCAACATTTTTAAT
This sequence comes from Vesta saturnalis, assembly GCA_036346205.1. Taxonomy (NCBI): domain Eukaryota; kingdom Metazoa; phylum Arthropoda; class Insecta; order Coleoptera; family Lampyridae; genus Vesta; species Vesta saturnalis. The sequence continues at coordinate 3,809,367 of JARFJB010002472.1, read as the reverse complement.
GACATAATGAATTCAGAAATGATTTTTTTTCAAATCCCAAGACAAATTTCCAAGAGGAATATTTTTCCAATAGAGATGGATTTGATACATGGCCGATAAAGGAAAAACTTCCTTTTTTCATAAGCTTCACAACGATATGAAAAAAAACTTATGGTTGACGTACTAATTACGGAATTGTTACAGGAATACACCTCAGGAAAAACTTTTAGAGCATAAAATTACCTTCAAAAATATGGTAGAGTAGATGAGAATTGACGATTTGTCCCTCACTTTTCAATCAATCTGTACATTTACGGCAAGAGATACGTCTCCTTTACTTTCATCACCGTAGCAACGACTTGACATTAGTAAGTTAGTTGTCAAAATTTATTTGCTATTACAGTTTTGCTGATTTCAATACGAGTTCTTTCTGTTGTAGTGATATTGTAATATAGTTTTTGAGTCGTTCTTGTTCTTGTTATTATTATTGTTCTTGTTCGTGTTCGTGTTTTCCTTCCTGAGTCATGTTTTCAAATGAAGAATATGCCGATATTCATTATTATTATGGTGTTGCCCAAGGGAATGCGAGTGATGCTGCTAGACTGTATGCAGCTGCTTTCCCAAGAAGAATTCATCCAGAAAGGAGAGTTTTCTCTAGAGCACACACTGCTCTAAGAGAGAGAGAGGATCTTTTAGGATCCTAAGAGCTCAAGAGGAATTTCATAATGTTGGGAGCATTGACGACGTAATCCAGCATTTCGAAGCAAATCCTGAGACTAGCTTGCGGCGGTCATCCAATGTATTGCAGATGCCACGAGAAACAATACGGAGAACTCTTAAGGCTGACAGAAGACGTGCGTATCACGTGACGGGAGTTCAAGAACTTTTAGATGGTGATCTAGGTCGGCGGATTGAGTTTTGCCAATGGTATCTCAATTCAGTTAGGAATGATCGAGATTTCCAAAAAGCAATCGGATGAGGCCACCTTTACAAGGTCAGGTATCTTCAATATCCATAACACGCACGTCTGAGCACATGAGAGCCCACATACTGTGAGACCAAATAGCTTTCAACACCAGTTCAAAGTTAATGTTTGGGTTGGTTTACTCAACAATCAACTTATTGGTCCATATATTCTGTCAGATAGAGTCAATTCAGTGAATTTTTTTAATTCCGTTCAAGAAAACCTCCCTGAATTGATGGAGGAGGTTTCATTGGCAACAAGAGCAGATACGTGGGTTCAACTTGATGGTAGTCTTGCCCACTACGGAAGAGGCTAAACGAACATTATCCCCAACGTTGGATTGGAAGAGGTGGTACAGTGGCGTAGCCTCCAAGATCTCCAGATCTCACCCCTCTGGATTTTTTCCTCTGGGGATCTCTCAAGGAATTGGTCTACAGCACTCAACCAACAACCAAGGAAGAGCTTATTGAAGCAATTGATAGATCAAGTCGGGTGATAACACAGAGACAAATTGCTTCAGCGACAGCTTCAGTACGAAGACGGTGTGTCCAGTGTATAGCAGCAAACGGCAGTCATTTTGAAGCAACTCTTGACAATTGAATAAAAGGTTGGAAAGTACTTAATTTTGGCCACAGGAATCAGTAGTTTCAATTTCACCATCGAGTCCTGGTCACTCAACATTGTTATTATCTATTAATGGATTTGATTGTGGTACCTCGATTAAATCTTGAAATTTGAAAAAAAAACTCATTTACGAATTCATTATGCCATTAAAAATGTTGAATGATGAGTTTGTCTCGAACAAATTCAATATTCTTAAAGTTAATTATAATGCTCATTTCTGAATTCATTATTTTATTAAAGATGTTGAATGATGAGTTTGTCTCGAATGAATTCAATATTGTTTCATCTTCTACAAATTTCTCCTAATGTGTTTTCTTGCAACTCTTCTAGTTTGGAAGATCCAGCGTGATTTAAAAAATAAGTCCACGAAATAGAAAAAATTAAAGAAAAGTTAACATCTTGGAAACCATCAACAATAGACACCCTGTATTAACAATTTTTTGTTCCTTTTGGCCAGAGGAATCAGCTGTTTTCGTTTTAGCCATCGAGTTTGTCACTGTATATATATATATATATATATATATATATATATATATATATATATATATATATATATATATATATATATATATATATATATATATATATATATATATATATATATATATGTCGATAAATCAGCAAAACTACATAACTATAACGACCGAAAAGTAAAACAAAATTGAATCAAAACAAATTAACAAACATTCGGAAATGTAGGTGATTCCAGGCAAAATAACTGAACTAACACTGACAACTTTCGATTAAATTCTCAAGCAATAAAAATAAAAAATTACAACATAAACAAAACTCCTACCACTCACTCAGAACACTCCAAAATGGAGGAGTCATAAATCATCAATGGACGTTCGGAACAGTGTCTTCCCTATTTCTCTTAGAAATAAAAAGTATCGCTCCCAACCGCATCTTCCACATCTATTTCGTTAGTCGCCTCTTACGACATGCAGTTGGACTCTACTGTAGCAAGATTTTAGGCTGTTCCTACTCAGTACCAAACAAAATAAACACAAACTTTACTTTATACAAACTCTATACTAATATAAATAAGATAATTATGAATTCCGGATAACAAAAACAAAAAAAAAATTAAAAAAGGGTGGTAGAGCCCATTGTTTAGATTTGGGATACTGTAATTATAACAGGAATTATTCTAATTGTTTATTCGTATAACAAATAAAATGCTTCCTCTCGGAAATCTACTTACAACAAATAAAATTTCGCTTGTGGCCAATGAAAGGTATCTTATATCAAATAAGATTTGGACCACGGCTCAGATTAGCATATTCCTTAAGATACTTACTGTATATTTAGAGCTCTTTTCCTTATAACGCCATAAGGAAATGTAGAGATAATATCCATAGCTATAAATCAGGTAAGCATGTCAGGCGCCACTCATTTTTTAGACAATTAAAATACAACAAAAAATGAGAAACTTGTATATTAATACCACATGTAAATTTAGTAAATAACTCAACAGCTGTATTTATTTGTATATATACGAAATCAAAATATCAATTTCAGTATAAAGCAAATACATTAGTACTTAACTTATCGCGAAGATAGATATACTATACAAAAGTATAACCTATCTTTACGTAGAATTGTTTTTAAAATTAAAGTTGATTGAAACTGAATCACTGCAGTGTAATAACTAAAATATTTAGCACCTGTCAACAAAATACCTCTGAAGTAGGGTCAAGCGCTCGAATATTTTATCTTAGAAAACACTGACTGAAGTCATTTTTCTTTTCATTACCGAATATAAAAATTCCGAAACAATATTACACTAGCTTTACTTTAATATTCGTAAATAAATTCGCCTAACTTGTTCATATTATATAAAAACAATTTGCTGTCGAGAACCTTATTTGTTGACAATACGACATAGCATTACATCAATATAAAGAACAGGTATCTTCCAGCACCTTTCACTAGCGTAAAGGTATCCCTGGCCCAAAGCAAGCAACACATATATGATGTGGCTATCAAAACGAGCATAACTAAACAGCGGGCTTAATTTGCCCTGTTCCCTTGCTTAAGAGACAAAAGCAAAAGGTATAAAAATAAAAATTAGGTGTGATTGATTTATATATTAAAAGGGTAATTTGCACGGTCTAGCTCAGTAAGGTACAAACTTACGAAACTTACTGTAGTATGAGAACTCATTTTGAACAGGTGGAGGAAGATGTGTCCATAGATATAACCAGTAAAGCATTTCTTTGTTGGACGCCACTGAATTTATAGGTTTAATGTAAAAAAATTAAGAAAGTTGCACCTTAATAGCATAATAGGTAATCTGAATAAATACTAAAAAGTATTTTGTAAATTTAATAAACATTCAGTTGTCAAATTCAAAGTAGTGCCCATAGAATATTCTTACAAAGATTACATTGTAGGTAACAGTTATGTGTTTTACCAAAACACGGCCTATTGCACCTTGTTGAATTTGTTTAAAAACTTAACAATTTTTATCAGATTTTATATTATTTTTATTGACATGCGTTGCTTCTATATTTAACCTTCAAACTAATGTAAATCAAGGTTTTACAAATTTTAAGTTGAATTTTAAACACATTATTAATATAAATACTAATTTTCACTTCTTTTAAACTTCAATTAATAGTTTTGGATAACTTACTTTAGACTTGAATGTATAATTCATGGTAATTTGCACAAAATGTTTTAATACGTTGTAATTTATTTTCAACCCTTTCTAGTCGCGTGGCTTAATTCATAAATATATAAATTTCAATATGAGATTCTTATTTATATACGAATGTTTACTAATTTATAAATATTTTACCTTTGAACAAAAACCTGTGTAAGTACTGAATTTATTTGAAATGTAACATACAGCATTGCTCAACTTCGTTCCAACATAAAATACACTACAACAAGCACATGCCTCAGGAGCCACAACCAACGGTGTATTGTGGAGAGTGGATAAGCTCCACTCACCACTACTATGACGATAACAATTACACTGCCAGTACGACACAAGCAGAAGCTATAGGGTCCCGAACCGAACGATACATTCGTGCAAATGCAGTGAGAATACCAAATGACGCTGGGAGGTCCGGTAGCCGTGCCCCAAGTGACTCTTCCAACCTAGCGGCCGCCTCCTGGATTCGTCGATAAATCAGCAAAACTACATAACTATAACGACCGAAAAGTAAAACAAAATTCAATAAAAACAAATTAACAAACATTCGAGATGTAGGTGATTCCAGGCACAATAACTAAACTAACACTGAGAACTTTCCATTAAATTCTTAATCAATAAAAATAAAAATTACAACATAAACAAAACTCCTACCACTCACTCAGATCATTCCAAAACGGAGGGCCATAAATCATCAATGGACCTCTTTCACTTAGAAATGAAAAGTGTCGCTCCCTACCGCTTCTTCCACACCTATTTCGTTAGTCGCTTTATGACAAGCAGTTGGACTCTACTGTAGCAAGATTTTAGGCCGTTCCTACACAGTACCAAACAAAATAAACACAAACTTTACTTTTACAAACTCTATACTAATATAAATAAGATAATTATGAATTCAGATAACAAAACAAAAAAAAATAAAAAAAGTGGTAGACCCATTGTTTAGATTTGGGATACTGTAATTATAACAGGAATTATTCTAATTGTTTATCCGTATAACAAATAAAATGATTCCTCTCGGAAGTCTACTTACAACAAATAAAATTTCGCTTGTGGCCAATGAAAGGTATCTTATATCAAATAAAATTTGGACCACGGCCCAGATCAGCACATTACTTAAGATACTTACTGTACATTTAGAGCTCTTTTCTTTATTACGCCATAAGGAGATGTAGAGATAATAGCTATAAACCAGGTAAGCATTCAGGCGCCACTCATTTTTAGATAATAAAATACAACAAAAATGAGAAACTTGTATATTAATACCACATGTAAATTTAGTAAATAACACAACAGCTGTATTTATTTGTATATATAAGAAATCAAAATATCAATTTCAGTATAAAACGAATACATTAGTACTTAACTTATCGCAAAGGTAGATATACTATACAAAAGTATACCCTATCTTTACGTAGAATTATTTTCAAAATTAAAGTTGATTGAAACTGAATAACTTCAGTGTAATAACTAAAATATTTACCACCTGTCAACAAAATACCTCCGAAGTAGGGTCAAGCACTCGAATTTTTATCTTAGAAAACACTAACTGAAGTCAGTTTTATTTTCATTGCGGAATATAAAAATCCGAAACAATATTAGACTAGCTTGACTTTAATATTCGTAAATCAATTCGCCTAATTTGTTCATATTATATCAAAACAATTTGCTGTCGAGAACTTCATTTGTTGACAATACGATATAGCATTACATCAATATAAAGGACATGTATCTTCCAGCACCTTTCACTAGCGTAAAGGTAAACGTAATATATCCCTGGCCCAAAGCAAGTAACACAGATATGATGTGGCTATCAAAACGAGCATAACTAAACAGCGGGCTTAATGTGCCCTGTTCCCTTACTTAAGAGACAAAAGCAAAAGGTATAAAAAATAAAAAATTAGGTGTGATTGATTTATATATTAAAAGGGTAATTTGCGCCACGGTCTAGCTCAGTAAGGTACAAACTTACGAAACTTACTGTAGTATGAGAACTCATTTTGAACAGGTCGTGAGGGAGGCAAAGATGTGTCCATAGATATAACCAGTAAAGCATTTCTTTGTTGGACGCCACTGAATTTATAGGTTTAATGATTAAAAAAAAAATGAAGAAAGTTGCACCTTAATAGCATAATAGGTAATCTGAATAAATACTAAACAACTGTATTTATATGTATATTTAATACAGCAAAATGTCTGATTAATATCAACATAAAATAACTAAAACGATATTCTTGTAAAGATTTACGATACTAAAATTACTAAATTCAACACAACTATATAAGTTTATAATCTATATATTCTTAAAATTCAAAATGCAATATGATCAACATTGTATTCAGTAATAATGAAAGGTATTCTTGACCTACGTCAACAAATATTACAGTACTGTAGGTTATGAGCTCAAATGTTCTTTGTTCTTTTGTAACCGTATGAACACACGACACTGATCTGTTATTTATTTAAACCTATATTGAAATAAAAGGATACTACTTACATGTACTCAAAATAAATATATTAACTTCGTCTTAAAACGAACTGTAGCATGAGAATTTCATTTCTCATGCATAAGATAAACATACCGTAAACGTAAATTTCCATTTGCGTATAGCGTACAAATACACGAACTGTAGACCATATATGAAGGTAACGTAAGTTCCATAATATGAACGTAAGGTAAGGTACTATAGTTTTCATTTGTCTTCAACATACATATAAATGAACTGTAGATCATATAAGCAAGGTAATTTTCATAATATAAACGTACGATAAGGTAAAATAATTTCCATTAAATCTTCCACATACCATAACGAAAATGTAGGTTAACTATAAAAGCAGGCTCCAAAAACAACAAAAGCTGGCAGATATTCGACGAAAGCAGATATACTTTGACAGCATGCGTTATTAATGCAAAACAAAGGTGTCTCCATTTATAATTCGTGAAGATAACATTGCATTATCACAGCCATTTTATGCATTTTTTCGTGATATTCAGCACGCTTTTACAGCGAACAAAATTCTTTAACATAAGAGTTTTTCCTAACACAATCGGTTTTCCCTAATGTAGAGATGTACCCTTGTTCCTTTCATTGCTCCATAATAAATATAATATATACAAAAATGTAATTAGAAGCGTTACATACCTTATAAAAGGTAAGCAAAACTTAAAAAAGATAAGTACTGAACTGGACGGCAGAAGAAACGGAAAGGAAATTAATTACTGTTCTGTTTGCATTTGCGCAGAAAACTTTGACCATATACTATATAAAGAGGTACTCGTAATTATGTAAACTAAAGAGAATACTAAAATTCAATTATTGAAAGAAAAAATGTACCAACGTAATGTAGATATATTTAGCAATAATAATACAAAACTACAAAATTTTCTTAATACACGGGAAGGACTTCTTAACGCAAGAGGCGGATTTTTATATTAGATATAATGAATTAATACAAACATGTAAAACAGTTGCATACCTTATGCAGGGAAGTAAATTTAATATACTATTTGCATCGAAATTATTTTTGTTTAAAATAAAGTTATGGTTTTCTCGGAATGTGCATTTTTCCTCATTTTTATAATTTTTTTTTTGAAATGTAGCGCAATGAACAAATATTATGATAACTTTCTACGCATACAGGGTGTTTGAAAGTTTGCCATTAACAATAATAATTTGTCTCAAATACCGACATGTACTCTCGTTTTTCAATAAGGTTGGGATCCAGAAATTAAGAGAATAAGAAATAGTTGATGACTTTATGGATTAAAGCTGGAAAAGTACCATTTGGGGAAGAAAATTTATTTTATTTTTTATTTTGTGCCACCTTGTTATCGTAACATCTAGATTTGACTCAAGTTAATAAGTAAAAAAGTTGTATGCGGAAACACCAGATACATTTAGTCTTACTTATTTTCTTCTGCTCTTTCCAAATATGTAATTAAAATTTTAACATATTGATATACAGGGTTTTGTTTATTTCTTATTAATTTTTTTAAGGCCGGACCTGATATAAAACTTTTATTTATTATGTTAATCGGCACCACTGTGGACAAAAACATACGAACCAAGTATTACAAAAATGTGTAGGGTGATTTATAGGTTATGATTAATTAAAGAAATGGGGAACATTAATAAATCACCCTGTATCTTGGTTATAAAGGCCCATAAAATATAGATTATTCGGAATCACCTCGGTTTCCTTTATCTACCCTTACTGTATGCGCATTTACGATGACTAACCCGGTATACACTAAGAAGAAAATGTCAAAATATCCACTAAAATATAATTATTGAAAGAAAAAATACTATAATATGCCTAAATATACAGAAGCAATGTAAATATCTTTACAAATAACAACACAAATCCAGAACTACAATTCAGATAATGATGCACGTTACATCCGGTTGGTTTTAATTGTTAGAAGAAATTATATACAAGTTTAATTGATTAATTTCGAGCTTAGACTCATAACGTATTTAGGCAGTAAATTTCACAGTGTAGGCATCTTTAATAACAAATCATGAAAATAAATTGATATATAATCCATTCTGGTTGGTCTTCGTAATACATTTTATGATGTCTTTTAATCACTCTATTTATAATAACATAACTTAAATTACTATCCCCATTGAGAATGGATACTTGTGTAGGAAATCTTGAGATAAGTTTAATTTCTCCCAAAATAATAGAGGGCAGTCATAACTAACAAATAACAGATGGTATCAGATTCTTTCTGTTTCTTTTTCAACTTTCCTTCCAGTACAGTCGCATATATTTTGTATGCCGTGTTTAGTAGTGTGATTCCTCTGTAATTTGACACTTATTTTTGTCCCATTTTTTGTATACCGGGAATATGTATCCTTCTCTCCACTTCTCCGGGAATCCTCCCTCTCTCCATATTTTATTTACTATTTCAGTCATCTTTTTTGCTACCTTTTCACCTCCATATATCCACTCTTCTGTTATTTCTTCTCCTTTTTTATGTGTTTCATATGTCTTCTTACTTTGTCTTCCTTCTCCTTCCTGTATATTCTCTCCCTTCAGTACGTTCCTTAAATATCTCCCCCATTCGCTTATTTGTATTTCCGTTTGTGTCCATCTTCCATACGTCCTTTTCACTTTTTATATTCCTAATCTGTTCTTCATTTTTCTTTTGTTTTCTTCCTTTTCGCTCCTGCATATTTTCTAGAATTTCTGTACTGCTTCTTTGTGTTCCCCTTTTCCTACTTTCTCTGTTTTCCACTGTCCTAGTGTTCTTGTTGCCTTCTTCTTGACCTCCTTGCATTCTCTATCCCACCATTGCTTCCAACCCGTTTTCTCCCCTTCCATGTTTTAAACTTGCTTTCTCCGGTACTTCCTCCATTCTCTCTCGTATTTCTTCCACACTTTCTTGTACTCCTTTCGCTTCCCATATTCTCTGTTCGCTTTTTTCTTTGTACCTATTTATACTCTGTCCATATCTCTTGCTAGAGAACTCTTCTACTTTTCTCATCTTCTCTCCTTCTCTCCCTTCCATTATCGTTTCCAAGAGCTGATTATTCGATTTGATGTTCTTCCCTACCTTTTCCTCCACCTCTGCGTTCGTTATCATATAGTCTATTATTGATTCTCCCCTTGCTCCTATATGCGCATACTCCCCCCCTATCTTTCTTCTCTATTTCCATTCATTATTTCTCACCCGTCCCTCTATTCTCTTGTATTACCCCTTCTTCCCCTATTGCTGCGTTAAGATCCCCTCCTGTTATTGTCATCCCCTCCTCTTTTCTATCAACTCCTTTAGGTTTTCTCTTGTCTCTTTTATCTTTCTACTGTATACCGTCACTATTATTATTTTTTCTTTTCCCTACTGTATATTCCTTTCTATCATACCTCTTCATTGTTGCCCTTTCGCTCCTTCTTATTTCTTTTCCAACCATTTTCTTTTTACTCCCACTCTTATCTCCCCTTTGCTTTTCCTTTTCAGTTGTTCCTTTCCGCGTACTGTATCACCCATGAGAATTCACTTGGCATCTCTCTTTACCACCACTCCCGACATTTTTCTTCTATCCCTGTATCTTGCATTCCCATTACGTCTTCCTCCTTAACAAACACCCAGAAGTTTTGATCTTTATTCTTTAATCCCGCCACGTTCCAGAACATTATCTTTAGTTCGTTCCGCCCTGTATACTCTCCCTCCTTTCCCTTTGTTCCCATTTTTGTTCTTTCAATTTCCTTTACTCGGTTCTCCGTTACACTGCTGTTTCGTCACCCTCCTCTCTCTTTCTCTCATCTCTCTTCTTCAAATTTTTGGCCTTTGTATGTCCCTTCTCTCTCCCCTCTCTATGCTTAACTCCTTCGTTCTCTCGTTCCATACGTATTTTTCTCATTTTCTATATCCTACCCATATCTTTTTTCCCTCCGTTCTTCTTTCCGCCACTCTGTTCATTATTTCTTTTTGTACTCTCCTTTCTTCCCTTGTTAGGTCGTGGTCTATGTAAATTCCCGTATTCCTCAGTTTTCTCTTCTATGTCATAATCTTCTGCTTCTCCTCTCCACTTCTGCCACCACCATCTCATTTTCCCTCTCCCTGTTTATGACAATCATTTTTCAAATTCGACTTTTACATTTAGTTTCTCTTCGAACATCGCTCGTAAGCCTTTATGTGGTTCCTTGCTTGTCCACCCCTTTATTACGATATTATTTCACCTTTCCTTCTCTCCTCCTCATCTGCTTTTTTAATTCTTTCTGCAATTATTGTTTTCCCCTTCCATTCCTTTTTCTTTCTTCCATTTCTTTTATGTCTTTACTTGTTCTCTTCATGTTTTCTTCCATCAGCTTACTCATTTCACTAATTAATTTCCTTACTTCCTCCCTTTCTTTCTCTTCCTCCCTTTTTTCGCTTTGCCCTATTGCGCTGTTACCACCTCTTTCCTCCCATGTCTGGTGATCTTATTACCTTCTTCCCTTTTCTAAATATACTTTGCCTTTCCACCTCCTCTTCTTCCCTCTCTCTTTTATTGATTCCCTCCTTCTCTTGACTTTATATGTCTTTTCTTTCAACGTTTATTTCGTTGCTGCACGATTTTAATTTAATGTTACTGCCAATGAATAATATTTGACTATTATAAATAATATTCCATTTATATGATATAAATCCGCATTATAAAGTTAAACCATTGACAATGGAAAATTGCCAGATTAAAGGTCACCCGCGTATCGTTTACCGGTCAGTAATAGTATTTCTATTGAAATAAATAAATTTCACCTTATAAAATGTTCTATTAGGTCTTGAATTACTAAATACCTAATAATTAAACGTCTTTTGGTTGCACTAATGCACTAAATTCCTTTATACACTAATCACTAACTACGGCGCTTTCAGACCTTACTAACTAGTTAACTAATTTATTACAATTATTAATTTATTTACTTTAATTCTCCTTTGTGAAGTTTACATTGTGAAACTGATAATGCTCAATTGAATTAATCGTGCTGTCAAAGTTCTTGAAATTTGAACAATGTTTGTGTACCTACATTGTCATTTAATGCCGTGAAAATAATATTATTATTGTAGTTAACAATAATTATATCTCGCTTGAAAATAATAATACACGTGTTAAATGTGTTTCATGCATGTAAATTGCAATTTTGCACACAGGTACATGACTTAAAGTAGAACGATTTCAAGTAATATCAAAATTGAATTTCGCGCGTGTGTATAATGTACTTCCTCCCAAGCTGTAGAGGGCTCTGTTATGTCTATCAATGTACGGTGGCTAGATTCACTGTATATCAATTTAACATTGATTGTCGACCCTCTGCTCCCTCCAGGGGGCGCGAACTTGATACCAATAGTTCCAACCTTTGGTTTGGTTACGTACTACGTCGGAACTGGTGCTGTGATCGTATCGTGAAGGTGATTGACCTAACCTATGTTTACATTTGACAGTGCAACACGTGTATTTATTTGTGGCCTATTAATAAGCTTATAAGCGTTATTATAAACAAAAAAAGACGATTGGTTGTCTAAAGTTGTGAAAATGGTGCTTGTTTGTTGTGTCCCAACGTGTTCACATACTAACAAAAACCATAAAATGCATAGGCTTCCACGTCTTGACCAACACGTAAGTAAAAATGAAATTTTATCTTATTACAATAATTTTATTGCTCTTATTTTATTACCAGGTAGATGTAAAAAATTAATAATAAAATTAAACTTGTAGTTAACCTAAATCTAATCAATGTTTTATTATTTTTATTAGGTGTATGACGAGTGGCTGCGAAGGATCCAAAATCCAAAACTGTTTAATATGGATCCTCTACTTGTAAATAAAAATTACAGGGTGTGTGATACCCATTTTGATACCGTTTGTAGAGTAGATACCCAATATAAACATAGAACAGGGCTGGTAGAACGAACCTTACCAAGTAACATGTCCCAGGTGAGTCATTTAAACAATTAAAAACCAATTACAAATTTACTAATGCTACTTAAGGCACTATATTGATGACATTCTGTTTTGCTTTCAGGTTTCAGTGGCAACTCATCTGCAATAAACTTTATTCTGCCGTATAGTAGACTGAATATTATAGTCAACTCAACATGTGAAAAGTCAGGTAAGAATTACGAAGAAGGTTTAAAGAAGTTTGTTTATCTTAAGTGGGCAAGTTTTCTTCATGTTATTTTTAATTTAATAAAAAACATATGTGTAAAATAATTATATAAGTTGAATTTATGGCCTACAATGGGTATAAAATATTTAAAAGTTTTCAAGAACAAGAAGTAAAATTTATATGTTACGTTATTTATTAGAAAATTAACTACCTGTGGTTAATTTCGTTTTAAAAATGTTTGCAGCATCTCCAGAGAGTGATTTGATTAAGGAACTGCGGCCAGGTACTCTGGACATTTAAGTCTCTGTGCGCACTCCTACATCGCAGAAAGGTATACCTTATTGTATTACAGCTTTGTAGCTATAATTAATTTTTGGGATTTGTTAACAGATTTACGTAAACGACAAAGTCTATTGAAGATAGTTGGATGCTCAAGACAACTTCAGCTCACTCCAAAAGCGAGGAAGTTGTATGGACTGGCTAAGGGTTTGCGAAAAATAGCACGTGCTATCGACAAAGAACGTTTGAGTTTAAAAGAAAGACAGAAAAGCTGAACGCTTTTCAGCCAGTGAAAAATATGCAAGGGCTTTAGTAAATAAGCCGACCTATAATTTCATTATGTCTCAGTTGAAAAACCAAAAAATTGAAGCAAAATAATAAATTAAACTTTGCTGTCAACCAAATGCATGATAGGGACAGAATGTGTGTACTTATGTACGATGAAATGTATATCGATGCAGCTCTCTTGTAAAGAACCAGCGTCCTCTACGTATGCTTTTTAGCATAAATTATTTGCGGACCATCCTATATCTAAAATTTCAAAAGTTTACGCGATATTGCACAACGAATAATTTATTAATCACCGCTGACGTGTATTTCTAAAAACCCGTATTTGTACGTCAGAACGATTACAACCAATCGCAGAACGGCATCCCCCGCACGGTAGCCGCGAAGCCGCCCACAACTGCACTTTTATAAACCCGCGACGCGCGTGAGAAAAGGATGATCGAATCGAAGTAGATTCAAGTCAAGCCGATATCCAGCAGCCGCCACCGTACCGTTTGCTTCGTGTAAGCACCGACCTGTTATTCACCGTCGAAGAGTCCATCGCGATCGTGTGATAACGCGCACCACCTCGCACCGGGAAACCTAAAGTTTAATCCTGTACTGCCATTGATAGACACGTAAGTTGTAAAGTTATAGAATCTGACAATTTATAATCAAACACAACAGAACGTAAATAACGCCGGGCTGAGTCTACAGGAGTTATACCAAGTACACTAACACCTAGAGTTCCACGCAGGGTAGATCCCGACGTCACTCGCAAATACAAAGTACACTAACACCTAGAGTGCCACGCAGGGTAGATCCCGACGTCACTCGCAAATACTTGAGGGTGAAGGGTTGTTACAGGGCTGTAAAGACCTGCGACCTTTCTCTTAGTCTATCCAGTTAAGACAGGCCGTCGCCTACGTCTTCTGAGTATTACTGAGATCCCGCTCGAAACTCCTACATACAGACCAACACAATAACCATACACGGTGTCTTTAATCGCAGGAGAGTACACCCGAAATCGGTTGTATAAATTTGTAGTCAATATAACCATCGCAAACACCTGGTGTGATATCGTTTGTAAATAAATTAGATAGTACGTAAATTATCCAATATTTACCTTAAACCTATTAAAGTCGTTTTAGAGTAGTTTTAATATCAAGTATTTTGTTCCCTTGATTGATTGTAGATAATTAGACTTAGTATCGAAATCCGTAATTAATTCCGTTAGATAAATAATCTAATTGCCTAATCAAACCGGTTATAATTAAAGAAAGACAGTCCCGAGATCTCGCATTTGCATACGCGCATTTCGCGTGTATTATTTCCTGGGAGTACGACATACTCGCTTCAGCGCTCCAGAGTTACTGAAGGATAAGCACGATATTGATTTTCTCAGTCCCCGAAACGATTCGAGTTCATTGCGCTGGCGCCTCCGACCAAAAACGGTATCGAGAATACCACTCCGCTTCTGTAAATACAGGACCGTAACATAAATTTTACGTATTAGGTAAGGAGTAGATTAAAAGAATATCTCTGTTCACAGAAGCGACTACGCACACAGTAACTAGCCGCCCACCAGGAGAACGAGAGTGAGGAGCCGCCAGGACCAAGAAGTCCCAATACATTTTGAGTTGATGTTAATTACAGTTTTTATTATATTGTTAACTTTATTTAATATACGTTATAAACCGCTTTAAGAGATTTATTTAAGGTGACAGTGTTAAGCCTATCCAGTACTTAATACGAACCACACCCCGTTTATAAAATAAATTATAAACACGATTGAGCAAAGCCGAGGCAAAATAAAACCGCGTTGGGTTACCAAACCAGAAGGCGCGTAAATAATAATCATTTAATTAAAAGTTACGTAAAAGGGGCCAATACACTCTCATACGATAGAACCTCCGACAAAATTTCTGGTTTTGAGGACTATGGAGAAGGTGTACAGAAGCCTACGTTTGCTGACCATGCTCTGGTATTTATAGCAAAAGGGATTTACAAAAAATGGAAGCAACTAATTTGTTTTTACCTATCGGAAGGTGGAATGAAGACTGCCCATTTGTTGCGAAATCTTAAAATGGTGATTATGACATTACAACATACAGGCCTTAAAATCTTTGCTACAGTAAGTGATCAACTGTCAACAAATGTGGCAGTTAATAAGGAACTCAAACAAGAAATTAATCGTAAGTGCCTGAGGAATGGTGTAGAAAATAAGTACAAAGGCTTTGTAATGCTGGATGGAACCTTACAATTTACATTGGAGAAAGGGCCACAAATTGCATCATGGGCCGATATTATAAAGCTTTACGAATTGGATGTTTGATTCTACAGATTATAAAATGTGCAACAAATTAACTGACCAGCACGTTTATCCCGATAAAATAAAAAAAATGAAAGTAAAAATGGCAGCACAGGTTTTCAGCTAACGAGTATCGTCCATTATGCGAGGAATAGTTCGTTTAGGTATGTGAACTATGTTTTCAATTAAAGTAGCAGCAAACCCTTGCATAAAAAGTTGCGAAATTATATTAAGCAAATAAACCAATCATTCAATTTTTCTACATTAGTAGTTTTAAAGTATTTACATTAAAAGTTGCAGATAATAATACAATAAAATATCAAACCAATAAATTTATATGGTAAATTTGTTGTATTAAGCATAATATTTTTGTAACCATAGGTGTTGCTGGCTTCCCCACATCTGCTACTGATACGGAAGATTTTATACTGTTTGTGGATAAACTGTTTGACAGTGTAAATGGATCCGTAATTGCCCCACAGCATGGAAAACTGTTGTGATGTGCGGTAACCAACTCTTCTGGCCATGTTAACTTTTGGAACAAGGCTATACTTGTTGTAAAGTCAATGAAATTTTGTTCTAAGAACAAGAAGGATTTTGTTCCACCATCAGTAACCAACTGGATTACAACACTAGAAGGAATGAAATACTTATGGAGCAGGTTACAGGACAAAATTACATTCTTATGTCCTCGAGGATTAAATCAAAATCCTGTAGAGAATTTTTTCACACCAATTCGTAGCCATGGGACACGGAATATTAACCCTACATGTGTAGTAGTTGCTGAGTCATTTAGATCCTTAGTTGTAAGCAATTTCATGTCCTCTGCTTCTCCAGGGTCTAATTGCGATGAAGGTGACTGCGAAGGTGTACTCGACAACTTAAAAACATTTTTAGTATCAAGCCGTGTTAAGGTTAATGGGACACTGGAAAATATCATTCCAGCAGTTATCGATCGTCCAATACTGTTACTTTGCCTACAGTTGATACTGCTGTTGACACCTACATTGCAGGTTATGTGGCACGTAAAATTTTACGTATAGTAAAAGGTTGTTATTTTCTCAATGTTCAGCAATTATATGTAACATATTGCCACAAATCTGCCATAAGCAACAGTTGAGCTTCTAACTAATGAACTACCTACAAGATAATGTTGAAAATATTTATTACTTTAGATGTAATAAACATAACATATAAAATACGTTTTTACGTATAGTAGTACAAATGTACATCTTTACATGGACGAAAAACATTAAGAGGTTGTTAAAGGGAAAACAGACCCTCAAGAAAAAATTTCATGATCCAATCCAATTATTGGCACATAACAGATTTTTAAAATTAAAAAAAAAACAGGAACGTTTATCAAAAATTAGAAACCTTGTAAATTAATTTTTAACTTTAAAACGCAAACTTTGATGTGATTTGTCAGGAACTTGGTACTGTAAGTTGGAAGTTTTATATCTCATCTACTGATATATTTTACTATATCATAAGCAAAAGTATTGAAAATAACGTCCCTCTTAAAACTGTCAGGTCTTCCAACTATCCAGTTTGATATTACAACGCGAGCGGATGATCCGCGGTGCGGATTATCCGCGAGTGCTGAATAAAAAGATTTTTCCAAAGCAAGAACCTGTACAAAAATCTAATTTAACTTGTAACAGTTCTTCCGTTTTGAAATTAGCACATGACCAACCTTAAATAAATGTGCTCATAGTTTATATAAACCAATTTGTGATCTTTTCAATAAATCCATAGCTGAGGGCACTTTTCCAGAAGCATGAAAAGTGTGTTTTATTATGCCAATTAACAAATCTGATAATAAATCTAATGTAAACAATTATCGTCCCATATCCGTACTTGGTCTTAGAAAATTGTTGATTTCAAAAATTATGCCTGTCATTACTTCTAAAATCATTAAACACGGATTTGTTTATGGTAAAATTACTACAACTAATTTATTTATTTTGAATCATATTTTATGTACAGCATTTTTATAAATAATATTGATTCAGCTTACTAACACGAATTTTCTGTTATTTACCGATAATTGTAAACTGTATCACGTCATAGAAAAAGAACAAGATTGTGTTAAACTTTATAATGATTTAGATAACGTACCTCTGTGGTATTGTGACAGCAAAATGGAATTAAACATAGATAAATGTAAAGAAATGAGTTACTGTAGAATGATTTTTCATGATGTGTTATACTGTTTAACTGTAGTTAGCTATTTAACTTTGTATCTTTGGGCTCCCTGCTTGTGTATGTGTTTAGTCAATGTATAATGTATTTAGTACCTGTGTGTATGTCACTTTGTTAAACAATAAAGTATTATTTTCTTGATATACCTACTATAACTTTATTTTATGAATAATTCAAATTTAAGCAAACTAAATTTGAACATGCCGCCTTTTATTTAGTACCATACTACGTCGCGTCTGGCGCTGGTGTATGCTTTTGGATTTAGAATATGTAGAAAGAGTTGCCTATCTATATAACACTTAACTGACCTAAGCCTATGGCTCCCTCTTTGAACCTATCAAAACGTATTTCATAACACAATTCTGTTTGAAAAGTAATTTTAATATATTGCGCCCTATCTATTGCAGTGGAGAACGTCCACATTTATCGCACTCTATTGGGGCGGTTGTACTATTTTATTAACTTGTGCTGACGTCTACTGTCTGCGTGCTACTGATGGGTAACAATTTTTAGTTAAACTTGGTCAATCTGATATTCAATCAATACCATTAATTCGGATTTCATTATGTATGTGGTATTTAACGTAGTTCAAAATAACAATGCTAATACGAAGTGCTTTCTATACCAACTTGACGAAACATTTCGAATTCTGTTTGTTAACTTAGTATCACTTGTAATAAACGAAACAAATTTCAGAAGATATAGATATGGCATTTTAAAATTAACTACAATTTCAGAAACCTTCAGGAAATACAGTTTGTTTCTAAACTGCTTATATCAAAATTCAAAAAATTATGTTATCGTTATCAAGCAATTTTGAGTGAAATTTGATTACGCAACGAATTAAATTAGATTAAAGATAATTATAATTGAAATACATTATGCTGTAAACCAACACGCAATTCCACAACATAAATTAACCTACAGGGACCTACTACACACAACACACTTTTTACGAGTTTGAACTAGAAAAAAATCCACTTACTTTTTGTAATCTTTTCCACTTCTTTCAACTAAATCCCCTAGTGTATACAACCAATAGAAAAAGGAATATCTCATACACTCCTATAAATGTATTATATAAACACATATAAAGAAATAAAATTTTTAAAGTAGCCTTTTCATCAATTTTAATTTTGTTTCAGTTACATTCGCGTCTAAACAAAAATGAGAGGATTCAGAAAGTCTAAAGGCTGCGGATGTCTTTCCTTTCATAAGCGAAGTATTAGTAGTTACGAAGACGAATCTACGTCAAGTTGTCGGTCATCCGATGCGGAAGTGCAGGTCAAAACTTTTCGCAGTCGGAAGATTAAGCCTGATGGAGGAATACTACATATACTTTTTCCTAGAAATTTGTTTAAAGGATGGAGGAGAAATAACGATTTAAGTATGACGAAAATTGAAAGAAGTAAGTACGTTAATTCAACCTTACCACTTTTTATATTTGTCACATAAACTACTCGTATAATTTATTTATGTACAGCTTTGCAAGGGAAACCACCACTTTTAGCGTTTGAAATAATGAAAGGTAGAATGCTAATTAGGTCAGTTCTGTTTATTATTAATGCGTTATGTGGGAAACATTGTGCCAAATAATATATCTGCACCATTCATTTGAAGTATAATTATGCGATTGTGAAATTCCTAGCTCTTTATTAAATACACAAAATGCAGCTACGTCTATATTCTTTATCATAGTTTCATGTGAAATTAATTAAATACTTGTGCATCCAGAGTACTTTTAAAGCATACGAATGCACTTTAATTACTTAATACTTCACTAGGGCATACTTGGATGAGCAAAACGTATATTTATTTATTTAAATGACAGCTTAAATACTTCCCTTAAGAGTTTTGTTTCCATTGAAATATAATGGAATTATATTTTCAAATGTGCAATATTCTGTTATTAGGTATATAATTAATAATTTGGAATATTAAAAACCAGGCAACTTTACCAATTTAGTTCTTGTCTAGTACTTCGCTATTTTGTCTCATTTTTTCTAATGTTGATGTATACTTAATAACACATGAAACAACAAACAAATTTGATTTCTAACTATTAAAGTACATACACAAAGAACATATTTATTGAATTTTGTACGTTAATACTGTGAAAATAAGAAATAGAGGCAATTATTTTTTAAATTAATTATTTTAAAAAAGAAAAGCACAAGAAGCGTCTGTTCACACACATTCATATACTTGCACGTTGCAGGCAGTCTTTTTGTTGCAGCTAGCTCTTAAAACTGCAAGGGGTTTAGAAGGTCGCACATAATGCTCCCCGCACTGATATACTTATATATATTATATATAAATTTTTACTTGCCAGTCAATTCAATAAATAAAATCTTGTTAGGGGACATTTACTGACAATTTCTTTAGTTTCAATAAACTTTTTATCTAAGCTGCTGGCCATTCGAACTTACACATAGTGATTTTTAGGCAAAATTTAAAGTTAAATATTTTCACTACGAATGCAAATTTTTGAACGCCGCTTGCAAATTTTAAGAGCTATTTTTTTTCGGATTAAGCTGCATGGCATATATTTAACGTAGGACCATAGGTTTATTATATACGGGATGATCAATGAAGTCATGCAAAAAATCAAAAAGTTTGTATGAGTGAAATCTCCGCAAAAATTTTTTTGGTCGTTACAATATGATTCGTTACTAGGTAACATCAATACCTCTAGACGTTTTTGTCACCCCGTATATAATAAACCTATGGTCCTACGATAAATATACGTCATGCAGCTTAATCCGAAAAAAACTAGCTCTTATAATTTGCAAGCCGCGTTAAAAAATTTGCATTTCTATTGAAAATATTTAACTTTAAATTTTACCTAAAAATCACTATGTGTAAGTTTGAGTGGCCAGCAGTTTATATCTCCAATATTTCGCATTTGTTCAATACTTCTTCAGGGAGAAACTACAGTAAACGAATAGTAAAGATAAATAACAAGTTAACAACATTGCGGGAGTCTAATTTACGATATAGTTATATTAAATATAGAAATTAAATTTAACAAACAGATATAAACACGACATTTGTTGATGAAAGTAATGAACCTTAACAAATATTATGTACCGAGTAGACCAATAAGTCGATCCTCCGGCTATATCTCAGGAACTGTTTATCGTACAGCTTTGGGAAAAAAATTCCCTAGTAAAAACGGCCATGGGAAATCGCTGGATATAACCTTCAAGTTTCTAGCTTTACCGCTAGAGGGCATAATCTTTATAGAAAAATTTAAAAACAATTTTTTTATAAAATATGTCCAATCATAGCAGTTATTAAACAAGTAAATTAGAATGATGCATAATTTCTGCAGAAATTTTGTTAAATACTTTTTCAAATAAAAGGTGGGGACGGTGGGAATGTTTGCCTGAATAAATGCGTTTGGTTTGGATCAACCTATTTTAACGAAATTATTCCCATTCAAAAAGGCGTAGATGAACCAATTACATCTACTATAAAAGATTGCATTTAGTTCTAATTGTCGTAGATAAAGAGCACTTTCGAATAAAAAAAATTAGAATTTGTCTATGTTACAATTTTTAAATGGAAACGCCTAAGTATTGTAAATTAGAACGGAAAATGATTAAATTCGTAACAAAACCGCTCAAACCGCATGTCGATATCTTTTGTCTAGCTCGAGATATAAGTAAAAACGCGTAAACATACGTAACTAGTATTGGCTCACTCTGTATTATAACTTAAAATAACAAATACATGAAAAGAAGATCACACACATTAAAACTTATGTCCAATTAAATTTTCGAAATGTTTTCCATCATTGTCCACACAAAGACGTAATATATCGCGGGTAGACGTAACAGCTGCTTCAATCTCAGCTGTGGATATACTATTTATTGTGTTTCTAATGCTTTGTTTCATATCTTGTCGCGTGGTTGGTCGAGTATGAATGACTAACTCCTTCAATCTTCCCCATAGATAAAAGTCTAGACACGTTAAGTCTGGAGACCCGTCATGCTGAAATATCAGATCTCTTCTTGTTTGTAAGGAAATGTCTTCTAATAAAATAGGCAATTCATTTCCAAAAAATTTAAATATGTATCGCCATTTAAAGTTTCTTCAAAGAAATATGGCGCTATGATTTTTCCATCATCTATACCACACCAAACATTATGACTGCAACTACCTTGAAGCTGCACTTTGTCTATCCAGTGTGGATTTTCTTCAGCCCAATAATGGATATTATGCAGATTAGCACCACCCGCACTACTAAAGGTGGCTTCGTCAGTCCACAAAATATTTGATATGATATGCGGTTGTTCTTCCATCATACCTAACAGTAATCCAGCCTTGCATCTAAATCCCTTTCATGTAAAGCTTGGTGGAGAACTGCATCATAAGGATGCAGTCTAAAAAACAAGTATTTTTAAGGGATAAATGAAATGAATAAAGTTCCATGTTGCCGTTTTTATCGCAATATGAGGATAAAACAGTTGGATCTAAAATTTAAAGAGCATTACTATTTTCAAACATAAAGGTGCAGTTCATAATATTATAAGAAACCTACCTGTTATGCTTTAAAATACTTAGAACGTTAGTTTTTGGTATTTTAACTCTATAGAGATTTGCCGACTACTTACATGTGGATTCTATTGAACTAAAGCAAGAACATTGATTACATTATCTTCGGTCTCACCTACACCACGTCGTTTATAGCAAGGACGATGAAGCTACCCTCTATTAACACTTTGGCTGCCCCCAAACCTAAATTATCACAAAATCATAGTTAAGAAAGCTTTATTGACATAACAAACGGATAAACAACTCAAAAAAATATGTTTTTTTCTGCAAAAAAATTAAAATCACCGGTGATACACATGGCACCTAGGTTAATCGGTATTTGTCCAGTGCCATGTATCACCGGTGATACAGAAGATAAAGAAAATAAAATTAATGTTTTTTAGTGAAACAAGTAAAACATAAATGAATATTGCATTGGTCACACTTGGTAGAGACCAATTTAGCTTGTTTCATTCCTACAACACGACCTCCTTCTCTGGCCTTTTTCTCACAACATAAAATGCATCTCTTCCTTTTCTTTCTTCCGTCTGTTCTTTCTTCTGTACTAATCAGACTATGTTTGTCTTCATTAACTGGGACACTTGGGACTTGAGTAAGGCTCTCAAATCAATATCTCTCTAAAAGCACCAATTTGTATGTTTTGTTTTTTGGAGTGCTTGTAAATATTGCGAGAATTGATGACTGCCGTATTCAGGAGAATTTCGAACATTAGCTTATGATACCATCTGATTGTTTTTCCGAGTGGGGAAAAATAGCTAGCCATTTGATCAGAAACATCTATGCCATCCTTGCCAGCATTGTATTCTAATATGGCAGAAGATTTCTTTATCTCCTCACCCTTTCTGTTTTTCTTCATCGTAGCCTCTATATTCAGCGTGTGCTTAGTACTCAAGAAGGGCACATCCCTTTTGTTTTTCCATTTACCTATAATGAGTCCTGTAGTGCTTTCCTTTCCCACAATTTCCCCTCTTTTTAGCTGTGCACTCATAACTTCTTTAGAGAGACCTTTTCGATTTTTGTGTGCCTAGAAGATGAGTCTTGGATGCCAACAATGATTTTGCTAAAGGTAATGAAGTATAATAATTGTCTGTTATTAATGTCCTTCCTTCTTCCAAGTAGTCATGAACAAGGTCTATTACTACTTTTTCTGCCAGTCCTTTTTCTTTACCTGTATATTCGAAATTTTTCCCAGTGTAGACCGACAATCGGTAGGTATAGCCTTTTGGATCGCACAATTTGAATAGTTTTATACCATAACGATGTCGTTTACTAGGTATGTACTGCCGGAAAATTAGGCGTCCGCGAAAGGGCACCATAGTCTCATCTACAGCTAATGTTTCTCCTGGAATTACCTCGTTGGAACATTTGGTCTGAAATTTTTTGATAATATCTTCTGCTTTATAAATTCGGTTATCTTTATCTGCGCCATCATTATTTGCAAAATGAAGTACTCTTAGTAGAAGTTGGAAACGATTTCTGCTCATCACTGATGTAACAAACGTATTATTGTACAGTCTACTTTTTCGCCAATAGTCCGGAATTTTAGGATACTTGACTATGCCCATATACATGACCAATCCAAACAACTTTTTAATTTCTTGTTTATTTGTAGGGACTCATCTCCTTATTCTAGCTTAACGCCTTATATTTGGCTTTTGTAAAAGCTGTGCGCCGTTTCTGTTTGTTTCTGAAACTATAATTTCAAGAATCTCGGCATCAATGAAACGGTCATAAACATCAATTGGACGTAGATCATTAGAGTCATCTGAAAAATATTTTATATATTCACCGAATAAAAATAGACATTTAAAAAATGTATAATTACCAGGGCAAATGCCATGATTATACATGTATTGCTGTGCACCAGAAAAAATAATGTCAGAACGCAAGGATGTCCCGTCAACATCATGCCAATCCTCATTATCTTGTCGTATGGTATTTACATTGTCATTCTCTTCAGTGTCTACTTTATCTAAATCGTAATCTAAACTATGAATGCTTGGAAGACTACTGCCTGCGCTACTGCTACCATCATCAAATTCTGAATTTATATACTCTATAAATAAATAAAAAAAAAGTGTTAATTTATACGCTTGTAAAAGAGAACCACCTCCAGATAAAATTTCAACAACAAACATGTATTTTTACTACACAGATAGAAATCTGGATATTAATATCTGGGACAGCAATACAAGTATATTAAAATCTAATATAGACATATTCAAGTTTACAAGAAGTATAGTTACAATATATTTATTACGGGTTACAATACTGACTTCTTAATTTCAATAGAGTTATTGTTATTACTAATATATTTGTATTGCTGTCCCGAATTTTAATATATTTTTCTCTCGGTGTACATACCTGATCCTGAAAATGAAAAATCTTCCCAATCGTCAATATTATCTGCGATTTCCTGCAGTTCCTTTTGTGCTAATTTTTGCTTTTTATACTAAGTATTGTCAATAAAAAACCGTTTGGGTCGTCCAGAACTTGTAGAAGGTTCATCACTTATATTTATAACACCACACACACAATTTACTAAAATTTATATTTCTAAAACACTCCTCTCAGTTTGCTGGTTCCAACCACACTAAACATAACCCATAAACCGCAAAATATGTAAAAGGCCCAACCCGAATATAGTAACAGTTCAATTGCAAATTTCCGCTATAAAGGTAGGCAACCAATGATACTATTTATCTCAATGAGTTGTCTTTATTATCGGTATGCCTCAGTATAAGTAGTTAAACTTAATTCACAAGCCAACCAGAAATATCTTTAATTTACAAGTATACTGCATGTGAAACACATGTGATTCACATGGCCTCCCAGTAAAACGTGCTTGTGTATCACCGGTGATTCACATGGCAGCCAATTTGTTAATCTTCTTGCCTTTCTTTTAAATATTTCTTTACTATAAAGCCTCCTGTCAGGATAGGTGAGGCAATAGCGGCATTTTGATAGCATTCGAAATAGACTCCAATCATATCATATATTTGATATACTCATTACGAATTAATGCTGATGATATGCTGATATTAGTAATATTAATATCTAATTAAGAAAAGCTATATTCGAGCTATATGCTAACACTTCTTAAAAAGATCGCAATATATTGATTACTGTCAATAAATAAACAATTTGAAGCCCCTGTCAACTTTATTTCGCAGCCTTCTTAGTTTAACAAATTCTGAAAATACCTATTTAATCAGTTTCCGTTGTAATTTACAATACTTAATAGTTGTAACATAGACAAATTTACATTTTTTATTATTATTGGCAATTAAAACTAAGTGAAATTGTTTTATAATAGATCTAATTGGTTCATCTACGTCTTTTCGAATGAGAATAATTTCGTTAAAATAGGTTGACAAAACCAAAGTTATAGGCATTTATTCATACAAACATTCCCACTCTCCACCACCCTTATACTTATTTAATACCTACTATGTTTGGACATATTTTATAAAAAAATTGTTTTTTAATTTTTCTATAAAGGCTATGCCCTCTAGCGGTAAAGCTAGAAACTTGAAAGTTATTTCTAGCGATTTCCTTTGGCCGTTTATATTAAGGAAATTCTTTTCCCAAAGCTGTACGATAAATACTTCCGGAGATATAGCCGACGGATCGGCTTATTGGTCCACCCGGTACAAATCTCACAGTAAAAATTCTACTGTAATGAGTCCTAAATATAAGATAACAAAAATTAAGTTTCTAAGAGATAAGAATAAATAACGCCAATATTATCCATATCACTTCTATAGTTTAACGTAACCGGTATTTTTTTAATATGAAACATTTTTTAAAATAATCTTTTCTTGTAATTTGATTCTTTTTCTAATAATTTTATACAACTAAAATTTGGTCGATGGTTTAAACCCTGAGAATGTGGAGTTAGTTTTATTTTTTAACTTACAGTCACATTTATGCTGCGTTAACCTATTTTTTAGTCTCTGAGAAGTTTGACCTACGTAACTTTTATCACAATCTACACAGGGTATATATTATACTATTTCCGATTAGTTTAGAGTGGAAGTTTCATCTTTAATTTTACTAAAACTTGGGTTAATAGTTTTTACATTATAATATGCAAAACGTATTCTGTAATTTTTAAAAACATTAACAATTCTTGAAGATAAGTTTGGAATATAAGGTATAGTGTTATTATTTATAGCATTATTGTCATGCGGTGTATTAAACCATGATTTTTTTATCAGAGTTTTATGGTAACCATTATTTATAAATATATCCAGAAGTTTGCTTAAATTAATATTATGAAAGGAAGGGTGTGATATTCTTAAAATTATACTTTTAGATCTTTAATTGTATTAATCTTTTGATATATAGGTTGATTAGAATGATAATGTATATACCTTCCCATACTGGTAGGTTTTTGGTACCAATCGATTGTAAAAACACTAGGGTAATTAGAACTGCATCTAATGTTTTAACAATAGATTGGTACCAAAAACCTACTAGTATGGGAAGGTATATACATTAATTTAAATAAACTTCAGGATTTATTAATGAATAATTGATACCCTAAGACTCTGATTAAAAAAATGTTGTTTAATACACCGCATGACAATAATACTATTAAATAATAAGCTAAATCAACGAATTGATAATGTAATCTATAACAATATACCTTATATTCCAAATTCAACTTCAAGAACTGTTAGTGTTTTTAAAAATTACAGAATACGTTTTGCATATTATAATGTAAAAGCTATTAACCCACTTTTTAGTAAAATTAAAGATAAAACTCCCACTCTAAACCAATCAGAAATAGTATAATCTATACCCTATGTTGATAAAATTTACGTAGGTCAAACTTCTCAGACACTAAAAAATAGGTTAAAAGTTACTGTAAGTTAAAAACTAAAAAGAAATTTTGCAAAGAAACTACCTGCACGCGCTACTTTTAAGGTTACATGGATGTTCACATTGAGGATTCATTCCAGTTGGGCAGTTTTTATACTGCATTGCAGTAAAAGTAGCTATGACGTCTTGAGGATTGCATTTGATTTGAACATGTCCATTATTAGAAGCATCTCTTTCATGAATATACAATTGTAAAAGATCAAGAGTGGACAAGTTTTAATTCTATTAAACGCATTTTAGATTCTGAACTGCAAACAAAATGCCTTTTTGCAAAAATGTTAGATATTAGATACGATTTGAGATAATTCACCTATGTTAAAAACTCCCTAAACGCCTTTTCGGTAACAGCCTTAGGATAAGCGTAACTAGTTCCAGTGTGCAGTATACTATATTGTCTCGACCAAATTTAAACTAGATTCTCCTTTACTAAAACTAGCTATTTTAAAACGATAGTAAACAATTAGGTATAGTTATTCAGAATGTTTATGACAAAAGGCTCTGGCGCATAAGGGGTCCAGCTCATAAATTAATGCTGCGGCTATGAGCGGGATCAACGGCATTTGAAGTTGTTGCTCATTGTGTCCGTAGTTAGGCCATGAACGAACGATATTTGAAAAGCACTGAGTCGTTGGAATAAATGTCTAACTTCCCGGTAACTTTGGAAATAAAATAAAAAAATTAATCGCCAAATTAACTATAGTGAGCATCTCAGCTACTTCAACTGTTATGTTTCTTTGTCTTCTATTTACAACACAGAAATTATTCTGATCGCCACGGTATTTCTTATCTATTTCAAACAATGCTATTCAATTATATGGTGTATCGTGGATCCTTAATACACCTGAAATTGGTGAGCAAACATATATTTATAACAGAAAAATCCAAACCCTAGCAATAAGGTATCGCACCTTCCTTAACTTCACACTCACACAATAAAAGCAGCACCCTCGATGTGGCTTTATGTACACAACATAGATAACTAGAGTAAATACGACCTGGCTTCAACTCCACGCTTGGGCTAGTCGGTAAGTCGACTTACACAGTAGAATTTAAAAGAACTAATTTTAATATTTTTTTTAGGACAGTAACGTTTTCAATCTTTACCTTCCAACCCACACACACATGTGTAGACGGTTATGAAATCGACTTTTTTCACTATCGCAAAATCGACTCATTAGCTCATCCTACAACGTTTTGAAAAGTTAAGCCAGGATCGGCCACAATTCCAGTTCGTGAGTGAGTGAGTGAGTGTGCGTGTGTGCGTGTGTGCGTGTGTGCGTGTGTGCGTGTGTGCGTGTGTGCGCGTGTGCGTTTGTGCGTGTGTGCGTGTGTGCGTGTGTGCGTGTGTGCGTGTGTGCTGTGTGCTGCGTGCGTGTGTGCGTGTGTGCGTGTGTGCGTGTGTGCGTGTGTGCGTGTGTGTGTGTGTGCGTGTTGGTGTGTGCGTGTGTGCGTGTGTGGCGTGTGTGCGTGTGTGTGGTGTGCGTGTGTGCGTGTGTGTCGTGTGCGTGTCGTGTGTGCGTGTGTGCTGTGTGCGTGTGTGCGTGTGTGCGTGTGTGTCGTGTGCGTGTGCGTGTGCGTGTGTGCGTGTGTGCGTGTGTGCGTGTGTGCTGTGTGCGTGGTGCGTGTGCGTGTGTGTGCTGTGTGCGTTGTGTGCTGTCGTGTGCGTGTGTGCGTGTGTGCGTGTGTGTGTGTGTGCGTGTGTGCGTGTGTGCTGTGTGTGCGTGTGTGCGTGTGTGTGTGCGTGTGTGCGTGTGCGTGTTGCGTGTGTGCGTGTGTGCGTGTGGGTGTGTGCGTGTGTGCGTGTGTGTGCGTGTGGTGTGTGCGTGTGCGTGTGTCGTGTGTGCGTGTCGTGTGTGCGTGTGTGCGTGTGTGCGTGTGTGCGTGGTGTGCGTGTGTGCGTGTGCGTGTGTGCGTGTGTGCTGTGTGCGTGTGTGCGTGTGTGTGCGTGTGTGCGTGTGCGTGGTGTGTGCGTGTGTGTCGTGTGTGCGTTTGTGCGTGTGTCGTGTGTGCGTGGTGTGCGTTGTGCGTGTGTGCGTGTGGCGTTGTGTGCATGCGTGCTTGGTGGTGCGTGTCGCGCTGTGTCGTGGTGCGTGTGGCGTGTGGTGTGTGCATTGTGCGGGGTGCGTGGGTGCGTGGTGCGTTGTGCGTGCTGTTTGTGTAGTGCGTGTGCGGTGCGTTTGTGCGTGTATGCGTGATGTATGTGTACCAACGTGCTCTGTGCTGACGTGTAGCGTGTAAGTGGAGGGGCGTGTTGTTCGTAACGCCGTGCGTGCGGTGCTGCGTAGAGGACATTGCAGGCGCGTGCTGGTTTGTGTAATGCGTGTTGCTGTGTTTGTCAGTAGTTCGATGAAACGTAGTACTGATATCGAAAGGATAAACAATATGTACTATCAATAGTTTGTTACTTAGTTTGTTTCGAATCTCGTGGGTAGAAGCTGCGAATTAGCGAGTAAGAGTGGGTTATGTTGAATCGTTTATGTGTTGTACAAATATTTCTGAATCAGTGTATTTCGAATATATGCATAGACTCCTAATATAACCCACCTCTACGATAGGTTACTTAAGTACTATGCAATTTCTTGATACGATGCGTAATTTAGCGATAAAAAAATTACTAAAGTGAAATTTAAGTGTTAGTTCAAAAATTTTCAGTATCTTAATAATGCACAGACTGCTCTTAATAAACCCCACTCTCCGACGCTGGCTTTCTCCCAGAATCTAATCAGCTCCAGGTGAAATAAGATGAAGTTTAAATCCAACATTTCTGGTAACTAGGTATTATGGTTCTGGAGCTCTAGTGGGTAATAGCATTTATCCACACCCACATTCATGGTTCTTAATGGCGAAACTGTAGAACGTTGCAAATGAGCTAAAAGGTCTCTTTATCGTTAGTGAAAAAAAGTCGATTGCATAACCTTCTACACCTACATATGTATACACATGTAGAGTAGATTTCCTAAAAGCGAAAATTATAGATATTATAGATATTAGCGCTCCCTTCCCCATCGACTATAAATGGGAAGTCAGTCAGACAAGCATCAAAGAGACCCGTCTTCTACTCATAAAGGCTTAGTTTTCTTCCAAAAATATGAAATGAAAGGAAGCAAGAAGAGTAGGAAACACAACGGTTTGATAAAGATTAGCTCCGTTTGCTTTGCAGCATTGGTGAATAGTTTTAAGGCGTTTTTTCACACAAGCAAACCTGTCTCGAATTAGAATAAGGAGTAAACTCTGTGGATTTGTGTTTTACCGTACGAACCGCACAAGCAATCGAATATAAATTGACGTGTCAATCATGATGATTATCATTGATGCTCGTGTCTAATAACTGTCTGGCGACGCGATTTACGCCTGAACTTCAGTGCACCTCATTAAGAAATTTGGCGGCAGCTTCTCGAAAGGAAGATAAATAATGACAATTGTAGTTATTTAAAATGCGCTAGAAATACATATCTGAAGTTAGAATATGTTGCACTTAATAAAAAAAGTATGGTGTTCTTCAGATGTGTTAGAAACCTCAATTATATCATCAACGTACAAAAACAAATGCATTTCAAACAAGGAGCCAATAGGTGTATCCATCAAACGCAAGAAATTTCAGGAATGTTGACTGTCGCATAAGGCATTACAATATACTCACATAGACCAAAACGGGGTACGGTGAATACAACTTCTTAACACAGATCACAGTGACAAAGCATCTGACATCCCTTAAGTTACTAAAATAACACAGATGGAAGAGGGTAGTCATCTCACTATTTTCATACATCATAGACGAAAAATGGAAAAGAAATTGACCCCCCTCACTTTTTCTACGTTTTAGGAGCAATTAATTATAAAGCAGCAAACATAATTTTGGATGTGAACCGGTCTAGCCGTATATACGATAAATTATCGAGAATATGCACACTCTGTACAGTTTTTTTTTATTTATAGTATTCACAAACAGGCTAAGTTTTACCTAATGCGCTAAAGCACTCAGGAATACTGTGAGTGTTTAGGGATATTGTTAGGGTGCAGAGAAATGTTTATGAATGGCTACCTTAAATTTGCTTCAGTCAAAGTTTAGAGAAAAGCAGGAACTGGGTAGTGCATTCCACAATTTGGTCGCCCTGTGGAAAAATGTAGATTGCCCGTGTTCAATATGATGAGATGGAATATGGAGTGCGTAATTGTGGTGTGAATGGGCAAAACGAGTGTTCATACCGAAGATGGTCTGCGAAGGTATTAAGGAATGTATTTCGGTGGCACACTTGCCACGGTAATAGCGATAGAATAAGAAAAGAACCGAAACTATTCTTCTATTCTCAAGAGACTGTAGGTCAGAAGTCAAAGACGGGTCATTTATGAGCCTTATATTGACCCAGAGATGGGAATTGTATTATAGATGAGGTCAAATTTGAGCCTTATGCAGTAAAAATAGTGTTGCGATGTGAAGTACTGTTTAGATCTCTGTAGAAAGACCAGTTTACCGGCAGCTATTTTACTGGTTGACAAGAGGTGGTCAACCCATGAATGGTTCCATGATACGGATATCCCTAAAATAGAAATAGAGTGAAAACTTGATATCTAAGCCATTCATATTTATAGCAGGAAATGATCGGTCTTTCTTGGAGGACACAAGGCAACGCTCGGTTTTGTCGGCGTTGAACGTTCTAAGTCACTGTTGATTGAGGCTGCCATTTTCACCTTAACGTCCTGACTAGACGTACTGTTGTACCAAAACTGAGAAGAACTACACTATGGACTACCGTCGTCTGAAAAGCAATGGATCGGGTTAGTTGTTGAGGAAATGAGGTCATTTATATATAGCAGGAAAAGTGTGGAAGCTACCACTGATCCTTAGGGTACGCCTGCGTTAATAATGTTTTCTTTCGAAGAGACGCCATCGACGAGAACGCGTATACGTCTTCTGTCAAGAAATCTGGATATCCTATTGATGAGCGTATCGGATAAGCCGAACGAAGTGAGCTTGGCAAGTAGGCACTTGTGCCAAACCTGGTCAAAAGCCTTTGAAGTATCTAAAGCTGTTTCACCAAACCTTCCTAATGTGTTATTCCAAAGTTTCGTGACATATGGAATAAGATCACCCTTTTAACGACTCTGTCTGAACCCATACTGGTGGTCGTTTAGGGGTTTATTGGACTCGTGGAACGAAAGTGGTTGGTGGATGATGGCTTTTTTTATGATTTTCGACAGAGTGGAAGTGATAGCTATTGGTCCATAGTTTGAGGGATCAGTTTAGTTCGGTTTTTAGGAATAGGTTGGCCATTTGCCAACTTACACGATGACAGAAGCTCTCCAGATGACAAGTCAGGGAAAGAATGGTAAAAATCGGACCATCCTCAAGGGTGACAGCTCCATATTCTAATCCTAATTTTATGCTTTTTAAGGTATTCTTGAACTAGTGGACCAATTGACTTGAATTGCGAACTAAAAAATTAATTCAGCGATTGTGAGGATGCTCCGATCACCCCTTAAGGGGGTTTTGATATGTTCAACAAAGTAGATCGTGCCTCATTCCAATATTATGTTTAGCTAAGGAAATGGTTTTACTGCGTACCCAGCGGCAAGAAACGTTAGCTGGTTACTCTCATTTACAGCCTTTTATCTAATTCTGTATCAGTATACATTTATATCGGTGGAGATAATGCAAAAGTCGCTACTTAAATAAAATACCATCGCCTAAGTTTAGTCTGTATTTGAGTCTTTATTGGTGGCACTCATTGACAAAGAAATTTTTAAAGATTTAACAACTATCCAAAGAATGTGTTCTTGATTATAAGAGCAATCCACACTAGGCGTCGTGTAAGACTATTATGAAAATCGCTTTGGAAAATAAACTCTCCAAAAGGTCTTACGGATGAACAATCGTTAAATAAATTCTGAAAAGTGCGAGTTTAAAAATATTAACTACGCTAGTTAACGGTTGCGTCAATAAATAGCACTTTAAAACGCAATCAATTGAACTTTTTCTTTCGGCCTGATATATTCTACATAAACCATTACCAAATAAGTAATAATAACCAAATAACATTAAAGTAATTTTGAAAACTCACTTAAGGGCATAAACAATTGCTAACTCTGTAAGCTTTGTGAATTTACAGCAGTATTCAGAGATGCCCATATACGTTACGTTAATTCAATTAATAACATTTTACATGAAACAAGCATGGTCTTAATTTGGTTGTTTTGAAATTACTCCAAAAACATTAATTTATTCAGGTTTGTATTTCACCCAGAATTGAATTAATCTAGAAATAATAATTGCACGGTATTTTGTTATTTTAATTATTTAAAATTGAGAATACAATCACAATCTTTAACGCTACTTTCAAATAAAATATTAAAATACGTAAAGGTTTACCTTTAATGTGAATGATTGGCCCAAACATATACGCAATTTATCTTACCTGATATATATATACTATATATATATATATATATATATATATATATATATATATATATATATATATATATATATATATATATATATATAATATATGTGTGTGTGTGTGTGAGTGTGTGCGTGCGCGCGTGTATGTATGAGTAGGATGTGGACTATATACTATCTGTTATCGTGCGCCTTCGAATACTGTAGTCGAAATTAGTTGCGCGCAAAACGGTGCTAATATTTAGGAAACCGTTGTGTTTCCTACTCTTCTTGCTTCCCCTCTTTGAAAGAAAACTAAGCCTTTATGAGTAGAAGACGGACCTGTTTGATGCTTGTCTGTCCAATTTCCATTTGCAGTATATTTACACGTACTTGAAATTTTGTATTTAAAATTTTTTCCTTTGGCTTAGAACTTATTAGATTTTGGGAGAAATCCATCGACGGAAAGGGGGGGGTTTATTAGGGGTAGTTGTTGGTTTTTATCAAATATCTCTAAATCAAGTTGGAATTTAAGTGTTAGTTCAAACTTTCATTATCTGAAAACGGCTGATTTTTAAGAAAAAGTGTAGACGTATTTTTAAAGAAAATTTAATTTTACAGAAATTTTCTTTACAAAGTTTTTTAATATAAGGCAAGGTGAGTCAAAAAATTAATTAAATATGAACGAAAATGGTTATACTGCGTTATTGATATCTTATAGAAGCGGGAGATTTTGGAATATTTTTTTTAACAAGTTAACAAGTATATATTATGTCTGACAAGGAGTTTTAATATGTCATTCTGACAGATTCTTTTTATAACGTTGCATACTTTTGTAATCAACGTTATAAGAGAGGTTGCATAATTATCCTAAAAAAGATGGTATTAAAATTACTTCATTTCCTTTAATATCCATTTTGTAAGTTGGAAGGTCGTGTTGTGTTCCAACCCAGATATCTGTATATATTATACTTAATAGGGAACAAAGATAAGCCTCTACATTAAGGGAAACCGCTTGTGTTAGGAAAAAAGCTCTTCTGTTAATACATTTCGTATCGTTGCAAATGCGTGGTGGATGGCGTCACGAAGTTAACATGCATAAAATGGGGTATATTATAATGCAATTTCCTCTTCAAAAATTATAACCTTTGTTTTTCATCAATAACGCATGCTATTGAGATATATGCTTTCTTCGTCTAATGACTGCTTTCGATGTCTGATCTACATTTCCTTTATTTGTATGTGGAAGACAAATGAAAATTACCTTATCTTACTATATTGCCTACATTTCGTTTATTTGTACGTTGAACACAAATGAAAATTACCTTATCTTACTGTATGTTTATCTTGTGAATGGTAAATGAAATTCTCAAACTGCAGTTCGTTTCAAGACGAAGCTAATGTATTTATTTTGAGCACAAGAAAATGTAGGTACCTATCATTTAATGCAAAATACGTTTAAGGAAATAACAAATCAGTACAGAGTTGTTTTGATACGGTTATAATGAAAAGAAACAGCTGACTTCGGTTTTTAAGATAAAAACATTGGGTGCATAACCTAGTAACTGTAATGTTGTTAACATAGGTCAAGTATATGTTTTTTTATTAAATACAGTGTTGATCATAATACATTTTGAATTTTAGGTAAAGATAGATTCTATGCTTGTATAGTTGTGTTAAATTAGAAATTATTTAAAATCGTAAAGGTTTACGAGAAATACCGTATTAGTTATTTTACGCTGAAATTAATCAGCCATTTTGTTTTCTTAAATGTACAAATAAATACAGCTGTCTAGTGTTATTCAGATTACCTATGGTATTAATGTACAACTTTTTCAATTTTTGTTGTATTTTAATTAATAAACCTATAAAATTGAGTGTCGTCCAAGAAGAAATAAACAAATGCTTTACTTATTATATCTACGGACATATCTCTGCATCCATCACAACCTGCCAAAAAGAGTTCTCAACCTACAGTAAGTTTCGTAAGTATTGTACCTTGCTGAGCTAGACCGCAGTGCAACTTACCTTTTTAGTATTCCAATCACACCCTCTAATTTTATTTGGTATAAGTTGGCGCCCAACGTGGGGCTTCGATGTAACTATAGCCAGTATTTCCATTACATTTACCGCGTATGTATTGAATTTCTCTTTTGTGAATTGTACGTTTACATTTACAGTATATATTTATATTAAATTTCTCTTTTGTGCATTGTATGTTTACATTTACAGGATTTATATACATGTAAGTTGTTTTATATCTTATGTTTACACCTATTTTGTGTTTATGTTACTGTATTTTTGTGAATTTTACGTACCTACAATTTAAAATGAATGCTCAACATTTAAACAAATATGAAGTGGTTTCAGAATTACTTTCTCGTGAAATAAAACCTTGTTTAACTCAGGATCAATGTAGAAGTCAGTTACGTGATATATCAGCAACAGAAAAAGATTTACCTTGTGACGTATTATTATACTTTCAGATTTAAATTTAGGAATTACAGAAATTCAAAAGACTTTTGATGAATCTTTTACAGCTCTAAGTAATAATGATTTACCACCTACAGTTAACGATTGTTTAAGATTTAAATCGCGTTTAATACATTTAAAGAGACGAATAGATTTTTGTCCATTTAATGATGATACAAAATCAAGTAAGGAGAAATTCATTTCACATTTATGTTTGATTAATGGTATTTTATTAGAACGTACAGATGATTCCGTTGTTACAGTTCATGATGCTTCTTTCATTTAGTCCAAAACAAGTTTCAGTGTATAAATGGGGAATTAAATTTTCAGGAAAGTGTTTTGTCATTTTTAGAAAAAGCGTATGACATGTGAAACCCGTCATGTGAGTTATTTAGATTTATTCGTGTCAGTATAAGATTTATGTTCTAGTATAACTTTACAGTGGTTTAGAAACACAAAACATACAGTTGGTACTTGGCCAGAATTGGTTCAGTTACTTAAAAGAGATTTTTTACCTTTTGATTATGAGCGTGATCTTTTATTAGAAATCCAGCAACCTACTAAAGGTGTAGAGCAGAATGTTATAACCTACATTATTGAAGTTCAGGCACTTTCTAAACCTACCCCTAAGTATGCAACAGAGATTGTTTCACAAATTCAAAGAAATTTAAACCTATATTTTGTATCCCGTATTGGTATAAAAAAATTCTTGTCCATTAGTGAATTGAATGAAGTATGCAGAGCAGTTCAGACTTAACATTTCATACAGCAAGGTATGTCACCACCTAGAAAATGTGTTGGTCGTTTAGGACCGGATTTAGCTTGTTTATCTATGAGTCAACCATCTACCTCTAATACAGTTGGTGAAGTTCAAGTTATTTCGTTCCGTATATGTTGGAATTATGATAGGAAAGGACACTCCCATCGTGAAAGTTCTGACCCTCGCCAATCTTTGTTTTTAAGTGTGGCAGAACAGGTAGTTACAGTAATTCTTGAACCAATCGGAAACCTACCGATTCACACAAATAACCCCCAACAAACAACGAATAATTTCCTCGGTAAAGACCTTAATTAATACCAAACGAGACATCTCAAAATATTGTACATTCCAGAAATAAGTTTCAAGTTTCAGTCTCTGTCGATGAGTTGAATAATTGACTTTTAACAGTGAATTCTTTCATGTCTTTGAGTAGAACTACATTTGCTCCAGTATGTGCCTCCCTCCCGTTTGATAACAGACTTTATCTTACTATTAAAATTTTCGGCCATTCGTTATCTTGTATTATTGATACTGGTGCAGCAGCGACAGTTATAGATAGCACAGATTTACAATTTCTTGAGAACAATGGGACACAGTTTTGACGAATTATTTTGAGATAAACTAGGTCGTACTACATTAATTAATTGAACATCGTATAGGTACTGGTGATGCCTTACCCATAAAACAGCGACAATAATTATTATCTCCCGCAATGCAAAAATTCTTACATCAAATGTTACAGTTAGGTGTGATTAAAGAATCAGCCCTTGGTCTTATCCTATGCTTTTAGTTAAGAAAAATAACGGTGATTATAGAGCCTGTTATGATACTGGAAAACTAAATAGTGTGACAAAAAAAGATTCGTATCCCTTACCTCGTACCGATTCTATACTAAACTCTCTTAGGTCGGA
The DNA here is from genome assembly GCA_036346205.1 of Vesta saturnalis. NCBI lineage: Eukaryota > Metazoa > Arthropoda > Insecta > Coleoptera > Lampyridae > Vesta > Vesta saturnalis. Next base: position 3,771,515 of record JARFJB010002472.1, on the reverse strand, counting down.
TCAGTTCTTATCTTCCATTGATCTACCTAAAGAATTTTGGCAAATTAGTTCAGAAAAAGGGTCATTTGCAAAAACTGCATTCACTGTTCCAGGTAAAGCTCTTTTTGAGTATGTTGTGATGCCGATGGGCCTTACCAATAGTCCTCAGACATTGCAAAGATGTATGGAATGAATATTCAGTCCTTCTCTTTTAGCCGAGCAGGTGTTTGTATGTTCAGATGATATGGTTGCCTCTCCAAATTTTGTCACGCATCGATAAATTAAATAAAGTTGCGCAACAATTAAAGGATGCCGGGTACACTATTAATCGTGAGATATCTAAATTTTGTCGACCTCCTCTTTCATTTTTAGGTTTTGTTGTTGATCAACATGGTCTTCGTACTGATCCCGAAAAAGCTTCAGCGACGGGTAAGTTCCCTATCCCTAGGAATACTACCGAAATAAAGCGTGTTTCTGGTCTTATAAGTTATTACCGTATATTTATTAAGGATTATGTCCAACTTTCAGCTCCTATAACTTCCTTTTGAAAGGAACTATTGAATGAAAGGTCAAACTATTAAGTGGACTAATGAAGTCTAATCCTCGTTTCAGGAAATTAAAAAGCGAATTACCTGCACTCCCGTTCTTGTGTGTCCCGGTTTCGATTTCGTTTTACATTCAGACTGACGCCAGCAATTTAGCTGTCGGCGCAGTATTGTTTCAGGGACATGACAGTTTTGAACACCCAATTGCTTTTGCAAGTCGTACATTAACTGATGTTGAGAAGAAGTATGCACCTACAGAACGAGTGTTGCACAGTTTCGTGGTTACGTTGAAGGTACAAGTTTTACCGTTATTATGGATTGTGCAGCAATTAAGGGGCTTGATAACCTTCATGAGCCAATTGCTCGATTACCTAGGTGGAATTTGCGTTTGCCTCAATTTACGTTTGATGTTCAGCAACGCTCTGGTAAATAAAATATTGTTCCAGATGCCTTGTGTCGTGCAATATATTCTCGTGGTATGTCAACTTTTAGTCCCGATAAATGGTATAAAGATATGATTGAGAAAGTACAGTCCAGTCCAGATCAGTACCCGAATTTTCGTGTACACGATAATTATTTATTTAAGTATTTTCCCGTTGAGTCGAATATATCTGATTCGAATCTAGTTATACCTTTAGATAATCGTGATTCTGTATTAAAAGAATGTCATGATTATCCTACTACATCGATTTTGGTGTTTTGAAAACTATGGGTCGAATAACTGAGAAATACTATTGGCCCAAGCTGAAGTTATCTGTTAGTGAGTACATTAAGTATTGTAGCGTTTGTGGTGCTCATAACACAGCGAATTTAGCAAGAGCCGGATTAATGGGTAAAGAGAAAGATGGCTATTTTCCATTCCAAATGGTTAGTATAGATATTATGGGTCCTTCCACGAAGTAAAAATCTTCGGAAGGCTGCTACGAAACCAATTATACGTTTTCTGAAAGAACAAGTGTTCTCAATTGTTGGTTTTGTTCTAATGGATCATTTCTGTTCAATAATGGTCGATATTTCTGAAATCTTTGAAGGTACATAATTTGTGGTATAATGCTAGGTACCACCCCGCCGAAAGAGTTAGTAGTCACTGGAACTGCTATTCCTCCGTACATTAAAGACAACCATCGCGAGTGGATGATCATATTTTCGAGATTTCCTAAGTAATTCGTATGGTTCGTCATGAAGTAATCCTTAGATAATGTGCAGTTAGTAAATCGTTCCTGTTGGTGTAAAGAAAATGCCGAATTCTATGATGAAGTCAAGGAAAGGTTACATAAACCATATCTACGTAATGAAAACAATATAATTTGCGTAAGCGTCATTTAATTTTTAAGGTTGGTGATATGATATGGAAGCGAAATTTTACCGTATCTGATATGGGTGGTCAGTATTCTAAGGAGCCTGCTCGAATATGTTGCTTAAGGTTATTCAGAAACTATCTCCTCTCGTTTATGAGCTTCAAGGTTTCAATGGAAAGAATGTTGATCAGTTCATGTCAAAGATTTGAAACCTAATTTTTCGAATTTTGAATAAGTTTGTATATAGGAAAATATTGTTATTATAGTTAGGTAGGATTAGATACATTTTCAGTTATTGTTCCTTTTAGGTTTAGTTCAGCTTCAATTGTTTCGTCGAGTTTAGTATTCTTTTGGATTATATTTTTGTAGTTTGATTATGAGTGGGTCTGTGGGCCAGCAAATATAGTGGGTTGTCGTATGATGGGTGAGGATAGTATGAATCGTAGCTCTTCGACCAACTTGTGGTGTAGTTTAGGATTCCTTCTGGTCTAATTTATTTTTGTTATTGTTTTTTTTTGTTACGGAGTGGCCAATTCTTTCTATCTACCTTTCGATACAGTGCGTTATACATTTTTAAGTTTTACTCCCTTGTACAAGGCATGCAATTAGCTTTCATTACATTTTTGTATATATTATATTAAAAGGGAATAAAGATAGGCCTCTACATTAAGGGAAACCGTTTGTTTTAAGAAAAAGCTCTTATGTTAATGAATTTCGTATCGTTGCAAAATAATGGTGGATGACGTCACGAAGTTAACATGAATAAAATGGCATGGATAATAATGCAACTTCCTCTTAAGAATTATAAATAGATACCTCGTTGTCTAATCTACATTTCCTTTATTTGTATGTGGAAGACAAATGAAAATTACCTTATCTTAATATATGGTCTACATTTCGTTTACTTGTACGTTGAAGACAAATGAAAATTACCTTATCTTAGCGTACGTTTAAGGAAATGACAAATCAGTACAGTGTTGTTTTATACTGTTATAATGAAAAGAAACAGCTGACTTCGGTTTCTAAGATAAAAACATTTGAGTTCATAACCTAGTAACTGTAATATGAAAATAAAGGAGGAAATTTTGCATAACACCAAGAGTAATACCTTTTGAAGATATAATTTCCAACATCGAAAACTCCATTAGATTATTACCTTTTGATGCTGCTAATGAAGTTAGATATAACACCGTTAACATATTACGTAAAACAAAACCTCCAAAGAGCAACTTATCCTTTCGTCAACGACATGTTTTACTTGATCTTAAACGCAATGAAAGTATTATAATATTAAAATCAGATAAAGGTAATGCAACTGTTATATTAAATATGAACGATTATAACACTAAGATAGAACAATTGTTGGGACCAGAAACTTATCGTGAAATACCAAAAGACCAACAAAAAGTTTCTTTTAAAACTAAAGAGCTGATTAAATTATCATCTATTCCTGAAGAAATAAAAAGAAACTATCTAACTCTGAAGCTATTTCACCAAAACTATATGGTTTACCAAAATTCATAAACCTAATATTCCTTTAAGGCATTTTAGGTTGGTTCTCCTACATATAACCTTGCAAAACATCTTACATTGTTATTACAACCTCATATAGGAAAACACCCCATTACATTAAAAATTCTGCCGACTTTGTTGAAAAAATGCATAGTTTCAAAATTGAAGATGGTTAGTTTTGATGTTGTTTCACTTTTACAAAAGTACCTCTAAAAGAAACTATTGAATACATTGATCATCTTTTTCAAAGGACATAACCATTCTTTTCAGCACTGTCTTACTACAACTTATTTTCAGTGGAATAGTAAATTTTATGAACAGATCGAAGGTGTAGCAATGGGTAGTCCCATTAGTCCTGTTATAGCTAATTTTTATATGGAAAAATTTGAAACATTAACGTTACAAAATATACCTAAAAAACCTTCAGTTTGGTATAGATATGTAGATGACACATTTGTTATTTGGAGACATGGAGAAGAAGCACTGCATGAGTTTTTGGTTTTTATAAATGGTATACATCCTAGTATTCAGTTTACCATGGAAAAAAAACTAATGGAAGTTTACCATTTCTTGACATATTAATATCTAAAAATAATAATTCACTATCTTTTAAGGTTTACAGAAAGCCGACACACTGATAGATACCTTCATAAATTATCCAACCACCATCCACGTCAAAAATTAGTGTAATTAAATCTTTAGTAGATCGAGCAAAACGAATTTGTGACCCTGAATTTTTGAATGATGAATATAAATATTTAAGAAAATCCTTACAAGATAATGGATATTCACTTACAGATATTAATAATGTTATTACACCTTCTAGGCGTAACCTTAAAGAAAAACCAGTTCTTAATGTTGGTACTGCTTTTCTTCCTTTTATAGCTAATGTTACAAATAGAATTGAAAAATCCTAATCAAATATGGCATTAGGACTATTTTTAAACCTACAAGAAAAATTAAAGAACATTTAAGATCACCTAAAGATGTGTCAAACCCTTTATCATCTTCCGGAGTGTATAAGTTATCTTGTTCATGTGGAAAAGTATACATCGGGACCACAAAACGTAGCTTTGATACAAGACGCAAAGAACATATGAGATTTTGTAGATTGGGTCAACCAGAGAGGTCTGCTGTGGCTGACCATGCCCTGAATAATCTAAATCATGACATTCAATTTGACAATATGAAAATATTGTCAAGACAAACCATTATTATGTTCGTTTGCAACGTGAAGCTATTGAAATATATAAACACCCGAATAATTTTAATAGACAAGAAGAAAATCTCCGTTTAAATAGGTTTTGGCATCTTATAATTAAAAAGAGCATAATGATACGCCTTGATTTTAATTTGTTTTCAACTTTTGGTATGTCTAGGTTTTTGCTGTGTTTTTCCTAGACCTTGAAGCAAATGCTTTACCAATTATATGTTAAATTACCACAGCACTATAATTTAACATAAGTAGTTGAAATTAAATTGAAATTAAAAATTACAAAGAACGTTCTGCATTGTGCTTTTCATTGTTAATAACACTTCCCCTTTTTTTTTTTTTAACTGGGTTATTTTATTTGATGTAATGTTTGGATTTGTGAATGCTTCTATCATTTTAAAATTGAAGTTTTCACAACTTTACACTTACATCATAACTCGATTAAATTTTTAAATGTTTTGCTGGCAAATTTCATTGTTAGCTTTCATCGTAGAGAGTGTTCTGGTTTGTCATCTTTGAGGCAGTTTAATAATATTTAATTTTATGACCTAGTTATTCTTTACTAATTTATAGTTAGCTTAAGGTATTCCTATCCCTAGGAATACTACCGAAATAAAGCGTGTTTCTGGTCTTATAAGTTATTACCGTATATTTATTAAGGATTATGTCCAACTTTCAGCTCCTATAACTTCCTTTGAAAGGAACTATTGAATGAAAGGTCAAACTATTAAGTGGACTAATGAAGTCTAATCCTCGTTTCAGGAAATTAAAAGCGAATTACCTGCACTCCCGTTCTTGTGTGTCCCGGTTTCGATTTCGTTTTACATTCAGACTGACGCCAGCAATTTAGCTGTCGGCGCAGTATTGTTTCAGGGACATGACAGTTTTGAACACCCAATTGCTTTTGCAAGTCGTACATTAACTGATGTTGAGAAGTATGCACCTACAGAACGAGTGTTGCAATTTCGTGGTTACGTTGAAGGTACAAGTTTTACCGTTATTATGGATTGTGCAGCAATTAAGGGGCTTGATAACCTTCATGAGCCAATTGCTCGATTACCTAGGTGGAATTTGCGTTTGCCTCAATTTACGTTTGATGTTCAGCAACGCTCTGGTAAATAAAATATTGTTCCAGATGCCTTGTGTCGTGCAATATATTCTCGTGGTATGTCAACTTTTAGTCCCGATAAATGGTATAAAGATATGATTGAGAAAGTACAGTCCAGTCCAGATCAGTACCCGAATTTTCGTGTACACGATAATTGTTTATTTAAGTATTTTCCCGTTGAGTCGAATATATCTGATTCGAATCTAGTTATACCTTTAGATAATCGTGATTCTGTATTAAAAGAATGTCATGATTATCCTACTACATCGCATTTTGGTGTTTTGAAAACTATGGGTCGAATAACTGAGAAATACTATTGGCCCAAGCTGAAGTTATCTGTTAGTGAGTACATTAAGTATTGTAGCGTTTGTGGTGCTCATAACACAGCGAATTTAGCAAGAGCCGGATTAATGGGTAAAGAGAAAGATGGCTATTTTCCATTCCAAATGGTTAGTATAGATATGATGGGTCCCTTCCCACGAAGTAAAAATCTTCGGAAGGCTGCTACGAAACCAATTATACGTTTTCTGAAAGAACAAGTGTTCTCAATTGTTGGTGTCCCTCATACAGTTTTGTTCGATAATGGATCGCAATTTCTGAAATCTTTGAAGGTACATAATTTGTGGTATAATGCTAGGTACCACCCCCGCCGAAAGAGTTAGTAGTCACTGGAACTGCTATTCCTCCGTACATTAAAGACAACCATCGCGAGTGGGATGATCATATTTTCGAGATTTCCCAAGTAATTCGTATGGCTCGTCATGAAGTAACCCTTAGATAATGTGCAGTTAGAAAATCGTTCCTCTTGGTGTAAAGAAAATGTCGAATTCTATGATGAAGTCAAGGAAAGGTTACATAAACCATATCTACGTAATGAAAACAATATAATTTGCGTAAGCGTCATTTAATTTTTAAGGTTGGTGATATGATATGGAAGCGAAATTTTACCGTATCTGATATGAGTGGTCAGTATTATAAGGAGCTTGCTCCGAATATGTTGCTTGCAAGGTTATTCAGAAACTATCTCCTCTCGTTTATGAGCTTTAAGGTTTCGATGGAAAGAATGTTGATCAGTTCCATGTCAAAGATTTGAAACCTAATTTTTCGAATTTTGAATAAGTTTGTATATAGGCAAATATTGTTATTATAGTTAGGTAGGATTAGTATACATTTTCAGTTATTGTTCCTTTTAGGTTTAGTTCAGCTTCAATTGTTTCGTCGAGTTTAGTATTCTTTTTGGATTATATTTTTATGGTTTGATTATGAGTGGGTCTGTGGGCCAGCAAATATAGTGGGGTTGTCGTATGTATGGGTGAGGATAGTATGAATCGTAGCTCTTCGACCAACTTGTGGTGTAGTTTAGGATTCCTTCTGGTCTAATTTATTTTTGTTATTGTTTTTTTTTGTTACGGAGTGGCCAATTCTTTCTATCTACCTTTCGATACAGTGCGTTATACATTTTTAAGTTTTACTCCCTTGTACAAGGCATGCAATTAGCTTTCATTACATTTTTGTATATATTATATTAAAAGGGAATAAAGATAGGCCTCTACATTAAGGGAAACCGTTTGTTTTAAGGTTTACAGAAAGCCGACACACCTGATAGATACCTTCATAAATTATCCAACCACCATCCACGTCAAAAATTAGTGTAATTAAATCTTTAGTAGATCGAGCAAAACGAATTTGTGACCCTGAATTTTTGAATGATGAATATAAATATTTAAGAAAATCCTTACAAGATAATGGATATTCACTTACAGATATTAATAATGTTATTACACCTTCTAGGCGTAACCTTAAAGAAAAACCAGTTCTTAATGTTGGTACTGCTTTTCTTCCTTTTATAGCTAATGTTACAAATAGAATTGAAAAATCCTAATCAAATATGGCATTAGGACTATTTTTAAACCTACAAGAAAAATTAAAGAACATTTAAGATCACCTAAAGATGTGTCAAACCCTTTATCATCTTCCGGAGTGTATAAGTTATCTTGTTCATGTGGAAAAGTATACATCGGGACCACAAAACGTAGCTTTGATACAAGACGCAAAGAACATATGAGATTTTGTAGATTGGGTCAACCAGAGAGGTCTGCTGTGGCTGACCATGCCCTGAATAATCTAAATCATGACATTCAATTTGACAATATGAAAATATTGTCAAGACAAACCATTATTATGTTCGTTTGCAACGTGAAGCTATTGAAATATATAAACACCCGAATAATTTTAATAGACAAGAAGAAAATCTCCGTTTAAATAGGTTTTGGCATCTTATAATTAAAAAGAGCATAATGATACGCCTTGATTTTAATTTGTTTTCAACTTTTGGTATGTCTAGGTTTTTGCTGTGTTTTTCCTAGACCTTGAAGCAAATGCTTTACCAATTATATGTTAAATTACCACAGCACTATAATTTAACATAAGTAGTTGAAATTAAATTGAAATTAAAAATTACAAAGAACGTTCTGCATTGTGCTTTTCATTGTTAATAACACTTCCAATTATTGATAAAGATATCTCTTTGTTAGATTTAACTGGGTTATTTTATTTGATGTAATGTTTGGATTTGTGAATGCTTCTATCATTTTAAAATTGAAGTTTTCACAACTTTACACTTACATCATAACTCGATTAAATTTTGTTAAATGTGTTTTTGGCTGGCAAATTTCATTGTTAGCTTTCGTCGTAGAGAGTGTTCTGGTTTGTCATCTTTGAGGCAGTTTAATAATATTTAATTTTATGACCTAGTTATTCTTTACTAATTTATAGTTGGCTTTATGTTTCCCAAACTGTTATATTAATAGCAGGCTTATGTTTATGTTTTAATTTTTCAAATTTGACAAAATTGTTTACTACATCTTTAACAATTTTTAACACATTACTACTGACGAAGATAACTGTAAGTGTTATCGAAACGTTTAGATTGTATAATTTAAAGTACACCATTAAAAATCCCAAAAAGATAAGTATTTTATAACTGTAATGTTTTCGACATAGGTCAAGTATACGTTTTGTTATTAAAAACAGTGTTGATCATATTCCATTTTGAATTTTAAGCAAAGATAGGTTCTATGCTTGTATAGTTGTGTTAAATTAGAAATTATTTAAAATCGTAAAGCTTTACGAGAAATACCGTTTCAGTTATTTTATGCTGAAATTAATCAGCCATTTTGTTTTCTTAAATATGCAAATAAATACAGCTGTCTAGTGTTATTCAGATTACCTATGGTATTAATGTACAACTTTTTCAATTTTTGTTGTATTTTACATATTAAACCTATAAAATTGAGTGTCGTCCAAAAAGAAACAAATAAATGCTTTACTTATTATATCTACGGATATACTTCTGCATCCATCACAACCTGTCAAAAAGAGTTCTCAACCTACAGTAAGTTTCGTAAGCATTGTACCTTGCTGAGCTAGACCGTAGTGCAACTTACCTTTTTAATATTCCAATCATACCCTCTAATTCTTTATTTGTTATAGGGACATTTATAGAGGTAGATTTATAAAGATACTTGAAATTTTGTTTCTGTTTAATGTAACGCAACATTTTGACAGTCTTCCACTCTTAATTCATTTGAAAGTTATTTATCTTTGTTATCGGCGGACAAAACCATTAATTACATCTGTTGTATTAAGCAGGCATCTTTGTCTATTTAAAGTTCCGTATTTCCTATACTCTATTAAATATTTGAATACCTATAGTCGGTTTATGATCGCACTTTTGCACAACAAAATTGGAAGCTATTAATGTGGTATTTCCAAAAATTAGTAACTGTTTGTTTGGTTATCAAGTCTGACTTATTGCAAAGTTAGTAAGCACATTACTGAGAATCCGGAACATTTTATACAAGTACAAGAGAAAGTAAAATTTCGTTTTACAAATTTCTTAGTTTCATGCAAACTTTATGCAGCGTTGCTCGTAGTTTTAAACTGCAGCAATTTCAAAATTTTGACATTAGTTACAATTGTTGAGCTTAATTATAAATGTTGTTGCACTTTATGAACTTAATTTAAACATTAAGGATTTATGCTTGAAGTAGAGATATCCTCTCCCCAATGGGAAATTCTTTTGCTTTGTACGATCATTCATAACATCTAGACCAAAATACCTTCCCAAAATACTCCGATCGCAGTGGTTTTGAGTTTTGTTTTAGAGTGTCTGAGATTTGAAGCAATACTTCAGGTATATTACATCTTAGTCAAACCCTCGGCCATTTCGGGAGTTTATCCGGCAACCCGTTTATGTTAATAGACCAAAGCGGTGTTAATGTGAATTGGTCGTGGGAGAAAGTGCTCGAAAGCCAATAACAAAGTATACGAAACTTCCTTACTACATCATGAGATTAAAACTACTTGAATTCTCCTTAAGTATAGTGAAAGCCGCGAGGGTGGTAAATTAACGTCTGAAAACCACGTACTGTACTGTGGGACTAATATCTTCTCTGATTAGTTTCAGTATAATATAGAACCTTTTATGCGCAATCGAATAACCGAAATAGATCAAATGTTCGAAAATAGGTAAGATAAGAGTAATTGCGTCAATGCAATTCAGGCAGTGTAAGAATTACCGGCTTAATAAATTGAAAATGCCGGGTTACAGAAGCTGATTTTGACCGAGTTCAGCCTCAGTGAGTGACATGCCTAGATCCAGAGTAATTACGATGTGGGGGAATGACGAAGACATATGAAAGTCGGATTTTCTAATAATATAAGGACTGTGTTCTGATCTGGTTATGCGTACAACTGTCTTTGAGAAGTATAGCACTCAGTAGCGATCTGATAAAGGCGGTTTTCACTATTTGTCTGCCATTAGATATGAGTCAGGATAATAATAATTAATAATAAATTAAGAAATTTCTGAGAATTTTTTTGTTTAACATCAAATCAAGATACTGCACAGAAAGGTAAAATATCCGAACAACGGTTTCATCGGAATAATAAGGAGGTAAGATTTTGAAATTTCGAAATTTCAAAGGTCAATGCTATCTAACATTGTGTATCTTATAAATGTACTTCATGTTTAGAAAATAAATTTACGTTTGTTTGCACAAAACCAAAAAGTAATCATACATAATCATTGCATAATAGTATTATTAGAATGCTAGCAGTATTTGAACACGAGGAACTAAAAACTCTAGTTCCAAATAGGAAAATGTAATCAAAGTTATAATATCATTCTCAACAAGTTGATTGCATAATGTAATATAGAACGTAATACTTTATTATGTCTATTTGTACGTATTGTAAATCTTTCTATAGATAGAAAAAAAATTAGTTTAGTTAGTGTCTCATTTAGTTAGTCTCGGAATTAAATCAAATTTATTATTCGTAACATTTAATATACATTTTTTTCGATTTTACTGTATGTATGCCTATTTATGTTACATTAAGAACCTGAATATTAATTGTGGAAGTAATCTTGCAGTACATAGCTCCTTATTCGTAATGTTAAAATTTAAAGAATATGTGAGGTTTCTAAGCAAACTTATAATAAACAAGGTTGATTTATATTCTGACTTTGTGATTGATTTTACTTTCGTATCCATTATCAAATAACGATTTAAATAGAAATGTTGTGGAAAACCCATTATTCAAACTTTTTTGAACATTTAGTTGTAATTAGCATAACCATAATGAAAATTATACATATGAAAAATATAGATTCAAAATTATATATTAATATTCCGTTGTACATAGACTGGATAATGTGGTTAGGCGCCTATTAAAACTGTATACACATAACGAACAACAAATTATTAAGCTCCAATTGCAATGTACTTTATTACATACATTGTTCCAGTAAACGTTTTGCCATAAACTTCAACTGAGAAAGTTATTTTTTAAAAGAGTTAATGAAATTGAACTAAAATTGTGCGCCTGTGTGCGTGTGCGCGTATATGGATGTCTGCGTGCGTGTGGTTGTGTACGTGTGTGCATGTGCCAGTGTCCATGATAACTTCAGAACGGTCATGTACATATTTGAGATTTCGTGTTTAAGGTTGATTTAATTTCTCCTGGAGCTGATTATGTTCTGGGAGGAATCCAGAGGAGGAGAGGGGGATTATTAGTAGCAGTTTTGGGTTTTTATCAAATATTTCTGAAATAGCCGCATATTTCAAATATATAAAAATACCGGCATATAGACCTTAATCATATTGATTGATTACGTTGTTACAATTTTTTGAAACAATGCGTAGTTTAGCGGTAAAAAATTCCTAATGTAACATTTAAGTATTAGTTCAATTTTTTAAATATCTGAACAACGATCAATTTTATCGGAAAATGTGTAAACATATTTTTTAGTAAGTAAATACAACCTTACGTAACCTTTGTTTATAAATTTTTTTAGTAGGTCTAAAAATTAATTAAATAAGATTGAAACTGCTTAAACTGTAATATCGATACTTTATAGAAGTGCATCTACAGGGTCCGTCAGAAAAATATATACACATTTTAAGGAACAAAAAGTATTATTTTACATTTAAATACCGATCATACATGTTGTACTGCCTTCAATTCAGCACATGGTTATTTTAAATGTTCAAAATGTTGACCGTGGGCAGCTAGACACGTAACGGGACGACGAGTGATCACCGCAATTACTTCAGTCAACGTTTCAATGGAGATTCTAGCACATGCCGCTGCAATCTCCTTGCGAAGTTCCTCCAGCGTGGGTGGCTTAGGTCCGTAGACTTGATTTTTCACAGTTCCCCACAGGCAAGAGTCCAATCCAGTCTCCCTGAAAACTGTCATCCACGAAAGCTCGTAGGGCTAGATGGTAGTATGGTGGCACTCCGTCCTGTTGGTAGAAGACCTCTTCATCAGCTCCATAAAGCGCACGTACACCTGGCAAAATTGATGAGCGTAACATTTCCAGGTAAATTTCTCCAGTGACAGTACCATCCAAGAAAAAGGGGCCTGCTAGCCCCTAGATGATAGTCCAACCTACATATAAACCCCAGGTAGATTTACCGCCTTATCGACATGAACATATGGATTTTACGGTGCCCAGTACACGCAATTATGCCGATTAACTGTTCCATTAAGTTTAAAAACGGTTTCATCAGTCCACACTACCTTTGTCACAAATTTTTGATTTTCACTTACCATTTGTTGATACCATTTGCAAAGTTGCATTCGATGATCAGGATCGTCATGATTAATCGCGTGTAGTAATCGTGAAATGTATACTTTCCACTTAGCAGCTTTCAGAATTCGTCGTACACTTGCACTACTAATCCCAACTTCACGTACACATTACGTAGCAGAGTTCTGTGGAGAAGCAACAAACTTTTCCAACACGAGAGTCGACGTTTAATGATTTGTAGCTGTATGCCGTCTTCCCGATCTTCCTTTGTGAATATCCATGCTCCTCAAACTTATCAACTATGCGTTTAATTGATAAGCGGGTTGGGGGATCTGTTTAAAACACCCGCCTCCACTGACGCTGCACTTCAACGGCATTATCAAACGTCATATACTACTTCAGAATGCATTTTCGCTGCTCGAATGTCAATCGTCCACCAGCCATTTTCTTCAGTTTTGTTTTATAATCGTACTCTTTACATTGTTGAATCTACAGTCATATCAGTAACGACATCCTTTAATGAAACATCATACTACACATTGTTGCCGTAATCCGATCCAAGTTCGACAAAAATTCACATATACAATATGTTAAATTGTGTATACATTTTTCTGGCGGACTCTGTATATATCTATTAATCTCTATCTGAAATGTTAAACGTCCATACCACATAGATTGTCGTTTTTATTTTTCCAATATTGCTAATTTGTCCTGAAAAAATTTCATTTTGGTAATTTCCACTGTACAGGTTGTAAGGTCGTGTGTTATTAGATATCACTAAAAAATGTGATTGTGGGTAATTTTGAATAATTGGAAAATCCATTATAAACTTGCGTGCAATGTGGGTTGCCTATTGCGCAATAAGATGATAAATTCGTTCCAATTTCCAATAAAAGGGAGCAATTGAGCAGTATACAATGAGAATAAACGAAGTCCGTTTCGGCCTTAAAGAACGAAGAACTATTAATTACCACAGCTTTTGTGAATTATTTATCACTGTATTAACTTACCATTAATTAAATTCGTATAAATATTAACAGACACGTACTTATTATATTCACTCATACGGCTATCGTGATTAGCAGTAACGGAAATGATAAACGGCTCTTCTATGTGTCCACTATTCCAACTAATTTCCACATTTTTTCTTCTTCTTTAACAGCAAGTTCAAAATAATGTTTCCAGTCGGTAGGGTAACGTTGTCAACAGCATAAAGAGAAAGTCGCTTCAAATCCTTTATGTCCTATACAAGTTCGATTGAATTCCGATCGTAACGATAAGGTGGCAACCCCAACACAATTTTATTACTCTATTTTGTCAATTACATATTTATTTTTATTCAATTGGATTACATGTAAAAGCTCCGATCGAACATTGCATTTTTTCGGGACGATGATGATGGAACGTGCGACTGTGGTACCATAACGATTATTGCGTTATCAGTAACTTTATTTATCAATGCAAGAAGACATTCTTCATACACTGCAGCGTTAATTCAAGCATGATAATCAAAGACTTCTTTGCCCCCAAAAAATAGTCCATCATTCACAAAACCCGTCTTGGGGCCAACACGTAAAGTGATGTGCTTTCCTCTTCCTGAAGGAAAAAGACATCTACAAATGCCTACTTTGGGTATCATTAAGACAGTAAATAGTTCGCCCTTAACTCTTAAATTGCTTACACCTTTGTGATATTTACGTCTTTATCTTATTAAATCATCACGTTCGTTTAAAACACATTTCAGCTGCGTTTTAAATATTTAAAACGATGCATGTGATTAGTATTATTTTCACAAAAAGGTAATGGATCATTTACTTAAATTTAATCTACCTCGTCCGTTTATATGATTGTCATCGACACATTCGTAATAAAACAATAGTGCGCGAGGAGTTTAGGTGCAATAGGTTACAGCGCGATATGCGCCATAAACTGTTGCGCAACTACGCAAAGATTAATACATACATAAGTTCCAAAACACATTGGAGTACTCAGTGGCCTAGCGATTAGTGTGTCAGACTAGTAAGTGAAAGGTACCAAGTTCGAATCGGAGAGTAGTTAAGTGCTTGAGAAAATATCAGAGTAAATGTATTCTACTCAAGTGCGAAATAAGTCCTCCTCAGGACTAAGCGTGATGACCGAAGAAGACTCCGCCTACGAAATAGAATGTAGAAAACAAGAATTTGGTAGTTTCATCAAAAAGTGCTACAGCAGCTGGTTTTTTTCCGGCATATTGAGACGGGTTCCTGTATTTCTATATTATTTAAGTGTATGGTAAAACCGTTCGCTATGCAACTCTTATGTAAAAAAGGAATTTCTTCAATTAAAGCATTAAGGTAAAATTCGATTTCGTACATGATTTATCTTCTATTTACGTTGTTGTTCTGATGGCACGAACATCACTCAAGATTTGATAATACATATATAAAATGCACTGCTTTTCAGATACTGATAAATAAGTCATTTATAGTGACCTAATTTCAAACACGTACGTTTTTTCACTGGAGATATGTTCACCTTAGGGTACAAACATAGTGGAGCCACGTTTTGTGATTTTTTAAGTAGAGACAATACCTAAAAAAATGTTGTCGTATAGCGAAGATGAAATTCTTCTATCTGATGCCTCACCGCGAATTTTGGTTGTTTTAAAAAGGGAACATGCTGTGCATCCAATTAATGAAAGGAGAATACAATGTGGAGCTTATTACACTCTGTTCAAAGAACTAAAAAAACATCCTGATAAATTTTGTAATTATGTGAGATTGGATTTATCGACATTTTTGAATATTCTAGGGAAAGTATCATCATTTCTAAGCAAGAAATACACAAATTTTTTACGACAACCTATTTCTCCTGAAGTAAGGCTTTTGGTTACTTTAAGGTAAGTAAAACTATAGATACATTTATTCTCAAAAAAACTAAAAACATAATAGGAAACTTCTGTATCTAACAAAATAGATAGAACATATCATCTTATACCTATATGCTCTTAACACAATAACTATTAGGTATCTATCGTATTACCCCTGGAAAGGAGTGGTATAATTAAGGTCATCATAATTAAAGGTTTCGAGCTGTTGTGGATAGGAATACCGTGTTACTAAATTTTGACTTTCAAGCTGTTGTGTGCCGCGCGGTGGTTCAGGGTGTTTTGGATAGGCATATTTTGAATTTCATTTCTAAAAGCTAGTTTTTGATCATCCGGGATTTTTTTAACGTGAGGAATGAGATCGTCAAAAATGGCTTATCTTCATCAGGTGCTGCTTCCGACTGACGGACTGCCGTTGTTTGTTTCTTACTTAAATAGTCCATTTTCTGTTTTTCAATTTCTAATAAGGCTTCAACTTGAGTTTTTCTATGATGGCGTCTAAAGTATCCTAAGATGCAGAAGGAGTTGGATGAGGAGAAGCTGATCGGCTCTCCAGTAAGTGTGTATCCCGAAAGGTATTCTCTGATGAATTTTGTAAAGTGTCGTCTTCGCTATCAGGAAGAGCGTTACTCTGGGCTGGTGGACTGTTGAAAGATATGCTACTGGAGTATTCAAAATCATTTTCATCAGCATCGGATGTTATGGAAATATTTCTCTGCGATGGCCGAGGTGTGAATTGGTCCTTCAGAAACAACATTTGTTTAAAGTGGGTCCAATGGGACTTCAGCTCTGCATCTCCAGGATCTCCATAACGAGGAGGGGTTAATTTTTTAAGTTCTCGTCTGAAATAATCCTTCAGATTTTTCCACTTCGCTTGTGCTTCTTTTACTAAAATGTAAGAAATCATTAAATGGAAGAAGGAGTTATAAGTGAATTAAAATATTTAACTGATTTCGCCAAATAAGTAGTCGCTTTCGTTTGTACATGATATTTAGGAACACCCTCTTTATATATAATTTTAAAATGCTGTTTGCTTTCATATATTTGGCAACTGAAGAATCCTTTAAACGTTTATCTTTGACATTTCGAATGGGCACTTCCACGCTGGACGCAATTGTAAAAGAAACAGCCAAGGTGTCGTGGGAAACTTTGCAACCAAAACATATGCCCTTACCTTCAGCAGAAGATTTTATTCTTCAGTAATGATTACGAATATCTATGGAATTTTCCCAATCGTATTGGTGCTCTGGATGGGAAGCACATCAGAATTAAAAGTCCCAAATATCCAGGCACAATGTATTATAATTATAAACAGTTCTACTCTATCGTTCTTCAGGCGGTGTGCAATGCTCATTATGTTTTTACAATTATTGTTGTTGGAGGGTTTGGAAAGCAAAGTCATAAAGGCACTTTTCAAAACTCGAATATGTATAAATTACTTAAAACCCAAAAGCTAAACATTCCGGCAGATAGCTTTCTTCCATAAACCAACATTAAAGCACCTTTCGTTTTATTGTTGATGAGACATATTGTATTACGCCACTCCTTTTCCTGTCAACGAAATGGAGGTTTACTGTTAATGTATTACTACTAATGAATAATTTTCACTTTGCCCTTTTAGCTCAGTCGGAATTTTGTACTTGCAAAATAAGGATCGGGGTTCGTTATTCAGGCTCTCAACACTTTGAACAAATATATTATATTATATATACATTTATTCCTATTATCTTTTTACAAAACTAATTCCGTTACTGTAAACTACTCTAAGATATAAATACAAAATATATATTCTCCTGTAGTTCTCCCTTCCTGGCTAGTCCTGTAACGGAGGGTTAGGTGGTCCTCTGGAGTTTCTGCAATATAACGTTAATAGAAGGGTTGGATTTTGACTATTAATTTACGTCCTTTGACTGATATCAATTTATATTGTTCTATGCCGAAATAAAATAAATAATTTTACCTAAATGCGTCCCTGTATAAACTACAGAAGTTAGTAGCAAGATAACCCGGTTATAAATACGTGTGCGATAAAACACCGAGTTCAATGCTCTGCCTTTAAAGAAATAATCGATATTTTAAAGCGGTCGTTTTCAAATGTATAAAAGTACTCTAATTTTATACCTGCTTTTCTTATGAAAATAAACTCATTCACGTTTACATTCAATTTTGCCCTTTTAAATAAATGAAAGCTTTTCGTTTTGAAGGTAGCTTCTATACGGTAGCGGATTCTTTGTTTCTGTTCCTATATTAATTACTTTAGTACACAGGTTTTATTTAAATAAAATAAAACTTTTGTTATGTTGGCCGATTTTAAAATATAAAACCTTCGTTTTCTATTAAAGTGAATTTTTCGCGTCCAACAATAATGATTTGAATTATTTAACACGAAATATATTATCTGATAGTTTCTGGTTTACAGGTAACAATCTTAGTAATTGCAAACGGTGTAACTTACGTTTTCCGGTGGTGGCGGGGTGGTTTTATTACAGGGATAATTTAAATTGACTAACCGTCTAGTTTTTACGGTTACGTTTCTATCTTACTGGATTAACGGCATTAACTAGGTGTTCAGCTTAATCTTCCGACGAGGTTTTAGTTACAGGTACTCTGCGGTTGTTGGTACGTTTGTCGAGGTGTTTTTAGTGTTAGTGTAAATTTGTGTAGGTGGGTCTCCTTTGATGTAATCTGGGAAACCACCCGTTAAACTAAGAAGAGATCTCCGTCGGTCAATGGAATGTCGCAACTACCTTCAAACTCCACAGTGTAGGTGTCTAGTAATGAGAGAGTATGTCGGCTTACAACCTGCATATCCCTATCACCAGGTGTATAGTGTTGTATTTATCTCGACTTACGTGCGTTCAACGTTAGATCCTGCAACTCTAACTCCTTGACTTCAGTGATGCTATCAAGTCGCGGATTCGCGATTTCTACTCGGACGGCGGTTACAGGTTGACGGTTTTAAACGGTAGTAGTCGGCGCGAACGCGACGATAGAACACGATTCTATTCGGATTCTTCTGGTAGCGGCTTCTGGTAGCGATTGATACGATTAGATTCGAGTGTCTATCTATATTTATTATTAATTCTTTTCTTGCATCGCGTGCCGCGTTTTATAACGAATTCTCGAGGTGGTTACGAAACTTTGGTGGTGAGATTCCGTAAGCCAGTATTGGTGGAAGATGCTCTGACGTATACAAACTTTTAAAGGTTTTTGGGATTTACGTCTGGAGGAGGATGCATGATTAATTATTGTGCAATTTTATGCAACGTTATGAAATATGTTTAACTTTTACTAGAACTTCTACAAATTTTATAATTGCTTACACCGGTGCATTTAGCGAGTCACTTTATCTTAATAAATTCCGTGAATATTATATCAGTACTGGTATTTTACTTATCAAATAATTAATCATGACAGGAAAATTTTTAATAAAGGACGGCGTCTTGCTAATAAACTTTAGGAAACTAATTAATAATAATAAAAATTTGGACATCTGACGGCGTCCTTTACAATATCCCTGATGGTTCATTTATTAAAACCATATAGCAGACAGAATTTAACACCAGAAAACCTCAATTTCAACGTGCGCCTCTCAAAGGCACGAAAAACAGTTGAATGCGCATTTGGCATTACTTATTCTAAATCGCGCACATTGTCAAAATCAATTGAAACTGACGAAAGAACTGCAGACCAAATTATTAAAGCAATATGTCTTTTGCATAACACTATCGTCCACAAGGAAGGTTTTGAGAAACATTTAAAACTGGTTACTGAGGGAGTTCCTGAAAATGTTGTACAAAGGCCAAGAGGAAGAGCTACTAATCAAGCCCAATGTGTACGAGATATCTTTAAAAATTATGCTAATTCGTTCCTATTCTGTATATTAATACATAATATTGTTACTTTTAATATACAGGATATTATAAATCCAAATGCATGCATGGGGATCTGATGAAGTTACATACACTCGAATTTGTAATAACCTGTATACACGGCTTCAAATTGTATTTCTATAAATAGAAACAGGATCTGAAGTATTTAGATACTTTACCTAGCTCCTATTTGTTGCTAATTACAATTACTGCTATCATAAAACTGCTTAATAAAAAATATATAGCCTACTTGCCTGATATTTTGCATTCCCTGGCTACCTCAACCCACATCTGATCCAAAATGTATCTATTACGATGATCGTGATGTGATCGATTCCATAATGCACGTTTGCTGTACTCACAGTTAATTAAACTCTTATTCGTTTTGGTGCGTACCGTGCTCTGATATCAACACAACTGGACTGACTTGTCCCTTCATATCGCACGATATAAAATAACGAAAATAAAATTTTATAAGTTTTGTTATGAAAGAATAAGTTTAGAGGTAAATATGTAATTAAAAATTATTATTAATTTTATTTGAGAAATATTATTGAAAATATGAAGGACGGTAACGAAGAAGACACTCCACCAGAAATCAGTGTACTGAAACAAAATTTTGTATCCAGAAAATCACGATATCAATAATAAGCAATCATAATTAAATATTAAATATTGTAGTTATAAAATATGTTTTATTTACCGACACTTATGGCCACTTATAAATATTTTTTTAGTGAAGGTAAACAAAGTATTGTATGCAACTCGCACAAAAAGTGTTCATTGCACTCGATGTATTGTCCAAATGGGCCTAAAGGCCTCGTTGGACAAACGCACGTCGCGTTAAATAAACACTCGTTGGATTTTTAAAACGTAAAATTTGACGTATATGTAAAACTTAACAAATATAACTTTATATTACTATTCTATTTTATATCTACGAAGTAACACTAAATAAAATTGAATATTATATATGCGATGGTTACTGGAAGTTAATATCTTGTGAAAGGCAATTTACTCAACGGTTAAAGGTGATCCTTTATCATCTTAAATAGGAATATTGTATACCATCAGTCGTACTTGCTTTCGTTTGCACATCATCGAGAAATACTTAGTGATCAAAACAAAATTGAATACCGTTTTATTTGTTCTTTTAGAACAAATTCTGGTTTCAGGCTTACTTTTATTTTAAATTTGATCTTAATACAATGAATTGTGGTGAAGGAAGGTATAATGGACTCAATAGTCAACTGCCGAAGTAGGTCCCTAAGGACGGACGTGTTTCTCGAGATAAATCTTCGCTAGTGACAAGTTACAAAAGCTAAAATGTTTGAATAAACGCCTAAATGTATACTCCCACTTAAAATTGTATAAAAAATTTTACGCGGTATTTTATTGTGTGCTTTACGTATAGAATTCGTTAAGTTGCTATAATTAAATTTTTTAGCTTTATGAGTGCTTAAAAGAAAATGTAAAAATTTATTTTCCCTCCGTAATTTATTATAAAAAGACAAACTGCATATTTTAAATTCTTTATGATCGATACGTGTGGTTTTCGTATTAAAGGCACTAAAAAATATTTTCTTTACCGTATTAAAGCGTGTATTTTTTATTTCATTTTTATTAAATGAAAACGTTTCTGTAACAATTACAATTATCATCCTCAGTAAATGGTACTAGCTTTGAGAATTAAGTCAAATGACAAAATAGATTTAGAAAAAAAGATAAATAAAAAATACACGATTTAATACCCAGAGTATACGTATTTTAATTATATGTCGTGAAAGTTTCCATTTTTATAATAAATTGATTAAAATACTTGGATTAGAATAATCCCTTTGACTCTCGTATTTCAAAGTCATCCCGTAAATTTCATAAAAATGGCATTTGTTCATATTAGATATAGTTTAGAAATTAAAAGAAATTCAACAATTTATTTCAATATTCCTTGACAGGTTTCAGTATAAGTAATGTTATTATTCTCTTTATAAAGCTTTTGATAATGATAATGTTATAGATGGAGAACGATCGATCAATATTGAAATAAATTGTGTTTCGTTAAATTTTTGTTAGATTAAAACTAGACATTTAATATGGTTCCAGGAATTTTATAACTAAAGGTATTGATCCTATATTAACCAACGGTTTAGAATATGGATGAACATGACGCATTGCCTTTGTTAATGTAATCACTTAACGTATTGTGTCTTAATGAAATTTTGTAACTGTAGGTGTATAAAATTATTCGTACAAGTCGAAAAAATAAGCTTGAGCAGTAAGATCTACAAAGGGTGGCAAAGATTGATACCAACATAACGGTAAATACAGAGGTTATAATTGATGTACAATCGAGACGCGGCATATCTATAGATAAAAAAAGCACATCAGCATGTTAGTTAAATTCATGCTGCTTCATCTCGTATTTCAATGTTTTAGACGATTTTTCCTTAAGACCTTTGGTGGAAGTGAGAAGTCTTACGCATAAGTACAGGGTGAGCGAAACTCGATGTCTCAGCTCTATTATAAGGAACAACGATAGAAAGAGTGTGAAAAGTAGTTCTTAAATGGGAATGAGTAAGGTCCATTTTAAACCGCATATTTTTCCAAATTTTGAAACTGAATCAAGGACGTCATCGAATTTTTTTCCCAGAACCAGACCTATATTTTGACATATTTAAAAAGAGCTAATTTTTCTGAACAAATTTTGTTTTGTTTTGTTTTTTTTTTGGGGTAAAAAAATTATAAGAAAATTTGTAAAAAAAAAGTATTATCGGAAATTCCTTTCCAAACAATAGCAACAAGTCGACATGTTATGGGGAATCTCAAAAGAACCCTAGAAGAGCAGTTAAATTATACGCCCAGAGATACCTCGAACGTGTTATTCCAATCTTAAAAATAGTTGCAAGATTGGGTGCAATTTATGTGCCAATAACGAGACATTTTCTTCTTGAAAGGGAATAAAAATTGTTCAAAGGATTAATTGTGACAATATCGTTGCCACTGTTTTGCAGTATTTTTAAGACTATCCAAGGAACTCCATTCAGCAAGCCTGTCGTGAGTTGAATTTAAGATATATTTCGGTAACAAAAATTTTGAAAGAAAATGGTTATTATGATTATAAACTTAACAACTTCTTAGATCAACATCAACAACGAATAATAAATTATGTTGCCCAAGAGTTGGCAAACTTAGAGATCAATGACAGTCGGTTTTTCCAGCATGTGTTGTGGAAAGGCGAAAGTCGTTTTGTTAGTTACGGTAACCCAAAAAAAAAAATGAACATTTTTGGGCTACTAACAATCCACATCCTGTCAATCCTATTGTATACTAAGGACACTTCTGAATTACCGTTAGGTTTGGTACTATTAATGGGAATTTGATTGGTCCATATTTTTATGAAGGAATTTTACATAGTGAGCGATATTTGCAATTTCTTCAAGAACAACTTCCTGTGCTTCTCGAAAATGTGTCATTACACATTACACATCTGCGTGCGAACATGTGTTTCCAGCATGATGAAGCTCCACCGCATAAAGCAAGAATTTTCCAACGATATTTAATTGAAACTTATGGAGAAAATTGGATAGGTATGAATGAACCTATACAGAGAGCACCTAGATCACCGGACTTCACCCCACTAGACTTCTACCTGTGGGGAACTTTGAGAAATGAAGTTTACAGAACATTATCTGTTAACTTGGAACACTTAAGAGAAAAAATCAGAAATGCTTGCTATGAACTATCTAGAGACATGTTTCTTAAGCACTCAGCAGGTAAGGCGGAAACTGGTTAAGTGTTTAGACGTAGGAGGTGACTACATTAATTATTCTTTGACGTTTCTAAGAACCAATAGAAACTTTCAATTTCAGTCATTTGTGTACGTTTTAAGTATTTGTCGATTTGACTTCTGTCATCAATTTGAAAGTTCAGAAACCTTAATTTGTCAAAATAAAAATATAATATTGGAAACGTGTTTCTTATTGTAACGTCAAAAATAATCCAACGAATACCACACGAGAGTTCGATAAATCAGAAAATAATTCTCCATATTTTCTCAACCCTGTTGCCATTCAGCAAGAACTACTCGAGCGCTACGGGCTCTTGTGTCTATTACCTGGCAACATGTTTTCAGTACTAAATAGTAAATACCCATGAGAAAGTAAATCCATTTTTCTATCTAGAAACAACACAACAAACTTCTTTCGGGTGTAATTAAAAAAAAACAATTTTTATACCTAGGTACTCTTCAAGGTAACGAACAATAAATATAAAGTCTTAGCAAAACAGTGAAATGTAAAAAAAAGCTTAGAAAATTACATTATTCTATTAAATGTTCTCTTCTTCGGCCCTCCTGATCTTGACATAATGAAACTCTTATAATATTTTCTCGCAAAACATTTTCTAATTCCTTCAGGTAGTGTTTTGTAGACCTTTTCTTTTAAGTAGCCCGAAATGGCAAAATTCATTGGGATTAAATCCGGTGACCTAGCAGGCCACCTTACAGGGCAATTTGCTCCCAACCATTGTTGGCCAAATCTCTGATTTAAATAATTAGTCACAATTCGTGAGTTGTAGGCAGGTCTTGCTGAAAGATGTAAGTGTTTGCTGGAAGAATATTTAAAAATTGTTCAATTTCGTTCTGTAGAAAATTTAGACCCATTTGTCCATTCAGGAGTAGACTGAAAAAAATTGCTCCTATAAAATGGGTTCCAACGATTCCTAACCAAACGTTCATTCTAAACCCTTCCTGGAATGATCCATCTTTTAGTAACAGGCGGTTTTCCGTGGCGCAATATCTGGTATTTTGCCGGTTAAACATTCCCAGATTGGAAAATCTCGATTCAACCGAATAAAGAATTTTGTGATGAAATGTTTCCTCTCGATTGCAATTTTCTAGAAACCAATTGCAATATGCAAGTCTTCTAGGAAAATAATATTCATGTAAATTGCCACGTGTCTAACCATTATATGGCATGAAAAAAAGAGATGGGCTCGACTAAGCTCAGGCGTACGGTCGGAAGACCGCAGAACACTAGGATGCATGGTTGTTTTGGAGGTATAGTTTAAAGTGATAGTAATATGGTTAGATAGGAACCGGATATAAGTAGGCGCTACAGGCTTTAATAAGGAAATACTCAACAAGTGTTGAAAGGAGTGTAAACCCCGTAAAGCCTGAAACAGGATTTACCAAAAAAAAGAAAATAAAAATGAAGGAAGAAGTAGAAATGAGTTAACATTTCCCCCGATAAAGTAATTTTTATTGTCGATATCCTGACAAAAGAATAAAAAAAAAATTAAATTAACATTCCACAAAACCCCACGATGGCAAGCAGTGAGCTTCAGCTTGTGCCCATGGCAATTATAATTTAAATTTCAATTAAAAAAAAAATTATTATATGCCCCCTTCCGGCCGCTGTAAGATCTTACTGTTCGTATTCGGAATTGGCTAATTTAACACATAGGGATGTTTAGTAAGATAAAAAAAAAAATTAATTATGAACTTGCTTGCCTTACGCTTCACACAGTATACAGTAAATTGGAAACTTTTTTCGGTCCAGAGTAAATAACTAACGTAACAAACAAAGTAATCAAGAAATTTATAGGAAATAAATTGGCCCGAACAACCTTGTCCACAAGAAAAGTAATGTACATAACACCTAAAGGTTACGAGACAAAATTACAAATTCATATGAAATTAAATGTTTAACATTTGCAATAGTTCACGTAATACAGATAATCGGTGCACCCGGTATATTGCAATCAACACAGGAGATCAATCGTTGGGTGAATGTAGCCACAGAAGCTAGAATTAATTAAGTCAAAATGGAAGCTAACCTGTTTGGGTGCGGTCTATCAAGTCACTTTTAATGATTTAATCGAAGTTTTACTTGTGATTGAGTGCAAAATATTCCAAACTGAATTAGTGAATATATATATATATATATATACCGTTTTAGAAAAAAAAAAGGATTTTGTGAAAGTGAACTGCTGGAAGCACCTTAAATATATAAATTTAATTAAGAGGTAACAATTGCCAATTATTTGATTACAAAATTAATATTATCAGTCCTAGGTGTGTTTGAAATTTGTAAGCACAATCGTGTAACCAGGTGATAAGAAAAAAAATCTGACCTTTATTGTTGAAACTACTACTTATTTGATCTTGCAAATTTCGGGTACTATTCCAATGATCTAGCAGCCTTCACGTATATGGTCATAGATGTCAGCAAGGCTCTTATGCCTTCCAGCTATAATCAGGTACTTTGGATGTGACGTAACAGTAAAACGTGAGCAGAAAATTTAAGGAATGCCGTTAGAAATGTAGGTAGTACAGAGATGCTAAAAGAAGTACGATGTTTATGACCGTTCATACCTCTTACAGGTGACAAACGAGCCGGTAGTGAACATTCAACGTAATTTCGGTTGAAGTATCTATATATGTAAAGAATTAGTATTAAATGCTTTTATATTCGAAAACCTGAAAACAATTTTAATTACCATGAGGTTATCGAAACATGTGCCACTAACCGAAGATGTGGACGAATGAATCATTTCAATTATATCCGCCTTTTAAAAGCGTTAGTAATACTTTTACTTAACCAAGTATTACTTTAAGTGAGAATTTTCTAAAAAAATGATGCTTCAGCATCCAGAACCAGATACGAAAAATTCTCTAGAAACTCAACATCCACCATCAAGAGCGTTCTTAAAAAGGAAGAAAGAAAAATTGGCCAACACCTTAAAAATCAATTTTACAAATTTGAGAAAATTTGTATTTAATCATTGTTGCCAAAAGTTAAAAATGTGCAGAAAATATATATTTATTATATGTATATGTATTATTTGACCCTAATAGATCCGAGGTTCCTTTTTAACTGCTTTATATTAAATGATCCGAAATTTTAGAGATGTCGCTGAAGGTATTAAATTTGACTTATATTAACTAAATAAGAGATGTGTACGAAAGTTACATGCGTTCATTTAAATGCAATTAGAGATGCGTAAAAATTTGTGAAATAGTGAATTGGAAGCATTCAACCTAAGAATAAATTGCTGTTTTTAGTAAGTAAATTTGACAAAATCACGAATGTTATCAAAAGAAACGTTTTCCAATTAAACACGTAACAAAATAATGGTGAATTTGGTACTTATAAGACGTAAAACATTGCTTTTCTTTTAAATTCTTCTTAAGTCTTCATGGCTAATATTTAAATTAAAAGTAATATCTCGCAAAGAAGCAGGACGATCATATTCAATATAAGCTAGTATATTTATATCACCCTCTTCATTTATAATAAAAATTTCATTGCCACCTTCATTACGACCATATTTCAAATAATCTTCTAAATATGAAAAATTAGTAAAATGCGGTGCGTGGAGATCTGGATGCCTTTCAGCGAATAATGTTGCTGCAGCTCTGGAATTTCTCTGACATTCGCCATAAATGATCAACATATAATTTTTTTCTTCCCGAGTATAAAATGGCATTTTAAACAAACAATTTTTAATTATATCCAGGTAGTCAATGATTTTTTTAACAATTAAATACTTGCGAATATGTCGCAACTATAACGTTTTGGAAATGAAACTATCTGACAATTATTTTTTCCATGGTATGGTTTTCCAAGCCTACTTAGGTAAATGACGAGTTGATTTTATATCAACTTGATGCTGTTTTTTTTTAATTGTGACAGTTTCGAATCCAACAGTAACTGAAAGTTTTAATGAATCCAAATAATAGGTGTGTCCTGCCGTACGTTTTTAAAACTACCAAGACTTTGTATCCAATTGTTTTGTCAAAGCATACTCAGTAAATGTAAACTGAATTTTATTCTAAATAAGGACATTCTTGAGAGAACAGTATTTTATTTATAACTATTATTTTATAACCCAAGATTTAGAAATTAACTTTTGTTGTTGTTTTTAGGTAGTAAAATGGATTTACTTTCTTAGGTTATTTAGTATTTACTGCTTTCTATTTGAAATATTTATGAAATTTTTTTCTAAGCATTACTAATTTTCGAACTAAATAATATTCTTGGACTATTCATTGAATTATTTTGTAAAATAACGAGTACTTACTTCAAAATGGCGGAACATTGAAATCAACAAAAACTCCCCCTGAACCGCCATTTTGAAAACAAAAGACAACTTGTGATACATTATTGGAATGGGAATTTAGAGAGGTATCGTTCTATGAAAAAGTATTGGTAGGTTCCTATTTAAAATCATAAAAATATGGCCACTTTCGGTAAAACCGGAAGTGATAGTCAGCTGTTTTTAATATCAAAAAATGTATTTTTATCCACTAAATCTTCATCCCAAATTTCAAATTTCTATCTCTTGTTTTAACAAAGTGATGGTATGTATAATGATTTCGTTGACACCGGGTATATTATTATAATTTTTTTTTTTTTTGTAGGAGGTGAAATGCAATTTACGCACAGTGTGTCGGACTCCAATAAATTGACGACCGACTAAAACACCCCTGTACTCCTAGGCACTAACTTGGAACTGTTTATAGTTACGCATATAAACTTAGAACTAGAACTTAGGTTATTAGCTTTAATGTTGCCAAGCATAATACCTAATATTACGTGTATCTATGTTTTAATTTGAAAATAAATATTTAACGGTAAAATATAATTTGTTATTTATGTAAATCTCATTGCTCACTAATTTGGTACTTTCAATTTAAGCAGTACGTACTATTAATTTATAATATACTTGTCTTTAAATTTTAACAGTGTTATTATTTTGCAATCGCTGTTAACTAATTTTAAAGAGACAGATAATAATTGAATCATCCCGATTTTCTACAAAAATTAATACACCGGCACTTTTATATTAAATATTTAATTCAAATAGACTGCCCTTCGTTGTTTTAATAGGAACAAATAGTATTTACAAGGGGACGCATCTTTATTTCAAAAATATCTAATAGAACTGAATGTCGCATCTTTGATTTAAATACAAACGCTAATGAAACAAACATGTATTTGAATTTCTTTAACCCTACAATTGTGTCAACTTTTTGGTTTCAGTTATTGTGTTCGGGTAATTATGGCCCGGGGGCCTATAGTTGTCGCTTTATTGTCGTTAAATTGATACAACAGTAAATAATAATAAGAAATAAGATGTAGTATTTATTATTTATTACATTTTATTACGTTATTTTGCTTTTACTACATATTATTATAAATGTTATGTAAAGAACATTTTAAAAACGTAGTAGTTAGGTATATACATTTATTTACAATCTTGATAGTATTTCAATTGTTAGGTATTTCTTATTAGAGTATAGCATCAAGTTTGATATTTACTACAAAACTAACACACAGATGGAAAAGGAAAACGCCACGTATTTCATTCCCTCCCCAAGGGGGAGGGCGGGTTGCTCTAGCTCCTTCAGTCACAATCATGGATTCTCAGCATACATACATTACGTATATATGCATGCTGTGGTCAGGATAAATCGGAAGGAACGGAGTTAGGGTGCTGAGGGGAAGAATACTACCCCAGCATTCACCTAAGTAGCCGCACATGGTGTGCATATACGCAGTTACCATGCCGCTACATGTGTATGTGGGAAACCCCTTGAAAAAACCTCATACAAGGTAGACGGTAACGGGAATCGAACCCATTATCTCCGAATGCTAAGCAAGTCGTATCACCACTACTCTACTAGCTCGGTTAAACACACAGATGCTCACTGGCTGCATTTATACACGGAACCACACAAGTCTCAACAGGAATAAACTTGTTTACCGGTACGCAAATAACGCTTGCCAATATGGACACTATTGCGCAATAATGTGGCAATGTAATGTAAGTTACTTATATTTATGAAAATATAACAAAACTAATAAAATACGTTCGTCTATGATAATAATCTGCTTGTTGTTCTTCTAATTTGAACCACATAAATCACCGGGTCATATAGACCCCAACACAGTGAATGCAACAAATGCATTTAAAAAAAACTAATTATAATTTTCTAATATCAACCTAGGTACACCGTTATTAGAGTAATTAAATAAATGTCATGCAGTCACAACGAAATATTTAAATAAATTAATGAATTCTGCACATTAGAAGAAAGCGATTGGGTCATATTGACCCGAACACAATAGAATCATTATTATTTATTCACACTACACTATAATGATTATTTATTTAGAAACAGTTATTTATTAACAATTAACCTTCACTAACGAACTATTGACATTATTCACACGAAAAAGGTCTAGTGAATTGTAGAGCTTGTGACGTCATCCTATTGTGTCTTATATGAAGGTCGCGATATCTTTTTCGTACGTTCTAGTCTTTGATTAATTGCTTCTAAACAATGGATCGTCAGAAACGGAACTAATTTATTAAAATTATTACATATACGAAATGATGTGTTCAAAAGCAGGACTGGGATCAGTGGTCGCCTTATAGTATCAACTGACTTTTTTTCATAAGACTTTACCACTACCATATAGCTTATAAGTTAGTATCAATAACTTCTTTTTTTAGCTACGCTATTAATTTAATTCTTATTTTCCGATTTTTGAACTTAACTAATACTGTTCAGATATATTTTTTCACAAAGATGTATTTGTCATAAAACAACAAAAACTTAAAAAGAGATTAATAATGTTACAGTAGAAGTACATTAATCTAAATGGGAGACAAAGAGAATTAGAAAATACGAAACTATTGTTGAGTTATTGTTGAAACAAAATCAATAATCTCTACAAGCTTATGAATAGAATGCCAAAGGAAAATTACAGAATGAATGCAATTATGTACTATGATGCGACGCAACGTAAACTTTAAATTGCAATATGTTAATCTGATTAGTGTAAACTGTTTAAACAAACTAATATCATTATAAACTTGTGCGTGCAAAATAACATTTACAATCTACAATAAATATACCGTTCCGTGTATACTCGTAGTTATAAAAACATTTCGCATCGCCAAACTTTCACATTTACTGCGAACCAAAATTTTTCACCTATTTTGACATTTATTATTACTGAGTTCAATGCTCACAGCACGCAATTCTTTTAGTGAAAATGTTCTTCACAGACGTACGTATCTGCATTGCACACTAAACTTGACCTGAACAGTCACATCGGATTTAAATTAAGATAGCCGCAGCATTTCGTGTGTAGTAATGCAAAAGGGAAAACAAAACTTACGATATTTCCTGTATTACTGAAAAGCTCAAAGAATTTATAGCTATTTTTGTTGCACTGTAAAATACAGGAAACGGCTTCCTTGTATTTTATGATGGTATTATATGATAACCTATAAAGAAAGTCTTAAAGTTCATACTGGATTTTATGGATGAACGGTTTAACTTCTGCATGTTTCTTTATAAATGCAACTTTGTTTTCAATAAAAACGTAAAATTGGTACAGCACCTCCTTTATATTTTAATATATTATTTAAAAAAAAACTTATTTAAGAAGTTTACGGATGAGATAATTATGTTTTAGTAAAGTGTAAAAGTTTCTATACAATTAAAGCAGCTGTTGGATACAATTAAATTTTGCAAAGCTCAATATTATGAGTATACCTTTAATGTTTCATTTGCACAATTTCAGATGGTTGAACATTGAATGGAATTAAATAGTACTTCGGATATAATTATTTTACTGTTAAATTTTAAATTGCTATTTTTAATTTCGGAGTTTTCCCACTTAGCTTTTATCTATATTTCGTCCTCCAAAAAAGATAAATTACCACATAATGGGACTTTTATTACAACCAGAGTAACTTTATGAAGTGTTTTTCTTCACA
Source organism: Vesta saturnalis (assembly GCA_036346205.1). NCBI lineage: Eukaryota > Metazoa > Arthropoda > Insecta > Coleoptera > Lampyridae > Vesta > Vesta saturnalis. The sequence goes on along the minus strand of JARFJB010002472.1, from coordinate 3,740,227 downwards.
CTCTAATAAATTTGGTGATACTAACAAAAAGTTCAATTGTCATCACATTGCATTATAAAGATGTGCTCATTGCTTCTGTTATTAGCCACAAACAAACCAAAACTTTCTCAATTATCCAATTGAATAAGATTTGATATAGTGTTGGGGGCAGATATACAATATAAGCTCTACGATATCTATAACGGATCATTTACTAAGACTACATTTAAACAATAGTTTAATCAATACGTCAAATTTTGTTATATAATTATATATATATATATATATATATATATATATATATATATATATATATATATATATATATATATATATATATAAGGTCCATCAGTCCATCAGGAAACTCCGGGAGGAGATTCTACGAGCTAAAATAATAGCAGTTTGCAAGGAAATTTTGTTTCGTATTGTGATTTGTCTGCAAGTTACGGCTTGTCAAAGTCCAATTTTTTTATTTTATTTATTAACGATTCTGGTTTTACAAAGAGATAGCGTCTGTGAATGTGAACGAATTTTTGTGCATGTGGTATTCTTCTATCAGGATATGCATCTATGTAATTCCGGCGCGCTTGTTCTGCATTACCATTTGCTTGTCCATAACAAAAATGCATGTCACGGTATTCAGTACTGAGTATTGCTGAGCCATTTTCCAAATTATTATGGTAAAAAATCAAACTTATACGAAGATTAAACAATGTTCGTGACAATTCGTATCAAAAGTATTAATAACAGTTATTTGAAGCATGCCAACTCGGTTAATTGACGAATGGAATGATCAACATTTGATATTTTAATAAAACTTTAATAGCTATTTCTGACTAAACGGTTGCATTTATCGGTTGGAATAAAGAGCACATATTTTTTTCTAATATTGTTTTTCTTTATAATAATGTTCATATTTTTGCGATGTTTGGCAAGTGAAAAAAGTTATCAATAAAACAAATTTTGAGTTGTAGGTAAAGTGCCCTCTAACGGCGCATAATGGAACTTTTTATTACTGTTCCAATAGACCTTGACCTAATTAGTAAGTATGTCAAATGAGAGACTAATCGACCTTAAACTGCAGAAGTTATTTAAAAAGAAAGTTTAAAAAAATCGGTCTTTGACAAGCCGTAACTTGCAAACAAATCACAATCCGAAACAAAATTTCCTTAAAAACTGCTATTATTTTAGCTCGTAGAATCTCCTCCCGGAGTTTCCTGATGGACTTTAGAACATTATATATATATATATATATATATATATATATATATATATATATATATATACAATGTGTCCCAAATTCGCTTCTCTATAAAGGGATCTCGACTTCTGTTATACTTACGGCAAAGGTTAAATGGGGAAAGTTTTAGAGGAAGCTAAGAGCATTCGTAATCCGGTTTCAGATTTACGATCGGTCAATTGGTTTTGAAAATATCGGCGAAAAACCGAAAATGGCGGATTTCGTATTTCGCCAGTAAATCCGAAATGGTTAATTTGACAGCTGCCACAATGTGAGATTATTTGGACACTTTTTTAAGAGGAATAAGATGGCGTGTATGACATGTCACAATCGTCCTTTGTTATCCCACAATCTGCCTCAACTTTCATATTTCTTGTTGCCGCCATATTGGATTTTTCGATTTTTTGAAAGGGCGCAATATTTCCAGTTTAATGATGTCTCACAACTGCATAAAAGATTAGAGTTTCATCGAAATATCACACTAAAGTTAGGTCTTACTTATTATTAGTAGGTCATTATTTATTTGTCGCAAAATAACATTAATAAATAATGTATAAAATTCTTTGCATTTTCAATAAAACATGAAATTAAATAACGACCTCTCAACAAGACAGATGTTTTGGGACAAATTCCCAGCTATGAGTGTGTTAAAAATAAAGCCAGAAAAATCGTCATTAATTTAATTAATATTTGAACCTTTGAACAACCTACAATAAAATTACAATTACAACTAATTTACAGATTTGCAAAATGACGTCCATTTACACCGAGACATTTTTGACAATTGGTGACTGTTTTTCGTACAACCCTAGCAAGTGTATTTCCGTTAACACTATTTCTAAATGTATCCAAAACTCTCTGTCTCAGGATTTCTATGGTCGCAGGAGGATCAAACTCGTAGACCTCATTCTTTGTGTGACCCCAGAGGTAGAAATCCAAGGGCGAAAGGTCAGGGGATCTAGGAGGCCAAGATATTGGACCATTTAATGCAATAATTCTTTCATCAAACTGCTCCCTTAAGAAGTTCCTGACTTGAATGGTGTTGTGTGCCGGACACCCATCCTGTTGAAACCAGGTTCTTCTGAACTCATCTTTGGTGAGAGTAGCTCGTAAAGCCGGCACAACCTGGTTTCGCAAAAGCTCTAGATACCTCTGTCCGTTTAAGTTATAGTCAAACAAAAATGGTCCTATAAGTCGATTTCCTGCAATGATTAATAATTTATAATACATAGGTGCCCAATTAAAATAGGTAAGTTAGATTAAATTACCAATAATCCCACACCAAACGTTACTTCCAAATCTGGTCTGTAGACGTCTCTCTGCCACTTCGTGAGGGTTTTCTACAGCCCAATGATGAATGTTGTGCTTATTAAAAACTCCACAATTCGTAAACCTACTCTCATCAGACCACAAGACATGATTAACAAAATCGGGATTTTGATTACACATTCTAGTATACCACTCGCAGAAGCGCATTCGTCTTGGAAAATCAGTCTCCTTAAGTCCTTGAACTATCGTGGATTTGTATGGATAGTAGTTTTTCTTTTTTAACACTCTTTGTACAGTTGATTTTGACACACGAATTTCCCGTTCTACCGTTCTTACCGATGCACTGGGGTTTTCGTTGACAGCCTGTAAAATGTTTCTGTCACGATTTTCATTATCAATATTGTATCCGCCTTTAGGTTGTTCGAAGGCCCCATAGTTAATTAAATTAATTACAATTTTTCTGAAGTGGGTTTTATGAGGCTGCCGTCGTTCGGGGTACATCTCCAAATACCTCGTTGGGGTAATGTCGGCGTTTCTGTTTGACTGCAAGTAAAGTGCTAACATGTCAAACTTTTCTTCATTTGAATAGGGAATACCGGCCATTTTCAACAGGCTTTTACAATTTGTGTGTCACGTTTATGATTTTAATGACAGAAAAGCGTACTACTTATGAAAATAATACTTTGAATTATTTAACGTCAAAGTCAGAGCCACCTTATATGGAAAAAATGAAACCCAATTTTACTAGCAAATAAATCATGTCCTACTAATAATAATAACTAACCTAACTTTAGAAAGTGTGATATTTCTATGAAACTCTAATCTTTTATGCACTTGTGAGACATCACTAAACTGGAAATATTGCGCTCTTTCCAAAAATCGAAAAATCCAATAGGCGGCCATAAGAAAAATGAAAGTTGAGGCAGATTGTTGGAAAACAAAAGACGATTGTGACATTATTTTCAAAACCAATTGACCGATCGTAAATCTGAAACCGGATATCGAATGCTCTGAGCTTCCTCTAAAACTTTCCCCATTTAACCTTTGCCGTAAGTATAACAGGAGCCGAGATCACTTTATAGAGAAGCGAATTTGGGACAATTGTATATATATATATATATATATATATATATATATATATATATATATATATATGTACCCTGTTAAGCCCCTATACGTTATCAGGTAGCTATGAATCCCGAGGTAGGAGTTGCTTACACAACTCGTTTTTTTTATACAAGGTATATATTCTTAGGTACTTGTGAGTCATGACAACGTTGCCGCCGTAAAAGCAAACTGTAACCAACTATATATGACATACACGAGAATGGCTAACTACGTTGACAAAATACATTTGAGAGCTTTAAACATTTGTAAAATTAAAATAATATTTCTTTGATCCTAACAGTAATTAAAAATCAAAATGACATGTCCTATCGATTATTTTAATTTAGTAATGCTATCTTCTTCAATATTTTAAAATTTTTATTAGTACTTCTAACAATAATAAATTTACCATGATTGCACTATATTTGAAACAATACACATACTGAATGCTTGTTCGTTATGTTTTAAGCAAGGGGTACTATGAATAAATCGTTGTCATCTCTTAAGCTTAGTTCTTGTTATAAGCTCAGGGTGTTTGCAATTAACACTTTGTTTTAACACAAAAGTTCCGTTTATTTTTTTAACTTAAACCTAGTATTCATTGTAATGAACAAAATGCACTGTCATTACCGTAAATTTTTTAAATGGTATATCATTTAGTCGTTAAAATTAAGAAGTATGAAATGTTACATGTGTTATGCTATATTTTTGTTATTTTGCGCTAATTAAGTATAAAATAATGGTAATTTAAAAATAAACCGGGACATTTGTCATAGTTCATTTTTTCTATATAGTAAACAAGGACAAGAAGCTATATTAAATACGAGTATTTAACCTTTCTGTATGCGGTCTTAATATTTTTATGTTTCATTTTTGGATTAATACTACTGAATAGAACAACAATATAAACTTATATTTTTTATGGTAATAGTGATTGCACAAAAATGGAGTAATTGAATACCAATTCAGTTTTTTGTTAGAAATTCATAAAGTAAAATATAATAATGGTTTATTATATAACCATGAACCTTTTGAATAAACAGGTTAATTTTTATAAGTGAATTATATATTATCTCACTTTTGGTTTAAAGTTTTTATCCAACCTTTTCCTATCATTAATGTCTAGCAGAACAATAAAAATTTATGAAATTTATGCATTAGTTTATTTATTTAATAATAATTTATAGCAAAATGATAGATTTAGTGAATGTCAAAAAAGCTGATTTTAGGTTTGTTCCAGAGAAGTTTCAAATATAGTAGAATTAATTTCAAGGGTTTGAAAATTGTAACCTTCAAACCCAAGAAGACTAAACAACTCTGATGTCAAGGGCAGTAATTTAACTTAATATTCTTGCTTTTAGTTATTTATTTGGGGTTTTGTAGAATGCGCTGATACTAGAAATTACCGGTGCTTGACATTACGATGAATTGGCCTATTTCAACATTATAAATATTGTATACAAAGGTTTTGATACATATATTGATACTCGATACCAAGCAGGAAGCTTCATAGTTTTACAAAAAAACGTTGGGAAACTAATTTGATTTGACTATAGATGAAGATTTATGTACTGGCCATAGTAAGTGTTCTACAAAATAAATCTAATTGATTTCACATTCGACATAATGTAAATATCAATAAATAAGTTTGTAAAGAAGTCTTTAAAGAAAAGTTAAGTGAAAGGAATAAAAAAAAATGAAAAAACAACATTGAGTGTTCACATAAAACTATAAGTCACTAGTAACCCGAATTTAAGTTTAGCTCACCGCTTTAGCCCATAAATGACTTATACGTAACCTTATACTTTTAATATTTTAAAAGTTGTTTAGATGGAATAATTATATTTATATCTAAATCACGAGGTTGATTGACTGACTGATCCACACATCAACCCACAGTCCACACTAATTAACTTAGACATGAAATTTTCAGGTATGAAAGCCTACATAGTGGAGATATAAAACAAGAAACGATTTCAAAAGATGATCTCCTTAAAGAGGGCGAAACATGGAGTTGAAGGTCGATATCATTTTGCTAGTTAATTCCATTAGGAGATTAAAATTTAGTTGATGAGTTCCTTATTGAACAAGTGGATACCACAAAGTGATTTTTGACATTTTTTGTAGGGGGGGTGAAATTAAGGGTTAAAGGGAAGTGGAGGGTAATGGAACGTATCTGCCGTTTTTAACCATACGAGCTCCAAATTTTTAGAAATATGGAGCCCACATTTTTTATAATTTCAGTATTTGTAGGGATAAAATACAAGGTTGGCTTGGTTAGGAATGACATCCAATATTATCTGATCTACTACGAGCGGAGACTTCATATTCGACAAATAGACGTTTGTAATCCAATGCATTTCAACTTTTAAAAGCTGTACTTAAGTGTTTTATAGAAATTCAAAAATGTTTTTTAGAATATACCAAGAAATTGTTACAAAATATGAATTTACAAGTACTCGTGTAGAACCGTAACAAGAATATTTTAAATATAAACATACAAGGTCGACTTTAGAGATTATGGGCGAGAAAAAAAGAAAAACGTGTTTAAATTAAAAGGGCGATTTTTAGACACTGATAATTGGGTAAATATTTATGTTTAAGTTGTAATACTATTTAATGAAATTTTGTATAAACTCTGCGTTAAGAATACCAGGCCAAGTAGTTGACGAATCCGCGGATAACATTAATTGTGAATGTAGCGTTGAAATGCAAACATTTTTAAATTTGTAGCCTTCAACAATAAAAATCGTAATCTGTAGCTGATAATTTTACATGTTATACCCACACAGGTGTTACAATAATACATTATCTTCGCGAATAAGAGATTTTTTTATTAAAATTAAGCCAATAGAAGCCATTTATGTGTTGTCATGATTGTTAAAGCTAATTGAACGAAATCACACATTGTTTTAACCTAAAACCCAAAAATTATTGGGTGTGCAATATTAGTAATTCACGAAACATTTTTACGAAGTACGTTGAGTTTTAACATAAAAATTGAAACCTTGACAACTACAATATAAAATGTGGTACTTACGTGGAACTTATTTCACATGTAAGTGAAGATACCAAGTAAGAATTAGTTTACTATTTAATATTGTTTGTTTTTCTGCATTTCAAACTGAAAAAAAGATAATCCTAAAAATCTGTACTAGTTTCCTTCTTTGTATATTAGTTTTGCAAATAATTTAATATTCCCCCAATCCTATACAATCGAAATAATTTAAGCATTATTCAAAGGTCATTTGTTTAATTATCTTACGCAAGTAGACACATCTGTAAAATGATTGTGCAGAATTTTCAATATTCTTATATTATTTCTACGCTAAGTGGTTTCAAATTGATTATTATCTAAATTTTATTGCATCTCACAATTACAAAAGAATAGTTTAAACTAACAATTAACAATTTACATTTCAATATTTAATTTTTTGACATTTCTTTCTTAAAAAAATCTTATCTTTATTTTTGTTTATTGTACTCTGTGGGCGTTTCTTAACATAATAATTTGCAAATAAATCGATGTTTCAAATTTGAACTCATTTGGTATACATGAAGTAGCCCTTAAAGAGCCCGAACATAGCTACCACTACTAGAGCTACACAATGTCACGTTGGTATATTCTGACAAGCTGCATATAAAAGCGACCTCTGCATCGTGATGACAGGAATCAATCCGTATATACTGCACATATAAAAGGTATATTATGGAACCCACCCTAAAATTCGTATTTACACGTTTTGTCATATGTACAATCATATTTTGATGACATACACATGGGTACCTTAGGATGCCCACAGCCGGCCTTCATAACGCTTTTTCGGGCTTGAGATCGTATTGCTGATATGTCCGTACGGGCTCTACAATGACCTTAATATATATATATATATATATATATATATATATATATATATATATATATATATATATATATATATATATATATATAGGATGTCCCAGGTGTACGAGGAACCTACCTAACCCAGTTGCAGTTTGAGTTATCGACTAACGTTTTTTTTTTCACGATAACTACGGACATTCTGCACAATTTATAATTATTTTCATCATTTACAAAGTGTTGGTATACATGGTGACGCACCAAGCTTGGGTTTGTTTAAATTTGATTCTGATCAAAATGGGCTGAACGGTATAAACCGTTTAGATATTATGGTCAAAAATAGAGTGAAAAGGCGTCATGTTTGAAAAATCATCACGACTTTACTGCCAACACGTTCCCGCGATCTAACACCAATTGATTAATTCTTATGGGGATACGTTAAATAGCAAGTTTACAGAATTCATCTACTACTCAACTACTATTGAGGATACGAAAAATAGGATAACTCAAGCATTTCATTTAATTGAGCAAGGAATGCTAATTAGAGTTCAGCTCTCATACGTTGGGCGTTTGGCAGTTTGTAGAGAACAGAATGGTAGTTTATTTGAACATTTGGCTAGTTTACTTCGTTCTCGCCAGTTTAGTTTAGTGTCACGTTTAGTGTAGTTTTTTATTCTGTATTTAGTTCCTTTATTTTGTACATAAGATATTAGATCGACCTCTGTACACTGCAAGAAGGTGGTCTGGTTTAATAATTCAAGGGTACCATATCAGAGGGACGTATGTGGCAAAAATACAAAAAAATGAAACCTTACGTCCGTTGTACGTATTTTCGTAGAATATATACCACGTACGTAAAACTGCATTTTCGTATTTTTGGCGCATACGCCCTCTGATAGTCATTCGGTATTAATATCAAAAAGGTATGTTGCTTCTTATTTTCCATACGGATTACTCAGAAATGTCTACTGAAGTAATTTTTTATAGTTTTTTAAAGTCATTCGTTTTCCAAAACCGACTACATGAACTGTATATCGCTGGAGACGTTATCAAACGTGCTGTTTAGCGGTACAAAAATATACAGGGTGTTCCATTTGAAAAAATTTAATTATTTACAGTTTTGCGTTTGGTCACTCCCTCTATACGGGCGGAGTGATTGATTAATAAACAATAATATGAAAATTCAGGATATTGAAAAGCACTGGACACTTTAATTGATGATTTGTTCCCGACAGTGAAGCCGTGATGCTTTTTCAAACATGACGCCTTTTCACTCTATTTTCGACCATAAAATCTAAACGGCTCATAGTTCTCCGATTAACGTTTAAACCCATTTTGATCAGAATCAAAAGGGCCTTCAAATTTTGCTAAAATATGGGGGGGGGTTGCATTAAAAAAACATAAGTTTGGTGCGCCACGCTGTATACTGACCCCCTGTAAGTGATGAAACTAATTTTAAATTGTGCAGAATGTCCACTGGAAAAAAAGTCGGTACCTCAAATACCAACAGAGCTATGGAGGTCCCTCGTACCCCTGGGACACTCTGTATGTATGTATATATATATATATATATATATATATATATATATATATATATATATATATATATATATATATGGGACAACAGAAAACAACTAATTAAAAATATCTACCAGACCTCAATCATTGAGGACGTTAACGCAGTAGTGAAGGAACATACTACTGATGTGGTAGAAACGTATATAAACATTTTGACGGGAAAAGATCAAAGGGGCAAAAACACTGCGTGGTTACCCTGGCAGAACCTTGTGCTAACTAATTTATTTGTAAGGCAGAAATTGTACTAGGCTAGACACACTGCAAGGTGCTGGGACTACTCCACCAAAATGTTACCGTTGGCTATAGTATATAAACGTGCCTGATAAATGCACTAGTCAAGAAGAGACCAAATGTAAATGTGTGATATATTGTGAGGAGGACCATTAAGCAAAAGAATGTAACAGGACGCCTAGATGTTACCAATACAACTGTGAGGGACACAACGTGGGCACGATGTCGTGCCAGATATATAAAAAGCAGGTTATTGACATGAGCAAATGTGAGAGTAGCTTATTAGCCAAAAAAATGGAACAAAATACAACGAATAAGAGCAGAAGAGAGTAAAATAAAATCAGATATGCCACAGTGTGCTCAGCTTAACTGTAACAGGAGTGGCCCTATCCCCCACCTGATCTGGCATGATAAAACAGATTTATATATTCCTCATCATAGGGTCTAACAAAAAACTCTGTGATAATCTTTGTAATACTGCAGTGGCAAGTAGAAACAAATGGGATAAGACAACTGTGATAAGCCATCAAGCTGGTGAAGATTACGTAATTGTGGGCGTCCGATCATGAGTAGTTTTTGTGTCCTAACGTTGAAATTTGGCGCATAGAAGCAGTCCTCATGGAAATCGAAAAAGATACCAAAAAAACAGTAATAGTAGTTGGCGATCTTAACTCCAAGGCATCGCTTTGGGGCTCACCGGTGAAGGACTCTAGAAGCCAACGTTCGTGTGCGAGCGTAACCATTATCATGACTTAGTCTTCTGTTGTATTTTTGTTTATATCAAACATAAACAATGGTAATTTTTGAATATTTGTGCAATTTCAATTTTATTTTGATTTTTTTAACGGACATGTCAATGGCACCAGTAACTGACATACTAATTTTGATAGATACCCAACAGATGAACCAATAACTGATACATATTGGAAAATGTTAAAACATATTTATTGAGTAATTTCCTTGCTCCAAGTACCGGTTTCAGACAGATCTGGAACTGTTAGGTGCATTACCCAATTTAAATTCTCAACTGGATAACTCATTTGGGCAACCCAGCTACAGAATCGTCTGAAAACGTTATAAAATATGAGTACCGAAAAAGGTAGTGTAGCATAAAGTAAATCAGATATAATCTGCACATTTAAAAAATTCTGGGACACGGAATGTCCCTCTCTCATTGGCCTTGAATGGCTCTTCTATTATCTCCATGATGTCCTTGAACTCATACCATAAACTATCTTCTTTACAAGGCCACCTCCAGGTGTTTGCTAAACATCTTTGCATCACACTGACAAAGGCACCACTCTCCTTAATTTGCTTAATAATCCCGGAAAAATAATCGTGTTCATATCTTCCAATTACATAATTACTAACAGCAAAGTTTTGCTGTGCTGGTTTGGTAATTGGAGGTAAGTCGTGGTAAAGTTCGTCTTCAGATTCCAAAATCACTTGTCCACTTGAATCTGAGGAAGACGATGATAGAACTTTTCTTCGAACTCTTTTAATTTTTTCAATTGATGGTTTTTGTTCTAATTTTTCTTCTCTTTTCAGTGTTCCTTCAGCTTTTGCCTTTTCGCTTCCTTACTTCAGTCTTTATTTTTTTAGATGATATTCTTTCTACTTTTCGAAGTCACTACAGCTGGCAATTTTTCTATTGATTTTATTTTTCTTTGTTTTGAATCGGACTTTGGCCAGAATAGGCAACTTTTGAATGGAGTGGGCACATCTTTCAGTGGAGTTTCTTCGATTCTAGACGTAGACGATTGGGGCGCATCTTCATCTTTATTAAAGGAACTAGATGCCCGAGGTGCATCTGGTGGTGTCTTCATATGTACTTAATTGATAGCCCGCAACTCGACTTTTTCCTGTTTTTCCTGTTCTGCTTCGATTTCGTTGTCACTTATATCAAATGATTGATTTATTCTCGGTTTCACTCGGCCGAAGTACTTTGTTATCGTCTTTGCAATTTTTGATGGCGTTCCAAACGTAATATAGACCTTCGTCTTTTTTATCAGCATCCCATTGATCATTAATGGTACTTCGAAACTTCAATAATGTTTCACTTTCAATGAACTTTCCAAAATATAATAGTTTGTCATCAAATTGGACACTTGGTGTAGCTTTTAATGTTATCTGCCCCGTAGTATTGACGACATGTCCTGTTTTAAAACATTTATCGTATCTTATGGCACTTGCATTGAACGGAAATAACCCAGTAGTTTTGAATCCATTAGCAAGTATATCTGGAGTAACCGATCAAGAAACTGCTTGTTCCAATATGGGAGCGAAATCATCTTTTTTTACCTTAGAACCATTATATACGATTTTCCATCTTTGAGGAGAATCCCTCCAAGCACTTTTTAGGGTATCCATGGGTTGTGTAATATGTGTAGAAATGGGACAAAAAGCTAGCAGTATAATCCCATTTTCCGAACATAACTTACTGAGGGAAGAGTTAAGTGGCTGGAATGTCCAGCGACGAAGAATATTATGGGCAAAGTAATATTTTCTTTTAAGCTAAATTTTGAGATACCCTATTGCTTACTTCGGGATGTCGTTCTATAAATGAAGCATACCACTTCTCTCCTGGTCTTGCATTGACAAAATTATTTTGCCTCTTATTTTCTTTAAAAATTATTTCAACTGAATCAATAAGTTATAATATAGTTTTTGGAAATCCCTGGTCTGCAATATGGATAAGCCATTTAACCAGCGATTCTTCTTCGAAATCCGACTCGTAGGCGTACCCTTTCTGCATTCTCTCGGATACTTTCAAGTTTTTTTGTACAGAAGTGTTGTTCTAGGAACACCATAACGCTTACTTGCTGTGGCAATTGGCATACGGTTGTCGATGTCTTGCAAACTAATTCTAAGATTTTCTTGTGAATATTTCATGCTTTTATTCTTGGACATTGTAATCCTGAAAATACTCCAAACCTCACCTTCAATGGCAACAATTCACCAGTAGGTACTAAGCCAATATTTGATTCTGCAAGACCCAATACCTGACAGGGGTGTCAGCTATTTGAACAGACACGAGTCTTAACAAAATGGAACTAGTCTATTGTTTCTAATGAACAATTTAGTTATGAAATTTTGACTATTATCAACATTTTACTTTCACCAATTCCTGACATCACTATCAGCTATTGGGTAATGAATATTATTCAGGAACCTATCGCCGACACCCCCTCTTCGAACTTACAAATTACCCACCGCATATTTCTCTGTAATAATTGTCACTTCTAAGATACTATAAAAACCCAACTTACCTCGAGTTTTAACAAAGTTCACTAAAAGTAGACTTCAATACAATATTTTATTCTTAAGAAAACTACCAAGGAAATTGGTTATACCGTCGATAACAATGAAATGACATAACAAAATCAACTGACAGTTTGGTGTAAGAAATCAGAGACGCTAACTACAACATAATAGTAGTTGAAATGACTAATTAACACACACAGTGTAGCCAGAACTTGAAAGTACTTCTTATTTTTTTATACTTTTTATCAGACTGTCAGCTATTGGGGGTATGTCAGAAATAGGTTCCATTACCTTAGTGGTAAAACGGATTAGCGCTTAGAAAGTGCACACCGAAGGAATCGACCGACGAACAAAAACCTTAGAATAGAGAGCGCAGGGGGGGAACATTACCCATAACTCTAAATGACGTACAAATATGAAAGAGAACTACTGAGAAGTAAAATGCTTACCACTAGCACTGACGATGAACTAATAGAGATGATCCAAGACATTGGCACGGAAACCCTCCACAATAAGCTTAAAAGAATACTGGCATTGGTGGATCACCGATATAGCAGGCGCTAGTACTGCGTGAGTAAAGGCGAGGCTAAAACTTACTCAACCGCATAGAAACCAATGTTCCTAAGAAAAAATATGTGAAGCAGAGAGCATGTACACCGGTGCACCTAAACACCTGAATATAATGGTTATTAACTCAAAGAACACAGCATGGAGAGGCTTAATTGACGACCTAGATAAAGACGTTTGGGCCCCAGGCCTATAGCGTTGTCACAAATAAGTTTAGGAAGCACGGCGTTTGCTCTAAGGATGCGTATATGTGGGGAGTAAAGAAATTGTTCTCTACCAGCAATGATATGGACTGGATCCGAGTGCCGTTCTCGTATGGCGAAGAAATCACGACCGAGGAAATGAAGTACCCTGTAAACACATTAAATAAGGGCAAGTCTCCGGGACCAGGGAGGTCCCCTTTGAAGTGATACGCCTTTTGGTTGAAGAAAGGCTTGATATCCTTTTATTTCATAAGTGAAGGACGGGTCATTTATAAGCTTTATTGTTTTCCTTTGGATACGATCAACGACGAAAGCGCGTTGGGGAGCACCGACCTAGAATTTGGGCCCTATAAGCCATAAAAAGAGGCTGGTAAGTGACGGAATCTAGGAGGATTCATTATATGTATTTGTATACTTCGAAGAAGCTTTTCGGATTTTTTAGAATGGAACGACACGAACTTCATAAAAACTAATAATGATGGTGACGAAAATCGCTTTATTTCTGGAGCTGAAGATATATTCATTTTATAGTTTATTGAAGATCACCAGGGTGAAATAATCCAATATAGTGTTTTTGCGCACGTTTGCAATGTATCACTAAAAACTTGAACAAACCGATAATATGCGATAACGGTGATGGCTAAAAGAATGTTGATCGTACGTTTTCACTTTGTGCAGATTTTGGGTGCATTTTTATTGGAATGAAATAAGCTATAAACTTAATATGACAAGTGAGTTTCTCGTTGTAAATTTACGGTAATTTTACTTCATAAAATATTGTAACCTCATAAAATATAATCTGTTTGCATTAAACATTTTGTGCTTATAATTTTGAGAATATTACTAAACATGAATTTAAAATCTCAAATTGACCATAAATAATAAAATGATAAAATACTGTATTTAAAATTCCGAAAAATTAACATACATGAATTATTATTGAAACAAATTATCTTTAAACATTAAAATTTATAACCCTACTAATTACGTCCTAACATAATGTAATTCGTTTAAAATGAATGTGTCTTCTCTCTTTTTTCAGCTTGGAAGTATTTCACGTCTACTTATTTATACAATTTCCTTGTTAAATATGCTTCGTACAGGACAAAAATAATGTAATATGTAATACATTTAGTAAATACCGGTATATTTACTTTATTCGATAAGTCTCTGCGCTTCTGGCTACAAAACTGACAATTATATATAGATTTCAGAAATACGTTCTTTAACGAGAAGGTAAAGTGTGCACAATTATCCTTTCCAACATTTTAGAAACGTTAGCAAAACTAAACAATGTGGGTTGTTTAGTGCCAAGAACTTAAATTTATTACGTTGAAATAAGTATAAATTAAACTGTGAAGTATTCCTACTTTTATATTTATGGAGTAAATTTAGTACCTATAGAAGAAGTATACGAAATATCTAGGAAAACTAGCTTTGAATATATAAATTCGAGTTAAATGAAATTTACTGTAGAAGAAAAATGGACCATAAATGAGTATATTAAGTGTTCAAGTTTAAAATTAATTTGTTTTATCGGTTTCAGGACGTAAAAGGGTCTTTAACAAGCAGAAGGGTTGGCATGTTACGTACATAATAACCGCATTGTAGTTTAAAATGACAGATAAGTAGGCCTTAGATATTTTGCCAGGTCAGAACGATTACAGCCACAATAGAGGGTTAGTAAGGTAACGTTAACGAAGAAGTAGTGTGAATGGCGATTTTCATACGGATTTTTTTTTGAGTATAACTCACAAGTTTCGTAGAATGTGTTAACATATTGTTGTATGTTACAAAACAATAGTATATGTACTTAGGATGAACATCCGCGTCATTAGAAAATTTTTATGTCAAGTTTTTGATGTAAATTTGGACCATCCGTCCAATCACCTGATTGTTTTTGTACGCAAAAGAATTTATATTTGGAAATAACCTAAAAAAGTAGTGAATAACCCAATTAATAAGGTCTTTGTGTCCCGGATAAAACACAATTTGACTATTTAACGTAGGGTTTACATACAGAGTGCACCAAAAGTCTGGAAAAAATTGAAATATGAACCTGTATCCCTCCCAATAACATTTAAACTGAATTTTATTCATAAATGGGCTTTTGCTAACTGTGCTTTTCTCATCAAATTAATGATATGACACAAAATTTTTCAATTTTGAATACAAATTGTATAACAAATTAATTACAATCAATCATGAATGGACAGATAACATTTGATGACAAGATTTAAACATAACGTATAACAATAATTAAACAAAAAATTATAATAAATACTCAATAAGCCCTCCTTCGTTCTCCAAACGTAAATAGCATCTTCTAACTGTAAAATTCAAAGCATTCTTTAACATTGTAGGCATTACAGTTTGGAATGCGTTAAGTGCCAACCTTCGGAGTCCTTCTTCTGTTCCAAAGATATGTTTATAAACATAGTTTTGTATGTACCCCCACAGAAAAAAAATCCAGAGGTGTTATATGGGGACAACGGGCTGGCCAGAGTGTTTCACAATGAGTGCTTAAAACTTTCCTCAAATCTATTTGAAAGGTAATCCTTAACCATACGTGAATTGTGTATAGGTGCACCATTCTGCTGAAACCAAAAATCACGTACTTCGGCTAAGGGTACATTGTCAAGAGCGTCCTCCAATGTAGTTTCTAGTAAATTTATGTAACGTTTGAATTTTGAGGCCAAATTTTCTATTAAATATCCCATTATCGGAAACCGTACTTTCATCAGACCATAATATGTGGAAAAAAAATTGTTGTTCAGTCTTCCAGCGTCACCTGGGCTAAACCCTTGGCAAATTCTGTATTGGTGTGGATGAAATTTTGTCTTCTTTAGAATTAAGTGTGGTGTTGATTTGGATATCCCATATTATTCTGAATTTGTCGAGTGGACATTTCGGGATTTTCAGTAACGGATAACAACACATTGTTTACATATTCCTCATTACTCGTTTTTTTTTCGAGATTGCACGAGTTTTTTAAAAGCACTTTATTCTTTGAGGTTAGTTACTAACTTGCTAAATGTTCTTTTATTTGGATCCATTTGAAAATCCTGCTTCCATATTTTATTAATAAATAAGCTACTAACGAGAATTAGTACCGAAAACTAATAAATAAAGTAATTGTCAAGTGAAGACAAAAATCTAATTCAGTACCACCACAGCGTACTTTATTCCAGGCGGGAATATAGTCCCCTACTTGCAGCTCCGATAATGACGTCAGTAGGCGGATTACCGCACGGAAAGTATTGAGAAACGGACAGATTTCCTTGTTGTTAATCAAATTTTAACTACTAACAACCAAAACTCTGGTCTCAAATGATCGAAAATTATATTTTTTAATAATAACAATCCAAAAAAAAATCTTAGTAATATTGTCTCGTTTAGAAGTGTACCTAGAATTGAACGATGCTTGATGTAAAAGTGATTAGGGTACTAAATGTTTAAGTGTAACTTCTATAATTTACTTGCTTAACTGTAATTAACACTAATGCAACACGAATAATAAAAAAGTCGGGAATTCATTTCACCGTTTGGAAAGAAAATAAAGCACTGGGTATTGCATTACAAATAATGATCTAAGCGGGCCCTCTTTAACAAATAGTTATAGACCAGACTACATTACGTGCATTGCAAACAAATTGCATCAGCATGTTTCATGACTCTTTTATCGATTCATTAACTGTAGTACATAGCTGGTAATCCTATTCCTATTATTAATCAACCACATTGGTTAAAATTAGTAAAATATCCATGTATCTTTCTTAATAAGCACATATGTAGAAATAACTGCAATTTCAGTAAATACAACCATTAATTAAACTTTTATTGCAGTGCTTTAAATTTTCGCTATATTAAACTTTTTTGACGCTCACAATTGATATATAAAGGTTTCGTAATTTTATAATTATACAATGCAATATTTTGTAACATTAAATAAACTAATTCTATGACAGGTGTTTCGATAATCCGGTACTGGCGTTTGCGAATCATATTCCGACAGATATTTGTTTTCCTAAGCCTACTTTTCTAATGCAAGACAGAGCTTAATAGATGTCTAGATGCTAACTTAAAAAATTAAAAGAAATGAAATAATTTTAGTTATAATTTTTTAGGATAACTATGAAACCTCTTTTTTTGCGTTCATAACGGAAACAGGCAACATTGTAAAAACAAAAACAATTATCTTTGTCAGGATGACGTTCAAAACTGCATGCCAGCTAGAGATTAATAGACATAAATACATGTTAACTTAAAAAAACATTCCAAAGCCGCCCGCTACTATAAGATATCAATAATCCAGCTTAACCATTTTTATTCATATTTTATTCTTTTTTAGACTTCCCTTGCTTTATATTAAGAAATTTTATGAGGAAAAGCCATGTAAAATTAAATTTTCTTTAAAAAATATGTCTACACTTTTTCTTATAAAATTAATCGTTATTCAGATATTGAAAAAATTTGAATAAACACTTAAATTCTGCCTTAGGAACTTTTTTGCCGTTAAATTACGCGTCGTATCAAAAAATTGCGTAGGACATAATTAATAGATATGTTTAAGGTATATATCTAGGTATTTTTATATCTTTGAAATCTGCAGCTGTTTAGCGATAGTGAAAAAAAGTCGATTGCATAATCTTCTATACCTACATATGTAGGTTGGACGATAAAAATCGCAATTAAACCATAAAGTGTGATACATGCTTGAATGCAGAAAAGGAAGGTCTTCTAATATTATGTATAAAAAAATCGGGACCGTATTTAAAAAAAGAAAGTTGATGATCGTTACTCGAAAACGAAACGTCGGATTCCAGTTTGCTGTATGTCATGTTAAAGGACGTTAAAAAGTATCAGTAGAAGGTTCTCTTACTTTTTATTTTATCAACCGCAAAGTAACAATTTGTCAGAAACTAAATATTGAAAGTTCGCTTTTTGTCGCGTAACTTCGAAACGATTCGGAATTTCATCAGTTTAAAATGTCATTTTACTAAGCTCCAAAATGCCCAACTTTCTCCCATTTAACCGAAACTCAATATCTTACCGCTTCCGAAATCCCCATAGTGACCTTCCTATATGAACGGCCATTGTTGAACCAATTTTCAGTCCGAGTGCATCAGCATACAATGGTTGTAAGTGCAAAGCTTCAATTGAGAACACGATTTGTACATTCACCTTCTATACTTTATAGTTTTTTAACTTCAAGTTGTGAATGACCAATTTCACATTGGAAAAAGAAAACTATTTCAAATTAAGAACATTCTAAATTGGAAATAAGTAAGGTTTAGTTGACAATAAACATAATAGGTTTACATTATAATGTACTATAAAAATATTCGACAGTAATTAACTTGTCATACTTATACGTATAAGCCCATTTTACAAAAAGTGGTATTTTACTAGTTACTAACCCATTTGCTTTTGCCAGGAATAGCTTCGTCGAAGATAGGATGAATTCGCAAGATCATTGACAACTTAAAGATCGTAACAAAACACTATTTTATTTCCTATTTGACTTAAATCTAAAATATTTCACTTACAGTAATTATAACACAAATAACAAACCGAAAGTAAAAACGAAATCACCAGGTAGTCCTCCAAGGGATCGGTGGCGGCGGGCGGGTCTCTGGATATCTTGGATGTCTGTGGGTTATATCATTATTATACAGAAAGTGCTTCAAAATAGCAATTCCCTGGTTGACTTTATGTAATTTTAAATAATCAAACTCATACGCAAAATTAATAATTAAAACGAGAAGTTTACTCACAAAAAAATGAATACCTTTGGTTTACTTTATATTCTATTAACTTTACTTTTAAAGGATCCAAAAGCTCATTTATGCAAAAGAATATTTATATAAATATAATCTGGGAATTTAACAAAGGACTGATAACACGCTTTTATGATTACATTGACTTTTTATGTCGGTCACTATGTCAGCAGCTGTTATTAATATCTGCTTGTTTGAAATGAATTACGAATGTTTTCTTTTATTTATTTAGTAATCTGAGACAGGGGTTTTGCAATAATTACTTTTACGAAATTTTATGCTTGCGTATTTATTAAGATAGATTACAGGAGTTTATATTGTACTTTCTATGTAATTAATTATTTTTATCGTTTAATGTAATGTAAGCAAAGCACGCTTTTAAAGCTTGAAGTTAGATAACATTGAGCCTTAAATATCTGATACCGTGTATAACTTTCAAAATTTTTTGTATGATGCCTTAGCCTAAGTTATTGGTAGTTTGTAGTCCAAATTTTATTACATTTGATCTACAGTTCTGTATTATAAGTGTTTTGTAACTGTGGTTTCATATTAGTTGAGTTGGCCGGCCTATTTCCACAGTTTATTGCTTTTATAGTGCGACGTTTCGGAAGCAGAATAAGATTCTCTAAATGATTCCACTCAACTTTTGTAAATAAAGCAATTAACGTATCTAAAAAATTTTACTTAAATACCGTAATGACAAAAAAAAACAACCTGTAAAAGTTAGTAATCTCAGAGAGGGTGCTTGCGTACCTAAACGAGATTGTTTTAACAGATGTCACAGTCACAAAATGGCTGGTCACCAAAAAGATGACGATTGAATTATACAATTAAGAATAATATCGAATCCTTTATAGATATAACCAATCATTAATTATAAGCAGATATGTGTTAAATAAATAGAAAATTTGGACAACAGTCCTCAGTAAGTCAGGAACAAATAAAGAATGGTTTCACTTCCTTTCTAACTGAACGGTACCAATCACAAATTTTAAGGTCGCATTCAAGAATAAATTTTAGGTATAATTATGGAAAAAACAAATCCCAAAATTTGACTCGGATATCTTTCAAGATGGCGGAACAGGAGCCTACTTAATTGACTAATTTTTTTACGTAAAAATGTCAATAACTTCGGAACCGTTGGTGATAGACCCATAGTACTTTATAT
>JARFJB010002472.1:3695000-3715000 GCA_036346205.1 Vesta saturnalis | reverse complement strand
GCACATCAAAAGGCGTTTAACAGAGGAATCAAAACCATATTACCATGTACTAGGCACAAGGGCAACCTCATAACCTCTATTTGAGCAGTTCGGAACGGACTCTGCTAGTCCGATACAAGCAAGAGCGTGGGATGGTCGTGGACACACAATCGTTACAGGATATAGCAGTATTTACCTGTCAGTAACATAACATTGTATCAGAAACATCTCTTGCGGCACTGTTTACTGAAATAATGGCAGGACGCAAAACATGTATATGCTACCAACCACACGAATTTTGTGAAAGCTAGAAATATCATAAAACAAGAAACTCAAACAGTGTTACAAAGCGCATCAGTACCGAATATATCCATGTTAAGTGGAAATGTTAATTTTATATATATATATATATATATATATATATATATATATATATATATATATATATTATTTTGAATTAATGGTTATACTCGCAACTAAACCACAAGAGGGCCATGACAATACTGCGTTGAATAAAGAACAATTGTTTATAACAATTGGTTCTATTCATTTTAAACCTAATTTGTGTGTTAATCTATTCAAAGTGTTGAAAATGACCCTAAATATTTAGGAAATGGTTTTGATAATTTTTATTCTTGGAGAAGGTCAAAAAAATTGCTTACTGGATATTCAGATGCTGAAAAAAATCAGCGACCTACGGCGTTTCATGATCTTTCACAAAGATTTGAAGAAACGGGTAGTGTTAAATTTAAAAAACGGAAAGCAGCTAGTAAAGCAGTGACAAATGATGAAAACCAACTTACAGTTTTACTTGCAATCCAAGAAAATATAAGTGTCATATATGCCTGTTATAAAAAAAATCTAGCGTGAAAAATATATTAAATACCCATAAATACCATGGATATCACATCATCAACAACTATATGGTCAAGATTTTGAACGAACAAATAATTTTTGCAAATGGTTTTTGCAAAAAAATGCAGAAGTTCCCAATTTTCTCAATTCTACATTATTTAGTGACGAAGCAACTTCAAAATTAATGTTTTAATGAACATACATAATATGCATTATTGTAGCACTGAAAATCCTCATTGGATCAGGCTTGTTAACCAACAAAATCGGTGCTCACTAAATGTTTGCGGGGAATTATTGGGTCCCATGTTATAGGTCCTTATTTTATATAATGTCTACTTTCAAACTCGGTGTCATACTTTACGTTGATTTTATTGCTTTACTGTGCACATATTAAGAAAGTTGTATTTATAATTTATAATTTTTATCGTTTTATTATAATATTGTTTTGTGTAATTGTAAGTAGTTTAATTGTATACTTTAATTATACCATTGTTATATTCTACAGCATTATGTATGCTTTGAATAATAAACCATACTAATATACTAATAAATGGTGACGGTACCAATATGATTATATTTAAAAAATGAGTTTTGTAAAAGCCATTTTGATGAACATTATTTGCTCATAAATCACGTAATTTAGTATTTTTGACGGATTTCGATTTTTTTCCCATTAGGTCATTTAGAATAAATTGGAATCATCATGGTAATTAAATGGAAACAAAAAATTATATTATAAAATTATTATAAATATTGACGTTTGAAATGTCACTTATTTGGTATCGTTGATTCAAAATCACGCAATTTCAAAATGCAAAACATACAGGGGTTCGTATTTAAAATCGAAAGTTAGTGTCACTTGAAACCAGAAATAAAAAAACGCTTATTATGTCAAAGCGTATTATGTATATAGATATCAAGTTTAACCATTATCTTCAAAACGAAAGGAGAAAAGTGGTTGTACCATGATTGTTACATCCGTAGTATACAAATATATATATATATATATATATATATATATATATATGTATATATATATATATATATATATATATATAATATATATATATATATATATATATATATATATATATATATATATATATATATATATATATATATATATATATATATATATAATATATATATAATATATATTGTGTTTTACATCGATGCAAGATTTAAAGGTGATAGAAATGTTTTGGTTTAACAAACATAAATAAAGTTGTTTTTAGATAATGCACATATTTGTTTTATGTTTTAATATCGAATACAAAATTTTATACTAATTTTTTTTATTGTTAATTCACAGAATTTTTTTGCCATTAAAAACAAATATTATAATTTATAACGTATTTAGTTCAAAATATTTTTTCCAATAGAAATTTTGGGCAAATGGTCTTTAAGATTACATTGAATAGATTTACAAAAATTTTACAAACTGGAAAAAATTGGAATTTTAATACCAAGTTTAGGCGCATTCGCAAAACGTTTAAATAAGCCTTCATTATTTAGTTTAAATGGTTTAAAAGCAATTTTTAAAAATTCGATTTTTATTAAAACATTTAATTATTGGTGTTCAAAATTATTGCACAGGAATATTTATTGAGTAATTAAAAATAAGGATTTACACGTCGCCGGCCATTTTGGAGCTGACATAGCAATTTGGCCGGAGACCGGACAATTTAATTTTCGTATGCTCATAGGTTTTACATTGTATTAAATTTATAACTTAATTGTAATTTATTTCAAAAAAACGGAAAATCAAAAATTTTAAAAGTGGATTACTTAAAATAAACTGGATTTTGCTTAAGAAAATTTCACCATTTATATAAAAATTTGAATTCAGAAACATTCTGTAAATAATATTAATAAAAAAATTTTTAAAAAATTATTTTTTTAAATATTTAAATAAATAATAATATTTTCTTTTAAGCGCCTAGGTTTGTTAATTAAATTCAATTTTTCCAATTTGTGGAAAATTTTTCAAATTATTCCATGGTATCCTTCCCATTCCCCAAAAAAGTTTTCTTAAATTGGGGAAAACGAAAGGATTTTAGACCTAAATCCCCGGTTTAATTTTTAGGAATTTCTTTTTTCCAAATTAAAACTTTCCAAATGTTTTAAATTCAAAGGAAACCAAAGACAGTTTAGGCTTTTCTGATAAAATTTGAACAATCATTTGAGGAATAAAAAACTTAGTATAAATTTGCGATAAGACGGTTTACGCTTGTACACTTCGATATTTGCAGAAAAGCACGGTAAAATCAAGAAATATTAAAAGTGGCATTATCTCAAAAACGGTAACACTTGGTATATAAGTATGTTTGCTTAAATCGACTCAAAATCACCTATTATATCACCCTTTAAATATTTGCATCGATGTAAAAACTGTATATATATATATATATATATATATATATATATATATATATATATATATATATATATATATATATATATATATATATATATATATATATATATATATATATATTTCAAATTTTCAAAGCGACGTACAATAGAACGTCTTAAGTTAATTAAATGATGCACCCTTATTTCATTGCAAATCTCTGATGCGATTATGAATTTCTTCAAGTGTATTAACCGGAGTGGTATACACTTTTTCCTTCATGAATCCCCATACAAAAAGTCAAGTGGCGTTAAATCGGGGATTTAGGAGGCCACGCCACTGGACTTCCACGACCTATCCACCTCCCCGGTAGTTATTGTTTAGCCAATTTCTTACATTTCTGCCATAATGGCCGGACATCCATCAAGCTGAAACCAAGAATGCCCTCTTAAATTCAAAGGAATGTCTTCCCACATATTAACATGTTCTTCTTCTAAAAATTGTAGGAAATTTTCTGAATTTACACGTTGTGGCAAGAAATAAGGTCCAAACACGTGGTTGCCGTAAATTCCAATCCAGACATTTGTACTAAATTCATGTTGAAAACTTCTTGGTCGAATGGCATGTGGGTTTTCATGTTCCCATATATGCAGATTGTGAAAGTTTACGATACCACGACGAGTAAAACAGGATTCATCAGTCCACAGTATGTTGGATAAGAAATCTCTATTATTTTGAATGGAGTTAAGAACCCATCTACAATAATTAAGTCTTCGTTCGGCGTCACCTGGACATAAACCATGAACAGGTTGAAAATGATATGGGTCTGTGATCCCGTTTTAAAACCCGGGAAACTTTACTTTGGGAAATACCAAGAGCAACAGCAGTACGTCGAGTACTTGTCGGGGTTCCTATTAAATTCACGCAATATACCCTCTCCAATTCTATCTCGTCCACGGTTGTTCTGTCGGCCCCATGTACATTTTTCAAACCCTGGTTAACAAATCGACGATGGATACTCACAAAACGGAATGATGAGGTTGTCGTCTATTTGGAAATCTTCTCCGATACTCCCTAGCTGCGTACCTTGAATTCCCATTTGCGAACCCATAAATAAAATGAATGTCGGCTTGTTCGTTATTTGTAAATGTAAACGGCATGTTACACTAATTAAAAGCTGGCAAATCAAATGAAATAACTTTTTGAACTAAAAAAAATAATTAACAACAGTGAAATTATTCAAGATGAAGCAAGTGTTTGTAAAAAGTCAAACTGTCGTTTCAAAATATAAAATTTAATACTTACTTGTTTTCCAAGGAGTATCATATTTTGTTGCAATGAAATAAGGGTGCATCATTTAGTTAACTTAAGACGTTCTATTGTACGTCGCTGTGAAATTGTATTGAAAAGAACGGTTTACATTTTGAACAAAGTGTCTAATTTTATTATACTAGTGTTATTGTTATTTATTTATAAATCGTTATTGCTAAGAATTCTTATTAATTTCACAATTATTAATTAAGTATTGTTACAATAATAAATAAGGATTGTTAAAATTAGTGTACTAAACAGATTTCAATTTACAAAAGTCTTGTATTTGAGTATGGCTTGATACAGTGGCGGCTCTTTAATGAGAGCAAGTGAGCAGCGGTCTATAACTTATTAGAATCTCACTTAAAACTACATACATGTTTATGGCGAAATTGATACATAATTTATACAGAAAGTATTGACCGCATAACAATAATAATTATGCATTTCTTTTATACGAGGATAATAACAATGGATACTAAAAAAACCGATAACCTACCTATTTATAAATGAAAATGTATTTGAAATTTTAAAGAAACGATCGTTAGGTACTAAAATGGCTCTAAATGTTTTATTATATCTTTTTTATTAAAAACTTTATATTCAATTATTCACATAAAGCACATTACTTAACTTAGTACCACATCAAACACTAAAATCAAAATAACTCGAAACGCACAGGAATTTCGAAACAGAAGAAGGTACATTATTTTTGTTAAACTGTATGTAGATAATGAAAATAACAGTTTTTTAAAAATAGTCATTGGCGTAGAAGTTCTGTTTATGAAAGGGTTGAGCACCCTCCACTCCGCCACTGTGCAAGTTTGTGAACATTCTTATCGCTTGTTTTATGCCCCTTAATTAATAGACATTATCCCCCAACATGAAAAACCTATATTTATACATTATATATAATGAAAATTATGAAGAAACAATCACATGATTTTCAAAATATAACAGGCCGACATTAGTTAGTGAAAAATAATTTTGGACGTGTTAATAAATGTATTGAAGTTGAAGGAAGAACATTCGAGCATTTAATGAGAAATTGATTTTTTTTCTTTTGCATTTTATTGTTCTTGTTTTGTTGTAATTTGTATTTGCTAATTTTATTACACAGTATTGCATATAAAAATAATAAATATTTACAATTATTTTCACCAGCCTAATTTACTGAAAACAATGCATAGTTAATTTATAATATTAAGACAAATTTGGTAATGCCAATAAATAAAAGATAAATTAAAAATACTTTCTAAGATCCGAATTTTTACAGTAGAATTGAGAGTATCTCAAAACTTTGTATATGATAGATATTTAAGAACGTCAAAGTTTCTTTTATAAATTAATACAGCTTTATTTAAAAATTCTTTAGTATGAAACTACAATCCCATGACCATCTTTATAAGTTTATATTTACAATCTTTGATCTAAACATAACCAAATTGAGTGCTTCAGAAATTTGACTAAGGACTGATTTAAATTTGCCTATAAGCAAGTGTTTCATGCATTAATTTTGTTCAAAAAGTCTGTTAAATTTAAAATAATTCATTAAATCAATTTTTAATTGTCATAATAACTCTTGTTTTTACTTGCAATTTTTTTTAGTCCGCAACTACGATCCCACGGCCAACTTAATACCTCTATTTTCAGTCTTTTTGTATTGCACAAATAAACTAAAAATACTTTGAAAAATTATTAATTTTAGATATAATACATGTGTAATCAAAAAAAAAAAGAATAGTAAACAAAGCATCTAATGACAAGAACATATGAGGGGGGAGGTATTTAAAAAAAATTTAAAAAAAGTTGTTTTTACAAACAGTGACACGCTCTGTACATTATTAAAAAAAATCTGAAAATTAAGATATTTTTAAAATAAACAAAAATCGGCGACCCATAGAATTTGGTATCAAATGAAAGCGTATTTTATTGCCTTTCCAAAAATGTAATAATATACAGGGTGTTTCATTAAAAAAATGTAAGTTTAGTTTGCAACAACATGAAACACCCTGTATGATCAAAAATATTTTTAAATGCAGTGCCTATTGATATCTACCCGTGGTTCAAAAATCGTTTCTCTAACTTATTTCGTCATTGAACAATCTTCTACCCTCTTCTCGTTTGGTTAACGTGTATAATAAGATCACGAGCTTTAAAAACTGAAACACGTATTTAGAAGATACTCTAGTTATCACATCAACCCATCTCCAGTAAAAATGATTAAGACATTGTGTTCACGAGTGCAAAGTATGAATGAGTTCGCATTGCTAGTTGTTGCGAAATTGCTGACTAAAGGTTCACTACAGACGCACCAGCTGAAGGACTCAAAGCGAACATCTCCTGTGAGGGGTAAAAGTACATTTTCGACACTTTGTGATAAAACAGATCTGAATATTTTAACAACCCTTTCGTGTATTTGTATACAGAGAAAGATGTGATTAGTACAAAAAATTAGTATTCATTGTACCAGACGAAATTCTTCTATGTTGCTGGTAACATATTTGTAAACAAGTTCAGTGCGTTGAAACAATACATGCAGACGATTTAGAATTAAACAAAACCGATGAATAACCTTACAATCAAAGACACAATCTGAAATAATACAATAATATTGCACTTAAAATTCTAATGCATTAAATTTGCATTCCTTTGAAGTTGCAGGTTATGGCGCAGCGACAAATATGCAAAGAAGTTTAGTTTAATTAAAAACTGAAGAGAGCTATGCAAGAGAAGGTTTAATTAAAACACCAGCACAATTTTCTTTATAAATTCCATTATGTTGTAATAATTTTAAATAATTTGTGTATTTCAATTAGAGTTTTATCAAGTTTGTTCCTTAAATATTAAATATGAGCCAAAATTTCATTTTTTTTTTTTGCTGTAAGCGTGTAGTGAAAATTAGAAAATCAAACTTTTTGTTTAACAATGTATGAATAAATTAAAAGCAAAGCAACTGTAAACCTTTTTATCGAATAATTACAAATAATTTTATGGTTTCTTTAGTAGTGATTAATTACTTAAGTTACATACGACTAAATTTAAACTAACAACGTGCCAATACTAAAGTGTATATTTTAATTCAGCTCATTCTACGAATAGGTTCTGGGAATAGTTTACTCTGAAAGAATAATGTTAATTAAGCCTAAACTTTCAAATGTAACCAACTTGTGTACACAACCTGGACGAAAACATAGTCAAGAATGTGCTGTACAATATAGTGCAATGAATGCGAGAATGTAGATCAACGACCGAAACCGTTGCCTTTTAGTTAATCAAATTGCAACTTTATTATTTCAGGGTTTTTTTGACTTTTAATAGATTTTGTTTTTAATATTTATTATTTCTCGCACTTCACTCTGTGAATAAGTTTTACTCAGTAATGCCAAAAAATAATTCTCATCTGCTAAAGAACTTGTAATGGGTTTTCTATCTTATCGTCTTAAGAATACTTTTTATACAAGAAATAGGCGAATTAGGAGCTTGATTGAATATTAAAGTAGATGCGTTCCTGGATCAGAGAAAATATGTCTGTCACTAGTTTGTGTGGATGCGGTACAACTCCGTATAATGAATGAACGTTGTATACCACGGGATTTCACCCCAGTATCTCTGTCCTCTTCATAAATAAAAATTTGAAAATATTTGAAAAAAACTTACTACTGTTTTTTTTTTTGAAATAGTATTCTAATAAGGGGCTCGCATACTATCTCATAAGGCAACTAACGGTATATTTTTGAAACTAACAAATGTTTTCTGTAATAGAGATTCATTGTGGTTTCACCTAGTAGTGTAGTTTACAAGTAGATTTAACTGTTATGGCGGGGAATTTGAAATAGTATGGGGCTCGCATACTACCTCGTAAGACACCGTTAGAATTCCTAAACCTGTCAGAGTCTTAGCCCCACTGCAGCTTAATTCAGGTTAACTCATGTAACTGAAACAGGAAAAGAAGCCGAGTTAACAACCCTTCATAACCTTCAGGTAACGATTCTCCCACTGAAGATACCTAACTCCTATGGGCGACCGCTTACTTTTTAGAGAAGGCTAACCGACGAGCAGAGTTGGTACTCTCCCTAAACGTGAGGGCATCAGCATGGGAAAACAGTCGATCATCCGCAAATCAATCTCAATCAAATCAATCAGTCAAGTCAATCAATGAAGCAGGAACTTGTTCTCAGGTCTTCGCTCCTTGTCGGAAGGTCGGCGCCTTTTCGGGTCCCTTGGCAGGAAATTTGAAATAGTATTCTAACAAGGGACCCGCATACTGTCTCATGAGACAACTGAAGGCCCCCGGAACTTGTTCTCAAGTCTTTGTCTCTTTTCGGGCTCCCTGATTGTTTGTGACGCCATCTAGTGGTATAATTTTAAAACTAATGAATATTTTCTGTAATAGAGGTTGATCGTGGTTCCACCTAGTAGCATATATTAATAAGATGCAAGTCTAAGGTGTTGGTTTGAAATCAGCTTCTTCCAACCTTAAGATTCAAGTGTAAGATACAGATTTGAAACTAACCTTTGTCAAAACGACCTAAGATGCAAGCCTAACATGTTGATATGAAATCAGCTTCAGCCAACCCTATTTGACTTAGTATAAAGATGTCTTGACAGAAGTTGAATTCAAGTATGTAAGGATCTCACTAACCAGGCAATGGTTAGTGCGACTCCCAAAGGTAGGCCACACCCCTGGCTTCTGATAAGTCCTTAAAACTATATTCAGACTCCGTGTTCTGATCAACCAGAAACCAGGGGGTGTGGCCTACCATACAGTACATTAGGCTTCCAACTGGTTAGTGCGAATGTTAAATACCTATTTAATTTAAATTATAGCTTGCAAAAGCCAACTTTCAATTCTAAAGTACCTATTTGAGTTAACTTTCAGCTTGCAAAAATTAACTTTCTATTCAAAACTAGCGGTTTGATTTAACTTGCACCTTACAAAAATCAAAATTCAATTCTAAAATACCGATTTGGTATAACTGACAGCTTGAAAAAGTCAACTTTCATTTCAAATATACCGCTTTCGATTTAACTTACTGCTTGCAAAAACTAACTTTCAATTCAAAATTACCGGTTTGATTTAACTTGTACCTTGCAAAAACCAACTTTCAATTCGAGAATACCGATTCGATTTAACTTACAGAGTACAAAAATCTACTTTCCATTCTAAAATTCGTATTTGGTTTAACTCACAGCTTGCAGAAACCAACTTTCATTTCAAAAATACCGGTTTGATTTAATTTAGAGCTCGCAAAAGAAACCTTAAATCCAAAAACACTGATTTTATTTAAATTACAGTGTGCAGAAACTAACTTTTAGTTAAAAAATACCGACTTGACTTAACTTACAGCTTTTAAAAACCAACTTTCATTTCTATTTATTTCAATTCTAAAGCACCGATTTAATTTAACTTTGTGTTTGTGTTTGTGTTTCTTTGTGTTTGTGTTTGTGTTTGTGTTCGTGTTCGTGTTCGTGTTCGTGTTCGTGTTCGTGTTCGTGTTCGTGTTCGTGTTCGTGTTCGTGTTCGTGTTCGTGTTCGTGTTCGTTCGTGTTCGTGTTCGTGTTCGTGTTCGTGTTCTTGTGTATGTCTGTTCGTTTGTGTCGTCGTAACTTATTCGTTCGTAACAAAAAATAAAGTTATAGGGTTTCATTTAATTTTTTTTTTCACCTGTTGGTAAAGAAAGATTCACGCATGTAGGTGAAGTAGAACCCCCTGTAAGCTTTTTGTCTTTCCTTTCCTAATTTCATATATGCAGGACTCTATTAATTGCTATTATTGGGGATACGTATTGATTACTTAAACCACAGTTACTAATTAAATTTCACTGGGCTCTGGTTGGGTGGTCCTACAGTCACTATGTTCATACTTCACTCATATTTTCATTGTAACAAAAAAAGCGTAAATAATTAATTATATAAATAGCAGAAGCTTAAAATAAAATTTTTTAATTTATATAATACCATTGATAGACTATAAATACTACTCAAAGCGGCTACTATACATTAAAACACAAAGCTCGTATCTCCACCGCAGGTTTTGTAGGCTTTGTTAGTGTCCCGATTTAGTACAAAAATTTATTTCTTCCCTAATTCTTTGTTTAACACTGGGTTGTTGGGTAGCTATTGTGTGAGTCCGCCATTGCAAATTTTAACATCGAATTGACCATTTAATAGCTCTAACCTCTTAATACGTTATGTGGATGTGCTTCATCCTGCTGATAAGTTATTTGATTAATCTCGTCAGAAGAAAATAATGCATCTAAAAGTTCTCCTACCTTAAGAAGAATGATTTACAAACAAGTGTGTCGCGTTAAGGTACAATAAAAAAATGTAGACTCCAGACTATTTGACTCTCCTCTTCCTCTTTTGATTATGAGTGTTCTCCCATGACTGTCTATGTTCGAATATTGAAAACTTCGGCTGCAGAAAATGACCACTTATCTTTCCATAGAATTTGTGTAATGCAACTAGGATTTTCATTCAATGTTTGTAGAATTTGTTGATAAAACTCTTACCATTCCGCCTTTGATTCTCTGTAAGCTCTTGGACCGGTAATAATTTGTAAGGCGTACAGTTATTTCTAAATTTTTTAGTATCTTTTTACAAGTTCAAGTGATAAACTTGAATGGGCTAGTTTCTGCATTTTTCATAAAAAATAAAACATGCTTAATTCGATGAAAACGTATGGAAACTGCCAATAGAACCGAGAACGTATTATTTAAAATTGTAGCACAAAACTTAACTGGAATTAAAAAAAAACGTCCTCAATAACTTTAGTATATGCGAAAATATAGGAATTAAAACTTAATTTCCACCAAACTTAATTTCAGAGTTCAATAGTTACCTACCTTCTAGGTCTTCGTTTTTATTTACAGCAGGTTTCGGTTGCTTCTTTTATTATGATCCTGCAAATACTTTACATAAATTTACTACCCTAGAAATAAATTTCCTGTCAAAACTTATTTCCTATTTTCTCCCAATAACTGTCCTATCATTGTTAATAAATGTCATCTGTTGTCCACTCCTTTCCCACTTCCTACAATTCCGCTATAGATACCCGACCACCTTTCATATATTTTTCACTTTTATGCAAGATCTACACACTTATTTACACACGTTCATATCTGATTTATACACTTCAATTACATTAATTCTACCTGTCCTGCCAGAACAAACCAGTATCCTGATTCACATCCCCAAACCAATTATTACATCTTACATTAATCCAGACCACCAAACCACCCCTTTATTTTCCTTCTCTACGACTTTCAAACACACCCCAATCAGCCTACTTTAATACAAATAAGACCACGTTTATGAAGAACAATTTTGGCTGTAATTGCACCGAGAACGATACATAAATTGGCCTAGGGTACGAGATCCTTGCTTAGACAGAGGCTACACCCCGAATAATTAAATATTTCGACGCCCCAAAGTATCCGTACACCATTCTACTACCACCCTCACAGAATATAAAAGTGTAGTAATTCAAGTTATGGTCTTGTATGTGTATTGCAGCGAGACGACCTTTAAATTATTTACAGGAGACGCTATTAATTAAATGGAGGTCAAGCCCCGAATAGTTAATAATTTCCACTTAACCAAGACCACCCTGAGCCATACACACTCTTATATGGTTGCCGGTAGGTAACCTCCGGATACCAAGTTCAAGTCCAAGTTCAACAAGGTTTATTAAAATTTTCCTGATTCATAACAATATATGGGCATTTACAATACGTATTACAAGATATAATATTGTACAATGAAATAAAATAAGTAATAATGTATTGTGTAGTGTTGGTGGTGCGCTGCTCAGGATTCTTCATCCTCTTCAGGAGGATTGCGTGGATTGCGTGGTCGTTGGGATTCGTGATTGTGTGTAATGCCTGTTGACATCTCCGTGTTGAGATTTGTGGTATTTCCTAAAAAAGCGTTGTTGTGGTGATGCTGTTGGAGGTGTGGTTGTTGTGTGGACTGTCCTGATGACGCTTGGTTGTGGCTGATATTGATGCCCTGCGCATCTGAAATAAATAGAAACATATCTTAGATGTGTGAATACATTATCGGTGTTAACAGAACAGAATTAATAAATTATCGATACTGTATATTCAGATAGGGCACCAGTCTTCGCTCCGGACCTTTGCATGATTACCCGGAAAGGGCAACTATCTCTGATCCGTGCGTGAGGATCACTCCCTACAGGTCCATCACAGTTTGCGCCTGAGCGAGCGCCGATGCCACCTTGCGGATGACCTCTGAGGAGGCCCAATATAGTGTCGAACCCTAAGGCGGGTTGGGCAGGCGGGGTAACGACAGCGGAGGGAGCCGTTCTCGCCTTCCCAACCTTGCCCGCTCGGGCGTAACTGACGCCGTTACGGGATGAAGAAGGCACCGCCTTCTTTCGTTGTGGAGGCCGAGGGAACTTCGGGTAGCCCCTGTAGCTAGCGGGGTGGTTCCTATCGCAGTTAACACACTTAGCCCTGTCTGTAGGGGGTTCGTGCATTCACTGGAGTGGTGATCTCCGGCGCACTTTACACAGAGTGCTGCCGCCCTGCAGCAACGCTGTGCATGGCGGAAACCCTGATACCGGTGACACTGTCCGATGTAGGATTTCCGCCGCAAATCCTCTACAGTTACGCGAAGGCGGGTGACACCTCCCGAATCTTCTTACTGTCTTCCCCGGTCGGCAACTCTACCATCACGAGGGGGATCGGGCGTCATCGCTGCTTCATCCTGTGAACAGAAGGTACATTAATACCTTGCATTTTTAACTCTGAGCTAACGTCAACCTTAGTCAATCGCTCGCTCTTTGCCTGGTAAGTGTGGCACCTCATCAGCCTGTTTCTGTCCTGGAGTGAGGCAGGCTGAATTCGGATTCCCTCGCTGAAGGCCTTGGCTCCCTTGAAGGCGATCCGTTGTCGGTCCATTTCTCGGGAGAACGCGACCCAGTTCTCCATCTGACGAAGGATTGCCGGAGGCACTTTCTCCCTAGTGTCCTCTTGTGTCGTCTGCTCCATCGCTGCAGGGCTGTCGGTGAAGGGTTTCAAGGCCTGGAATCCGTTGTCCGTGGGCGGCGGAGTATGTGGGTGAACCTTCGGGGTCTTCTTCGGATTCTTCTTCTGTAGCACGAAGTCGTCGAGGCTAGCAGATCCGGGGCGGGTCTCTTCTTGAATGTTGTCGGTTGCGGCTGCGGCGGCGGAGGTGGCCGGCGTGTCCTCCGCTCGGTGCTACACTTCTAGGGAGGCGATGCCTTCTAACGGTGGCGGTATCGTCTTCTTTTGCCGCCTCTTCTTCTGTGCGGTGGCGGCAGGTAGCGCGTCGCTGCTCGCTCTGTCGAACGCTAGATCGAGCAGTGACGGTATCGCTGGAGGTATGCGGAACTCCCGGGACGTCGTCGGTGACAGCTCTCCCTGAGCTGCCCGTTCCTCTAGGAACTACTGGTAGCAGCGCTTCTTGTATCCCGGTTCAAACATCGTGAAAACAACGTTGTCTTTTTTTGAATTAGACTAACTAGTCTTTTATTTATAAGTTGACCTTTTCAGATCGAGATCTTAACCTCGAATCCCTCCGGATACGATATTCCATTTAATAAATATTCCGCAACACTTGCTGTTAAAACTCATATATTCAAAGTTCTTTCAATATGACATAGTATCATAATGCCCACGTTTTAAAATTATTTTCATTTATACAGAGCGTACCTATCAAATTACATACGTTTGGTTGGACTAAATCTATACAGTATGTTTACAAAAGTTAATCCTATTCATTCTTATTTAAATATAATTAACTTGCTTAGTTCAAAAGGTACACCCTGTACATTTTTCTTTCCAATAATGGAGACTTTAATTATCTTTTACACTGTAATAGGTTTTCCTATACCTAAAATCAATGGTTCTGCAGTTATTCCCATGTAATTGAAATATTTACATGGATTAACTATTCTAAAAGAAAGGACATCCAGGAAGAAAATAAACTATACGTGAGCTTTCTTCATTAAATTTTCAAATTTCTTCCCGTCACCGACGATATACAATCGTACTCTTTCTTGGAAGTGACCTCGCACATTTGCTGGTATTAATGGAGTCACAGTAGAAAAAGTGTGTCCTCTTTTGTCGTCGGTAAAGTAACGTGAACAATATCTTTGATGTAGCCCCATAACAAATAGTCGAGCCACATGAAATCGGGTGATCTTGCGGGCCAGTTTTCGGGACCACCTTTTCCAATCTACTTATCGGGGAATCGTTCATTTACATGATCCTGGATATATCCTTTCTATCAGAATACGTAATTCTTGTAAATATTTCTATTAAATGGGAATAACTGCAAAACCATTGATTTTAGGTATGGGAAAACCTAACACAGTTTAAAAGATAATTAAATTTTCCATTAATGGGAAATAAAATATACAGGGTGTTCCATTTGAACTAAGCAAGTTAATTATATTTAAACAAGAATGAAAAGGAATTACTTTTTTAAATACCCTGTATA
This sequence comes from Vesta saturnalis, assembly GCA_036346205.1. Lineage (NCBI taxonomy): Eukaryota > Metazoa > Arthropoda > Insecta > Coleoptera > Lampyridae > Vesta > Vesta saturnalis. The sequence goes on along the minus strand of JARFJB010002472.1, from coordinate 3,700,011 downwards.
GATTCCCTCCAACCAGTCATATGGGATTTTATAGCTTATTATATTGGCTATTGATAGTGACCAATAGTTATTTTATCATTGTGCTATAGTACGGGGTATCAATTGATAAAATTTACCTTACAATTTTGAAAAATCTCAAATATGTCGAAAAGGGTAAGGTTTACGTATATACCGTATAACAGTAACTTAGGTTTATTTTACTTGTACAATTCGAATATGCAAAAATATACAGGGTGTTCCATTAAAAAAAACATAACTTTGATGCGCCACTATTCTTTGGTATGCCCTTATAAATGAAAATAATTTTAAAATGTGGGCATTATGATCATATATCATATTGTATTGAAAGAATTTTGAAAATCGGTGGCGTCTAAGCGCTACTGTCAGTGTCGATCGTCGTGAAATGCCCGGTATATACAAGAACTCCCCTGTTAACGCTAATTCATCTATTCCCTGATTTCTATTTCAAATGAGAATAGTTATAATCACGTAAAGCGACATGTCTCCTCCACCCCTGTATGCACCCTGCGGCACACACTTATACATTGGAAAACATCACTGCACTCTTAATTAACTCACCGATTTCACATACATTAAAATCAACCCCTACCAAGACCAATCGGATCCTTATCATATCGAAATATTTATACGTAATGGTACACTTATTAAAACCAACTCACCTGTTTGATAAGTCCTTTGTGACTCTCATTTCACATCACAGCTGTTCAGATTGAACTTAACTAGTACATCTTGATTAATTAACCCTTTTAAGTATCCACGACTTTCACGTTTTCATCATCCATCTGCATAATTACCTATTTTACATTTATACCCACAGAGGGCGTCACGATCGCGGCAGAATAAAACCAGACAGCGGCGTTCTCAACTATTTGGACAGGGTCCACTAGAATCGATTTTCAGTTTTATTATTTATTATTTGTTATTTATTAGTTATCCCAGAGTCTTTAAGCTTTATTTAGTTGTTATATGAAGTTTTGATTTGTGTTTATAGCTGTTCATGTAATAACATTGTTTATAGCCGGTTCCGTTCGCATTATTCAATTAGTTCACGAAGTAGTGACGTCGTTCAACCGTACCCTGAGGGTCACTAATACAGGGCTACCGACCAGAAATAAGCTTTGTACGCCGAGGGCGATACATTTTTAAGAGACTTTGTATGTCATAATACACTACAAACATTTCAAAACGTGTTTATACTGGGAATCGGTCGATTTGGGTATAATGTATAATACTTCCTTCTTGCAGTTTTTTATTTTTATTATTTTTTATATGGAAAATCGTTCAGCTTCCGCATAAGACAATCTGTTCATTCAGTACTTTATCGGATAGGATATACTTATCATGTAATTAATCTTTTAAGGAAAGCAAGGAGAGGATTGTAATAGAGTCATGTGTGGGTGTGGTTGAACGTAACGTTCTCCCACGGAAGGTTTAAAAATGCAAGGAAATGGAGAAGGATTCTTTGTGATAGTCGCATATTCCACACGTGATATCTCGAGGAATGAATAGGAATACGCGCGGTAAAGATAGAAAGTATGTAAATGGGATGTCGTTTTGGTTCGGCTGCGGTTTATTTATGTTCTGTATTCTATTTGAAATTTTGTTAGATCGAAACATAGGTCCTGACGATTACAATCTTCTGTGTTCGTGAAAAAGGTTGGTCTATCAAATTTTGCGACTAATTCAGAAATTACTACCCACATTGACCTTCAATGTCTATGTAAAATTTACGTCATACCTCAATAAGTTAATATACCATTTTACGCAAATGAATTATTCACTCTAAATTTAGGCGTTTCCGGTTTTAATTTTAACGTACAGGAGCGGCCATAGGAGTACATAGAACTTTTACACTAATTTAAAAAGCAATTCCTTAGGTGTTTTAGGTTTTAGGTTTAAATGCTGTACCGTTTGGGATGTTGAATAATTAATTAATTAGTCAGTGGCCTAATATGTCATGGATTATAATCTAAAAACAAATTTTTTTTCGTGCTCAAATACTCAGTTACATTATTTCAAAGTTACTTAAAAAGCTATTTATACTGTGATTCAAAATACGCTAACAATGACTAGTTAATTAAACTTTTGCTAATTAATTTGTAATTAACTCCCGCGTACGCAACTACGGACTACAACGGATTGACACGCAGATAATGCTAATAATAATTAATGACTTGGTAATTAATTGGGAATTAACAGCAGCACTCACAGATGTTCATATATGTGAAAAATAATTTTATTAGTAATTTTTTATATGAAATAAGCTTTATTTTAACTTGCTTAGTTTATTTGCCGTAATTACGGTTACCGTAATGCCTTGTAATTGTGTAAAGCGTTAATTAACTTAATAAGCTTCCCTATATTCCCCAAAATTGAATTAAATTATGATACTACTTATAACTACAATGCCATTACATGCAGTAGTTTATAATTTAGAATCTAATTCCAAACTTTAACCTTAATTGGAAATTTTTTAGCTTCGTTTGCAAGTATGAAATCTTAGGCTATATTAAAAGTACATTTTTTTATATTAAAAACTTCATAGTAGAAACTTATCCAAGCTTAAACTAGGTCACGTGTCTAACCTACCACGTAACAAAAAAATGGGGGAGGTTGGTGAGCGCGGTTAAGAACTCTACGTAACAGTCAAATAACCGCAGAGCACTCTGTTGGCGTGGGTGGTTTTGGAGTGTTGATTAAACGTAGATATATGATTAGGTTAGCGAGAGAAAAATCTACGAAATATTGGTAGTAAAAGCGATGAGGAAAGTAAGTAAGTTTTAAGCGCCACCTGCTTAGAAGGAAACAAATCAAAGAAAGAGAGAAATTATTTTTTCCGGGGAGAGGTCCTGTAAAGCTGGAACCAGGAAGAAGCACAAAGAAAATTAATAAACACCAGTTCTCAGAACAATCTTGTTTTAATTAATACGCAAGCAACAATGAGAACTTAATCACTACGACATAAATATATGTTGGATATCAGTCCCACACACCTATCACAGACTAATTATTATTATATTAACATGCACTAATTTTTCCCACATTGATTGCACAAAATACGTATAATTATCGAGAAGAACGATTGGGCGTGGTTAACTATCTCATAGACTTAATACTAACATTACTATATGATTTCAAACAAGATAAACCACTAGAGAATAATATTGTGTGTGGTATGTGTGTGTACACACACCACACACACGCACGCACGCACGCACGCACGCACGCACGCACGCACGCACGCCACACGCACGCACGCACGCACGCACGCACGCAGCACGCACGCGCGCACACGCGCACACGCCGCACACGCGCACACGCGCACACGCCGCACCACGCACACACGCGCACACGCACACGCACACGCGCACGCACACGACGCACCGCGCACGCGCACACGCGCACACGCGCACACGCGCACACGCGCACACGCGCACACGCGCACACGCGCACACGCGCACACGCGCACACGCACACGCGCACACGCGCACACGCGCACACGCGCACACGCGCACACGCGCACCACGCGCACACGCGCACACGCGCACACGCGCACACGCGACACGCTCACACGCACACACGCACACACGCACACGCGCGTACGCGCACACGCTCACTGGCGCACACGCGCACACGCACACACGCGCACACGCGCACATGCGCACACGCGCACACGCGCACACGCGCACAGCGCACACGCGACACGCGCACACGCGCACACGCGCACACGCGCACACGCGCACACGCACACGCACACGCGCACACGCGCACACGCGCACACAGACGCAACGCGACACACGCGCACACGCGCACACGCGCACACGCGACACAGCGCACACGCGCACACGCCACGCACACGCGCACGCGCAGCGCACACGCGCACACGCGACACACGCGACACAGACGCACGCGCACACGCGCACAGCACACCGCACACGCGACACAGCGCACACGACGCACACACACACACGCACAACACGCACACGCGCACACCGCACACACACGACACACACCAGACACAGCGCACACAGACACAGACACACGACACAGACACAGACACACGACACACACACACACACACACAGACACACAGACACACACGACACACAGACACACACACAGACACACAGACACAGACACAAGACACAAGACACACACACGCACACAGACACACAGACACAGACACACAGACACAGACACACAGACACACAGACACAAGACACAGACACACAGACACAGACACAGACACACAGACACAAGACAAGACACACAGACACAAGACACACAGACACAGACACACAGACACACAGCAACACACAGACACAGACACACGACACACAGACACAGACACACAGACACACGACACACAAACACGACACACAGACACAGCAAGACACAAGACACACAGACACAGACACAGACACACAGACACACACAGACGACCACAGACACACAGACACACAGACACAGACACACGACACACCAGACACACAGACAGACACCAGACACACGACACACAGCACCAGCACAGACACACGACACACCAGACACACAGACACACGCACAGACACACAGACACAGACACAGCACACACAGACACACCAGACACACAGACACACAGACACACAGACCACAGACACACAGCACCACAGACACACAGACACACGCACAGACACACAGACACGACCACGACACACAGACACACAGACACACGACACACAGACACACACAAGACACACGACACACAGACACAGACACACAGCACACACAGCACAGACACACAGACACACAGACACACGACACACGACACACAGCACAGCACACACGACACACAGACACACAGACACACAGACACACAGACATAGACACAGACACAGACACACGACACCAGACACACAGACACCACAGACACGCACACACAGACACAGACACACGCAGACACACACAGACACACCACGACACCAGACACAGACACACAGACACCCAGACA
>JARFJB010002472.1:3680000-3690000 GCA_036346205.1 Vesta saturnalis | reverse complement strand
GAGTAAGACAAGGATCGGACAGTTTAACTAGTAATTTCTTTAAAAAAAAGGCTGATTTCAAGCATGATATATGTGCGAGACAATTATTTGATACAATTTGGTTCACGATGGGTTGAAAGTGGATTTGTTTTGGGCCCAAACAATCTGAACAACATTTATACAATTTGATTTAATCATAAAAAGCATTGTGCTACCAACAAAAATGTCAGGAATGTCAAATAAACTTATTTCCGTAAATTCAATTTAGTATTTGAGTTTGTTTCAATAAAATTCAATTTTTCGAAAATATTTTGGCATGTGAATATTTTACAGGTGTTTAGTACAAAGTGTAAAGATAGATTTATATTAGGGATATTGTATAAGTAGTGTAGAATGCAGGAAATTTGGTAAAATTTAGGAAAGGGTATGAACTTAATATGATCATTTCTCACATATTTTTGGAAGCGATTGTGTGACAAACTTAGTGATACAATTTAAATAATAAGAACAGTGCATAGAACATATTCACACAGAGACATTTACATGTAGATACTTTATTATAATGGAATTTCAAGAAAGTGTGTTAAACGACTTGACTTCTTAATGTAACATTAAATTACACAATGCAAGTGATATGAACATTAATTACAATAAAGACAATTATTACAAGTTAGTAGGATAACATTTTGAGTTACATAAACGTTTTTAAGTGTAAGTTATTTGTAATTTTAGAATTAAGTTTGGTTATGTTTTAAATTTTGTTTTTTCACAAATTTATAGTTTTTTTGATTATATTAGGCTTAAATTATATTATTAAAGTGATTAATAGGAGGTCTTCCTAATTATTACATAGCAATATAAAGTATACAATTCATTTCAGCGCAAAATTTCATGAAATGGGGGTTGAATTTATAATTTTTCTAGATAAACATAAAATTCCTTTAAATTTACGATTTTGGACCTTAAATGTGTGTTTTCCTATGTTAAATTTTATCAGGACTACATATATGTAATTAAATTAAGTGTAGTTTGTAAGATTAGGTAGATATAAGCAAATTTAAATTAGAATAGGTCATTTTGCATAATGTTTAAAGGAACCATATCTTGTTGGATATCTATCTATGCGAAATTTTACACAGATTTCATTTCTGTCATTAGAATTTGAATCTGTATTTGTATAAGAAAGATATTGCTAAATTTCTATTTTAGTTAAATTTGTAAATTTTTTCAACCAATCAGAAACTTGGTTACATATTTAGATTTGCTAAAAAAAAATTTAAGATTTAGTAACAACCAAAAGGGTATAAAAGGAATTGCCCTGGAAGTGGATCTCTCTCTATAATTTGTCAGTTTTTTTGAAAAGGTTAAAATAGAGTTGTGTTTTTGTGTTACAAGTAAATGTTTCTAACCTAAATAATCATCGGGAGAAAGTTATTAAAAAAACGGAGACGAGTATTCAGGAGCAATTGTTTTTATACCGATTTTTCCCATTTAAATATAGTTATCCAATATATATATATATATATATATATATATATATATATATATATATATATATTTATATATACAGGTGCACAAAGCAAATTACGTTTACAATAAAGTTAATTTTCAAGTAGGTACTTATCGGGATTTCGTCTTAGAACTATTAAGTTAATCGAAAAGTATACACAATTTTCCTCATACAATCGAGCAAACAACGTCAAAAGAGAACGGCAAATAATTCGAAAAAGAAGGTTCAATATCCTTACGCAATTTTTCCTGCGTTAACAAATTCCACAATCTAATCCAACAGAATGCTGTTTCTTCAGACGCGAACTTACGCTTGTGTAAACACTTATTAACTTTGAATTCATTGATTGGTATTGCTGATTAATCACAAATGTACAATAAGTGGCTTTTTACATTCTACGAAGTTAAAGTATGTTCATAACTCTAAAATTCAAAAAGATTTATCTAAAACGAAAGCGTGTTTTCCAGAACATCTATACTACGCATCAATTTAAATTACAAAGCTCATTAATATGACATATATAACACAATTTTTCACATTTTACAACACTTTTATGTCCGATAGTAGGATAGATGAAGCAAATAAAAAGCGTTAATCAGTTTGACGCTGGGTCAAGACGCGCGTTTACTGCGCGGTTTGTTGGTGTTGTTATCTTATTTAAAAACAAACGGAAAACTTACTATGAGAAATTCATACGCCCGCCCCTGATAATAATAATAATTTATTACGTGCCAACAATACAATAGTATTTTACACAAGTCAAGTACCTTAATCATTATTATCCTCCCTAGTTACATTATGTATATCTAAATATTACAGTTTTGTAGGTAATCATTCACACTATAGAATTCTGCAATAAGGAGATAATCTTTTACTTGTTTCTTAAATGTTTGTGCATTTAGATTTTTGGTTGTATTGGATAGCGTATTGTAATATTCAATTGCTAGTTTATTGATCGCATTATAAAATTTATTTAAACGATAAAAACTTGCACATATGTTAGTGTTAGATCGTGTATTATGTATGTATTTGGTTATGCATTCTATAGTGTTGATGGTTATCCTTAACATATACAACCCAGCTTAAAATGAACAGGCATAGCATCGTCATAACTTTAAATCTTTTAAAACTAGCAGTACAATTGTCTTTGTATCTAAGTCATGCTATAACACGCACTGCTCACCTCTACAATTTGAAAATTATTTTAGACCCCGGCGCATAACCGCATACTAGTAGGACGTACGTAATTTTAGACTGAAATAGTGCATGATATGTCATTAGTAGAATTTCTGTAGAGACTTGGTTAACTAAATTTTCTGATAGATATATAAATTTAGTTAAAGAACACATAATTGGTATGCTGATTCCAAGTCAGTTTTTCATCTAATAATAATCCAAGAAACTTTACATATGCAGGATTTTGTACTAATTATAATTTCTTGTTTGTGTTTTCGTGTTATTTAGTAATAGATAGTTTTTATCGAACCAATTTTTAGCTTTTGCCAGAGCGTATTTTGCATTCGTAGATGCAAGATTAAAGTCTTTATCGACAACTGTTATAGTTGTGTCGTCAGCAATGAACGTTAATTTATAATCTATTAATGATGCGGTTATATAATTAACATACAGCAGAAAAAGTATAGGGTAACAGTACTGACCCCTGTGGCACTCCATGGGTGGCTGGTAATGGCGATGACCTATTATTTTTAAATTCAACAATTTGTGATTTACCCGTTAGAAATGATTTTATAATGTTTATGGATGACGAGCTAAATTTGTAAAGAGACAATTTTTTGAGTTTCAGACTGTGTTCGACGCAATCAAATGCCTTTGTTATGTCGCAAAATGTAGACAACACATATTCCCCTTTTTCAAAAGAGGCTAGAGCGAAATTCACAAAATTAATTAGTGCAGTTGTGGTTGACATTCCCGGTCTAAAACCCTATTGGCTAGTATTTAGAAGGACATTTCGTTCTATACAATTTGAAATACGATTTTTGATCATAATTTCAATACTTTTGGATAGTGTCGGTATTAACGACATTGGTCAGTAGTTTTTGGTTGGTTATGATCATCTTTTTTAAACAGACATATTACCAATCCTCAGTTAAACATAACACGTGACAGCCTAAGGCATTAAATTGTAGATATGCTTCTAGCTCAACCACTTTATTCGTGATAAATCTAACGTTATAATAAAAAATAATACAATTTTTATTAGGCGTTATTGATTCCGCTGATAATTTCTCCTTCTGAAAAACCAAACGGGGAAAATTGAATCTAGATACGGTTACGTTCTTAGGCCATTTTTCTGGGTTGTATAATTGGCCTTTTACATGAGCTAGTGCTCCAGTTTTGAATATAGGATTATTAGCTGAGTTCGCCAGTTTTTCACACTCAAAAGCATGATTAGGAAATTCAGCTGTTAGATAATTTATCACGTCATCAACCGTAGTATTCTCACTAGTTCGTTTTTCAACAAAGCCAAATTTTTTATTGGCGCCGCTTAAGGTATTCTTCTCTTGAGTTGGTTTCGTTTCTACAATTGATGCATACGCTTTAACATGTGTTTTACGTTGCTCAGTATTATCATGTTCATATTTGTATTGGATGTGACGGGGGATGAAACAGTATGAGGTTGCAATTTTCTCGTTTTGAGTATTTACTTTGTCTGAACTTTCGGTAATCTGTTTAGGTGTTTGAACACTCCCTTTACCATTCTTTTCGTAGTACTAACTTGACGCATAACGTCCTCGTTTATTTAGATGTGATGGTGTATTGCCACTACTATCCTCTTGATTACTGGATTGACATTTTATTATCTTTGTTGTGCTTACATTTTCATTGTAAATATGTGTCTGGTTGTTAAGTAAACGATTATCACTATCGCACACGTTGCGATAATTTAATACATTTAACAGTTGTATTTATCCTTTTAAAGATGTTATTCCTAACTGTTGGTTTTCTATAATCAAATCCTGTTGCACAATTAATTCTTTAAATAGTGTATTTCAATATCGATTTTTGATACTTTATCTTGTTCACTAAAACTGGATTCATTGTCACGATTTGACACTTGTATCATTTCTATGTAGCAATGTATTTGTTTATTGTCCAATTTTTTTATATTTTTTAAATATTCTACACAACTACTATGTGATATCGTTCCACATTTTACGCATTTATAGCCGGTTAATGCCAAATTCTTATACCTGTTACACGGTTTTAACGCGCAACTCGAATTTGCGGCCGCACTCCCCGACGCCATGTTTATGATAAAATAACTAAGAGCTTCATTATAGTAAAATTGATTAATGAGTAGTTTTTCACGAAACGGCAGTTTTGTAACATCTACTGCGTACCTCGATATGCAACATATTAGTAACACACACTCATAAACTCATCCGACGAGCCCGCTAGTCCTTACATTAATTTGTATTACATCTTAATGCAATCAAGACTAGATGAGAATTAACCCAAAAAAAGTCACACTTTACCCCTCTTCTGTAATTCTTTAAATTATTTACTTTTCCAGTCAATCAGAAAACCAATTTTAAAAATCTGAAGCATTAAATCATATGGGACAGATTCTCAATAAATCTACCAAAAAAATAGTAGTTCGCTGTATGTCTAGACCATTTTACTTAGATATAGTTTCGACCAGACTAAAATACCCATGCAAATCCTGAACTGTATTTTAAAAAACTTTAAAAAACAAATATGAACACCAACAAAAGCAAAACAAGCTACTAGCATATAGCTCTGCTAATGCTAACTGATACAACAATTAAAATACAAATTTAACAAAACAATGTCAGTTACGTTTTGAAAACATCTGCAATAATTCTAATTAAACTTTGCAAAATTTGTTCAAATAATGAGTAAAATACTTTTCCATATTATGAGCTTAATCAAAGTAGGAATTAGACAATAATCTGATTTCTATTATCAGTATAAATAGATTACCTTTTGAGCTTGTGTGAAATTGTTTTGTTAGTTTGTGATATAAAAATTAATTCAGTTCATTGATATATTTTCATAAAAATAAATTTAAAAGCGGAAAAGACTAATCGTTGTATTGAGAACGTCACAATAATGTGGGGAAATGGTGTTGAAATAATTGAGACATAATACGACGTAGCGCTTTAATATCATAAAAGCTCATGAATTTGCTTTTGATATCAATTACGTTGTTTGCATAAACTCGATCATATTGAATAGCGACTTGGCTTGCCTTTGTAGCTTTTGTAAATATTTTGAGAAATTATGTGGGTCAGTTTACAGCAGTTGCTAGTGTTATCTTATAATTTGGTTCCTTCGCTGAATTCAGAGTTTTTTGTCTTTTTTTTATCGTATAGTAGCTGTTTCCATGTGAAATGCTAAGTTGTCATTTAACGAATTTAAGTAATTTAGGAAGGGGGCTTGTGGTTGCTTCCTTTTTCAATCAGTCAAGATTGAGAGTTAAAACAACTAAGATGTAGTTTACGAGTTATGTTGTTGGGCGTTCAACGCTCCGACGGCGTTATGGTTAAGTGTTGTAGACGCGTTTAGTCAGTTTGGTAGGACTACAATTTTGGTGCTATAAATGTTAGAAGTTCGCTCTTATGCGGTTATTGATTATAAGTACGCTCCTAACAAATTTGTTTATCTTTTCTCGTTTTATCGAGGAACTCCAAGTTCAATAAGTGAAGTAGTAGATTTCCAGTTTGGCCTATTGCCGTTCAGTAGAAGCGTCTTAACCTTTATCTAACCGGCGTCGGAGTTGTAGTGCACCGTGTTTTAAGACTCTGTTTTAGAAACTTTCCTCGAGTTTATGTAAGTTTTATACCATTCTGGGCAATGTGTATTGGATCCCCTTTCATTATTGAAGCATATTGACAGATTGTCGATGTCGATTTATCGATAATATGGACATAATTACCTTAATTTACAGGAATAATAGAAAAGCATTACGTGCTAATATTTTGTAGAAGTTAAAATGCCAAGATATGTGTTCAATTGAATTCTGCTGGATTTTACTTGATGGAAATTCATATTAACGCTTAAATTAAAAAAATCGTTTCTAATTTCCACAAAATCATTTAATGAATAACAATTCTTTCGACACACAGTGTCTTCTTCAGATTCGATCTTAAACTAACTTACAACGTTACAAAATACTTAAACTATACTAATTGTGGAGAGAGGCTGACAACTAATTATGTGATGAAGAGGGAAAGTCAAACAGTGGTGAATAGTATAAATCATTTTGATCGTTTAATAACAAACCTGTATTTTTATTTTTAAAAATTTCTTATGATTCTAAAACGTCTAATTTTTTACATTTATTTTCAACATGAAAAATTTCAAATTTTTTTTTATCCAAACACGTGATTTTCTGAGTTCAAATGTAACGCATAGTTACAAGTTTCTGTATTGTTTTTATATGACTCTAACATGTTCAGAAATACGTTTACTAAAACTTCTACCTCTTTGTCCTCCGTAGTATTTATCACAACTCCCGCAATTTAGTCTGTATACTCCTGAGTTATGTTCTTTCTGATTTTTGGATTTATGGTTTTTTAATTATTTTCCTAAAGTATTGTTACATTTGAACGTTATATTCAAATCTAGTTTTTTCAGTTGGTTAGATATTATTTCTGTAAATAATGGTAACATAGAATCGGATGTCAATAAACTAGATTTGAATATAACGTACAAATGTAATAGTAATTAAAAATTATTATTAATTTTATTAATAATAATAATAATTAAATGTAATAGTACTTTAGGAAAATACATAAAAAACGATACATACAAAAATCAGAAAGAAAATAACTCACTAATACAGACTAAATTGCGGGAGTTGTGATAAATACTACATAGACAAACAGGTAGAAGTTTTAGAGTTTTCGAGATATTTTTAATGACAAATATTGTCACAACTTTTTTAAATCAAGTTTTAAACGGTAGGTCCTTTAAGACATTTTTTATAGCAAAATAATTATTTTTATGAAAAATGAGAGACAATTTTACTTTGTGCATCTTTTGAAATGTAACCATACATCTACAATTAATAATAATAAAGGTAATACAATAACTAGGTAGATAATTCATTTTTAACTAATTTCTTTCAATTAAAACAAAGATGGCTGGAACTACTGTTTCGAAATGAAAGATTTTCACATTTACGTTTATTGTTTATCGTAAAAATTATGTGGCCAGTTTATGTTTTATATTCAACTAAATCTGATACTTTAAATTCATTTATTATTTTAATCCATCAAAGTAGTCATTCACACTAATAAAAATAAGTACAATATGATAATAATGTACGGCGAATGTCATAAAAATACAGCAGAGGCCACAGATATTTACGCTCGTTTTCCAGGAAGACCCAAACCAATCCCCAAAAGTTTAGTAAGATTAAGTAATAATTTGAAAAACTGCTATAGTTTCAAAAAGCCAAAACGTACCCGAAGGTAAAATGTATGAACTGATGAAAACACAGCTTTGGTACAAAACAAATACTTCCCTTACAAAGTATGTCTAGTTCATTACTTAAAGCCAGGCGATCATCAACCGAGAATGGATTGTTTATCCTAATTTACTGTTTTGTTAGAGGAGCAGGACAACCTAATAAGTAGAATTATGTGGAGCGATGAAAGCAGGTTTTACAATACTGATGTAGTATCCAAACATAACCGTAGATGCTGGTCAGAGGAAAATCCTCGATGGTTGAGACAAACACGAAACCAAACCATCTTGGAGTAAATTTTTGGTGTGGAGTCGTCAACGAGGACATAGTAGGACCACATCTTTTTCATGGCACGTTAAATGGACAGCGATATTTAAATTTTTTAGAAAACGTTTTGCCTCATTTATTAAATAATGGTTCAAATGAGTTACCTATGATTTGGTTTCAAGAAAAAGCACGCCACGATATAATGCTGAAATTGTTACAAATTATTTACATCGTACATTTCCAGAAAGATGGATTGGTACTGATGGTGTTATCAAGTGGTCAGCTCGGTCACCTGATCTAACTCCATTAGACATTTTCCTGAGGGATTATTTGAAAAGTAGAACAAGATTTACCCTTCCGTATCAGCGATTAACGGAGAGATGTTATTAAAAGTTTCGAGAACTGAACTCTTAGAGATATGTAAAGCGAACGATGGAAACAATCTTAAACATTTAATCTGACTTTTTAGATGAAATCTCTGTTTGTCTTCTTAAATAATTATTTACTTGTTTGGATTATGTAAAATAAAAATTAATTTGCTACCTAATTGCTTTATTAACTTTATTATTATTAATTGTAGATGTATAGTTGCATTTGAAATGCTCAAAATAATATTTTCTTTCATTTTTTATCAAAATGATTATTGTGTCAATATCTGTCATTACAAAAAATTGTATTGAAATTAAAATATCTCGACAACTATTGACTTTTAGAAAAATGGTATATATTATAAAACATTCTTAGAATTAAGTATCTTTTCACTGTTACAGGCTAAACACTTACTAGAGCTTCCAGCCCGTAAGGGCAAATTGTGCCACGGCATAGCTCCGTGGTATTGGCGGTGTTTTACATATAGAGGTACAAGGGCATTCGTCGCAACACCAAAATCGTCAAAATCGGGTAAAATGTCAAAAAGGCGACACCTGTCAGAAAACATTTATAGCGGGAAAACGTCATGAACAGATCTTAGATTGGTCTAACAGGAAACCAAAACGTGCACTCAAAAATAAGCTACTCTACTACTTAAAATTCTATCCCAAACCTATTTACGCTAAGTTCACCTAAATTACAACTAAATTCTAAGCTTTATATAAAAGCTACAAAATAGCGAACATAAAACTCAAAACTCCCTAAAATATCGCCAAACCTCAACACAAAAATTTCTGTCAGATAACCAAAAATAAGTAAAAATACGATAATTAATTCTTCTATTTAAATCGTAAAATTACGTCACTACATCAAAATTAAGCGTGACGGAAAAATTTGTAAATCCAAAAATTTACTGAACGTCAATATCGGCATGAAAAATTCCTAAATTCAGGTAAAATGTACAGCTTCGCCATAACAAATAAATCTAGATCGCTTACTCGTTCGGCAAATCAGCTACCATCGGTAGGTCGATACCTATAAAAAGCAACTCCAAAAATATTACGTCATTTCCCTTAATAAATCTGCACTTGCGTCCAAATATGCTCAAATTCAAGAAAACAAAATATTGTATTGAACCTTTAAAAGTTGCGTTAAAATTCAATAGACAATGTAAACTTTTGAACGCAATTACTTTACTTCAAATAAACATAAAATATTGACGTTGCTTTATGATCTAATTCCCATAAAAACAAACACTAAGATGTGTAATCAAAAATTATTATTAATTTTATTAAATACATAAATAAAAAGTTTACCTCGAGTAGGATTTGAACCTACGACCTGTACTTTGCTAGAGTACCGCGCTAACTAACTGCGTAATCAAGGGTCAAGCCCCAATCGATGTAAATTTTGTCTTT
>JARFJB010002472.1:3352500-3670000 GCA_036346205.1 Vesta saturnalis | reverse complement strand
CGTGTTTGCGTGTTTGCGTGTTTGCGTGTTTGCGTGTTTGCGTGTTTGCGTGTTTGCGTGTTTGCGTGTTTGCGTGTTTGCGTGTTTGCGTGTTTGCGTGTTTGCGTGTTTGCGTGTTTGCGTGTTTGCGTGTTTGCGTGTTTGCGTGTTTGCGTGTTTGCGTGTTTGCGTGTTTGCGTGTTTGCGTGTTTGGTGTTTGGTGTTTGGTGTTTGTGTGTTTGTGTGTTTGTGTGTTTGTGTGTTTGTGTGTTTGTGTGTTTGTGTGTTTGTGTGTTTGTGTGTTTGTGTGTTGTGTGTTGTGTGTTTGTGTGTGTTGTGTGTTTGTGTGTTTGTGTTTTGTGTTTGTGTGTTTTGTGTTGTTTGTGTGTTTGTGTGTTTGTGTGTTTGTGTGTTTGTGTGTTTGTGTGTTTGTGTGTTTGTGTGTTTGTGTGTTTGTGTGTTTGTGTGTTTGTGTGTTTGTGTGTTTGTGTGTTTGTGTTTGTGTTTGTGTGTTTGTGTGTTTGTGTTTGTGTTTGTGTGTTTGTGTGTTGTGTGTGTGTGTGTTTGTGTGTTTTGTGTGTTTGTGTGTTTGTGTTTGTGTGTTTGTGTGTGTGTGTGTGTGTGTGTTTGTGTGTTGTGTTGTGTGTTTGTGTGTTGTGTGTGTGTGTGTGTGTGTGTGTGTGTGTGTGTGTGTGTGTGTGTGTGTGTGTGTGTGTGTGTGTGTGTTGTGGTGTGTGTGTTGTGTGTGTGTTGTGTGTGTGTGTGTGTGTGTGTGTGTGTGTGTGTGTGTGTGTGTTTGTGTGTGTGTGTGTGTGTGTCGTGTGTTTGTGTGTTGTGTGTGTGTGTGTGTGTGTGTTGTTGTGCGTGTCGTTGTGTGGTGTGGTGGTGGTGTGTGGTGGTCGTGGTGCGTGCGTGCGTGTCGTGTCGTGGCGGTGAGTGTTTGGGTAAAAGCTGTGCTTGCTGTGAGTGCTGCTTGCGTGAGTGCGTGCGTGCGTGCTGTGGTGCGTGCTGTGTCGTGCTGTGCGTGTGTGTGTATAAATAAATTTTAAACAAACAAACAAGAATACTTTTGATTTGTGTCTAGCTTTCGGAAAGTTTTTATTTCCTTTTTCGAGACAATCTGTAAAACATTATAACATTATTAAAATTAATAATAATTAATAATAATAATATTACGAAACATTATTTAAACAATTTGTTCTTTTATAAAAAATCATCCTGAATTATGTAATGTAATGGGTGATAAAGGTAACGTTATAGTAGCAATGTACAAAATTGATTATATTAATTTAAGTTTAGATCTTCTTAGTGACATTGACTATTATATTAAATTACGTAATAATCCGACATGTACCTTACAACAGAAAGTTAACAAAACTGTTTCCAAACTAAAAGCAGAATAGATGACTTCTCAAAACCAAGCTAAATCTATTACAATTTATAATTCACTTGCTCCACGTTTTTATGCTTTACCCAAAATTTATAAAGCTAGTCTAGCAGTTAGACCTATCATTTCTACCCTTAATGCTCCTAATAGTAAATTGGCAAAATTTTTAACTAAAATTCTAACTATATAATAAAATACTTATCTTTTTTGGGATTTCTAATGGTGTACTTTAAATTATACAATCTAAACGTTTCGATAACACTTACAGTTATCTTGGTCAGTAGTAATTCTGTTAAAAATTGTTAAAGATGTAGTAAAAAATTTTGTCAAATTTAAAAAATTAAAAAAAAATTAAAAATTAAAATTCTAACTAAATCACATGACGTTAATAACCGTCCTTTTTATATGCAAGACTCAATTGCATTTAGAAAATTCATTAACGATTTCCAATTACCGGATTATTATGTTTTAGTTAGTCTTGATGTTGTATCTTTGTTTACCAATTTACCTTTGCAAGTTATAAGAAATAGTTTGGAAAAAAAACATTGGGATAGAATTTCAATTAATTGTGATAAGAATTTGTCATCTTTTAAATCTGTTCTTAATTTTATTTTTGACTCAACTTTTTTATTATTTAATGATTGTTATATATAAATCTTTGGTACCCTTATTGTAATGGGCCTCTCATTTGGGCACCATTTTCTAATTGTTCGTTTCGTTCGTCCCTCTGTTGGGGGCTATTTTGTGATGGTTCGCACGTCGGGGATTATCTTGTGACGTGCGTATTACCTGCGATTTTTACCTTGTTTGCATACACCTGGCTACAAAAAATAATATTTGGGTTCTTTTTTAATATTTTATAATTTCGAACTTATTGAGCAAAATTTTGTATTGTTTTTGTGAAAATGTGAAATGATTTTACGTTAACTAAATGATTTTAATTTATAAAGATAACATTCATAAGCTAAATTTTACTTTTATTGTTATGACATTTCTGTTTCTGTAAATGAACTATAATAATTACTCAACAAATTCCCTTTTCCTTTTATCGGGACGCTCCAGCTTGATTAAAAATGTGTTAAATGGTTATCATTATTATTCATCAAAATTATTCTCAATCTGATGTTATCAATTACGTGTACTTTGCAATTAATTGAACTTGCTTTCTTCCGTATTTACACATGCAGTGTTTGTATATGCTTTTATTTGCAACAGTCAATAATAAAAATGAATGAAAAGTGATCATATATAATTAAGTCAAATTCTAAATTCAGACTGTTTTTGTTTACAGCATTATATAAAAATTATTGTAATTCTATGTTAGTATTTTGCTTAATATTAATATGCAAAAACAATCGTTTACAAATGATCAACTAAATACATTTTCGTTCAGCATTTGTGTCTAAACATACATTTAAGAATAAATAAAATACATACATTTTCGTTTATATATACTATCAAAAGGTCTTACTTGTTATCACTTTGTTCTAACTGGTAACGTAATGCTTGCGTTTTTTGGACCGGTGAAGACCCCTCGTTTAGGTGGATGACGTTCTCTGCCGCCAGGCTGGAATCGCTCTCCTTTGTTTTCTCTATCTTTTCTTATATCTTTACTATAGATGAATACGCTTCTAATTTTCTTTCTTCAGTTTAATGATTTTTGTGAATAATTGCTCGATATATTTACACTATACAGTTTTTACTTAATTTTTCAGTTTAAATTACAAACGGCTTGCGCAACAAACTGCAAGCGAGCTACGAAAAACCATGCTTTTCATTATCAACGATTTTTTAGTTATTATATTTTATATATCGATCTATTAACTGGTTCGATTGTCTTATTGTACATTTATCGCTCACTATTAATCGTCCACTTGGAACACTTTCAATACGCTCGTAAAAAAATATATTACACAATCCTTTTGTTATCGTCAATTTTATAACATTTACACTTTTATTCGCTTTAGCTTTTCCTCGCATTAGTAAAGATAATATCATTTATATTTTTATTTCTATATTTCTATATTAACTGAATTTTCGTTATAATTCCACAATTTTACTTTGCAGCATAAATCATGCTGCAGCAATCGCTTTTCAACCGTTTGGTTACCTTCAATCAACTTTGATCGCTTACTTACTGAGACCCTTTCTGTTCAGTTACTTAGCGTGACTGACCAAATAATACACCTCATTATGATAGCGTCTCTACTTGCTCCCTTTTACAAAACAGTCACATCCACAAATTGCCGCGTATATTTAAAAGCTTTCCAATTCACTATGCAAATACTCATCGAAACAAGCTCAACTTTTTTATCTTAATATTAATTATGCTCAAATACAAATAACCGATAACTATTTAATTTCATATAACAGCGCAAAATTCGAATTTCTAATGCCTCCATTACACTATGGGCTCTACAATTTCACCAATTTTATGCAATTTTGTGTTAGATGATTTGTTACAAGATTGCTTGGATAGAATTAAAAATATTAATTTCCCTTTTATAAAACGTTATGTTGATGTCCTTATACTTGCTTTACCATTTGATAAAATAGATGGAGTTTTATTAATTTTAATAGCATTAATCAACATCCAATTCACTGGTGAAACAGAAAATAATAACAGCATACGTTTTCTTGATATGTTGATTCATAGACGCCATAATAACTTTCTACGCACTGAATGGTATGGAAAACCAATTGGTAGTAATAGTTACCATTCACATCATCATTATCGTATGAAAATTAATCTAGTTTTATCACTAAAAAGTGGAGTTATTAAATTATCACATCCACATTATAGAAAATTGAGTTTAAATAAGTTAAGAAACATTCTTTTTGAAAATTCTTTTCCCAAAAATCTTTTGAATAAATTAGTTTCTTGCACTTCCAATGTCACTTGTAATAATATGATTATTACTAATACAGTAAACGTGATGGACACTCCTAATATTGATACTGGGCAAAATAATCACTCAAATTTATGCTTTTATTCTTTACCATATATTCCATCCTTGACTCTTACACTTTTAAAGGTTTTCAAAAACATAAAAGCTACTAAAATTGCTACTAGAAATCTTAAAACGATTTCTACATTATACAGTAAAACAAAAGCTCCCTTATCTGATTTAGAGAGATCCAATATTGTTTACTACATTCCATGTAATGATTGTAATAAAGGCTACACTGGTCAAACATTACGTTGTTTATTGGGTAGAATCACTTCTCACAAAAGTGATATAAAACGTAAATTATTTTCTAGTGCTTTAACAGAACTTTTAATTAGTCTTTCTCATTATAATTTTAAAATTTATACATTATGATCTTCTTTTTACATCTTAAATATTGTAAACAGATTTAGTCATATACGTCATATGTTTTAATTACCTCTATTTGCAATTTATAATTTGTAAAGTTTTGTATTATTGTACACTTTCATTTTAATCTCACTGATAGTAAGTAGTTAATCATTAATTTATTAACATATTAATTTTAATAATGTTATAATGTTTTACAGATTATCTTCAAAAAGGAAATAAAGCTTTCCAAAAGGTAGACAAAAATAGAAAGGGTTTTCTTCTTTTTGAGCCTTAATTAATTAATTGACTGCTTTCCCACTCACTAACAAACCTTTGTTTAAATATTTATTAATATTATTAATCAGTCAATGAATTTACCGTTCTTCCATTTTTTGGGTATACTGAATAAATACTTTATTTTATAACTAGCAAGTAGTTATTTTATATTTCACCCATTCTGGCCCCCTTTTATGTTATTTCAGTTTTGCTTACCGTAACACACACCGAAAAAGTTTATGAAAACAATAAGAAAAATAATTTTACAAATTTTACTTATTTATAATTATCAAACCCTATAATAATAATAATAATAACAATAATAACAATAGCAAAACAAATACTTATAATTAGTATACGAATTTCTTGATACAACTGTAGAATCTAAAAAAATGACTCAAAAATGCCGAAATCTCATAGTGAGTGTTTGGAAAATTGAGTCTGTGAGCAAAATATAAAAACAAATTGTCAAGTAAATATTTCAGATTAAACCTTTACCTTCGACATAATAAATAATTTTATTTCACTTTTTTTTATTGTTTTCTAACGATTGCAAAAAAAATAACTTTTTACTGGAGGTGTCGTGGAAAACCGCTCATATTTTCACGACAAATTGAGGTATTAGTAAAATTTAAAACAACATCCTGGTATTCTAGGTACATCAATTAACTGCAATATTCATAAACAAAAATTGATCACATGTATACCGGGTGTCCAAAGCGTTACGCGGCGGAAGATTGTGACTTCGTATTGATTTTTCATTAAAATAATTTATACAAAAGTTATATAGTTCCAATACGTGCACAACTTAAACATATTTTAGCACCTACAGGGTGATTCGTAAAAGTAAGGGGGTATCAACTTTTTTATTTTCAGTGGAACACCCTGTATATAATTACATTTTTGGATAACCTAGCAAATAAGCTTTTCAATGATGTATACATTTGTACATATAAAATGCAACGTTGTCAAGTTATTTAACAAAAATGTATTTTTTCCTGAATGTAAGGTTAGCAATAAAAATTAATTCATGGTTCATTATCTAAGTTGAGACAAATTAGTTCAGGGATATAATTAAGCTAGGTATAGGCTTTGAAAAGATGTATACGTTTTATTTCCATTATTATTTTATGGCGTAATGATTTAATAGAGTGCATTGTTTTATAGGCACAATACCAGATTAGTAATAATTAATTTTATTGAATATTTTTAACAATAAACTAAACAATGTAATATTGAAATAATAAACAAACAATTAACAAAAAGAACAAGTAGGTAAGTCAAACATATGCAAATGTGCACTTAAAAAAATTATAAATAAGGTTCAAACAAGCCTCCTCTTTTCTCAATGCACTTATTCAATCTAGATCGTGAGATCTAGCTGGTCACCTGATAGGCCCATAATGACTTCTCCAAGGATCAGGAAATCTCTGATTTAAAAATTCCGTCACATCAGGACCCGAATGTGCAAAAGAGCTACCTTGTTGGAACCATATTTCCTCATTGGAATGGGATGTTCTCTTTAATCCATGGTAGCACGTTGGTTCGCAATAAATTTAAATAATTTACTGCATTTAAATTGTTTTCCAAAAAAATAGGTTCCTAATAATCTGTTGCCAATGATACCAGCCCAAACATTGAGACTCCATCGATGCTGATTGTTTCAGTATCTAATTATATGTGGATTTTCCATGGCGTAATAATGACAATTATGTCTATTTACAAAATAGTTGTTATGAAAAGTGGATTCGTCTGTCATCATAACTGTATTAAAAAAATTCTGTGGTTGTTGCAATCCCCAACGACATAATTTAATCTATTTTCAAAATCATGTTCTTCCAATGCCGGGTGGAGTTGGATCTTGTATGGATGGTATTTATATTCATTAATTATATTGTGTATTGTCGATTTCTGTAAATCATGTTCCATTGCAATTTTTTTAATACTTATTTGAGGGCTTTCTTGTATAGATTGAAGCACCACTAGTTGAGTTTCCTCGTTGTTTGCAGGCTTTGGACAGTTTTTCTTTTTATATGCAATCGATCCTGTTTCCTCAAATCTACTTTTTAAATTTCCAAGTACTAGTTCATCTGGACAACGGCCATCGGGAAATTTTTGTTGATAAATTCCAGAAGCAAGTAAACAATTAACTTGGGCTTCTCCTATTATGTAAATCGTTTGAATTAATTCGTTCTTCGTATATTTAATTTTAAAATTTAGAGTTAACTTCTCTTAATCCAAACTCTAAATTTTATCGGTATCAGTGTATTTAGATAAAAATTAGGTCTTTAAGAGTACTATTCACCCATATCAAAATATACAGGGTGTTCCATTTAAAATAAGAGAATTGATGTACGTTGAACACGTTAAAGTTTCACACGCAGCCTTCTCTACCCTATTCAATATATCAATAAAAGTTTACATATTTTCAGAATCTATACCTAGCTTAATTATATCCCTGAACTACTTTGTCTCAATTTAGATAATAAACCAAGAATTAATTTTTATTGCTTAGAGCAAAAGAGTTTTTATAAGCATTAATTCATTAACTGACTGTATCCTCAATAACAAACTGTTGTTTGTTCACAAATTTCTTAATTATACATGCACATACACACACACACGCACGCACGCACGCACGCACGCACGCACGCATGCACGCACGCACGCACGCACGCAAGCACGCACGCACGCCAGCACGCACGCACGCACGCACGCACGCAAGCACGCAAGCACGCACGCACGCACGCACGCACGCAAATTATTATCAAACCGAGGCCCCAACCTTCTTTCAAATATCTGTTTCACAGACCAATCAACTTTTACGCTAAATAATGCACCTAATGTTCAAAATAATAGATATTGGTGCAAAGAAAATCCCAAAATGCAGTACCCGAAAACAATCAATATTTAGGCTGGGATTTTCAATAATATAATCACCGGTCCTTTTATAATTGAGAAAAATTTAAACTCACAATCATATTTGAATTTAGTGTTAACCAAAGTAGGCCCTGCATGTGAAAATCAGGAGATTTGGTTCCAGCATAATGGTTGGCCCGCACATTTTGGAAGCGAAGTAAAGGCCTATTTAGATCAAACTTTTCCAAATCATTGGATTGGTCGCGGTAGTGCGATTGCATGACAGGGTAGATCCCCTGATTGGACACCGTGTGACTTTTTCTTATGGTGCCACCTTAAAAATGTAATGCATAAAAGATGCCACCCAAATATTGATTCCTTAAGGAATGCGCTCAATGAAGAATGTGTATCACAGCTAGAAACGTTAGAAGGAGGACTATTTGAGTACTTGCTTCAAATTTATTTTATGTTACCTAATGTAATTTAGTTTTGAATTTGTGAACATTTTTGTACTCTGATGAAAATTAATAAAATGAGTAGAAACTCGTATTGGCATTTTTTTGGTATAATTTCATTTGATGTCATGCGTTTGTAAAAATATTCATATATAATACCGCAAGAGTTTAAATTTCTACGAATATTTTGAAAATTATAATTTTCGTAAAATATTTGTGGCCGAAAGAAATTTCCGGGAATAACTTAAGCTCGTGTGATATTCGGCAAGATCATTTCCAGCGTAAATTAAATTAATTTCAGAATAAAAATTAGAAAAGATTTTACTAACTGAATCTAAAATACGAAAAACAGGATATATGACCAAACAGTCACCGCTAAAAGTCTGACTGTGTCATTGTCTTCGTTTACTACATTTTTATTCGTTCCTTTTTCTCATATACACTTTCACACTAATGTCAAATCGTTCCATCAACCTCTCAAATGATTCTTTAGATAGCTGTCTTCTTTTTGGATATCACTGCATATAAATTCGAGTTGCCAACAAACATTTTTTATCACTGGCATCTAGACCATAAGCCATTTCTTACAGTGAAAAACATCATCGCACACTGTAGTGTAAATTTTATTATAATTTGTAAATTGAAATAAGTGTGAATACTCAAATACTTTCTCGCAATGATTTGGTTAAACATCAGTAATTAAACGGAAATGTTTTGATTTTACGACAAAATCTTGCAACTAATACTAGTTACAAATGGAAATACAAAAATAAGATAATTCTACGTTTCATAATGAAAAATATCATTTAATATTTCTGAAAATATCAGTTTCCTGTATAGCATCTAGTTTACAAAAAATATAGAGAGTTAATGTTCCAATTCAAAATTACAATAAGATAGGTAATGAGTGCTCTATTTGAAAAAAGTGAGAAAACGCAGTTTGAAATATACTAAATTAGCGCCTGTGTAAAAATCACCCAGTATAGTATAATCAATATTTGGTCACTGTGTCGTCTTAGTACATCCTTTGGCTACATCACTGCAAACTATGTTTTATTAATTAATCCTAATACTAACCTATGGCATTATCCTGTTAAGCCTAATTTCGACCAAAATTTTCATATTTATTTATTTATTCGGCAACACCGTATCATAAAATAAAAAGTAATAGAACGATGGAATTCCAAAATGTGAAAATTTACATGGTGATCTATTCAAGAAAATTGATCTTGAAAGTGCTCCGCTGCAGTGAATAATCCTGTATATTTGGAAATAATCTGCCATTATTACAAAGATTTTTTTACGTCAGAGCTATCCTGTTATTCCCACCTACGACGGACCAATGCAAGATGCTTAAGTCACACCAGTAAATACGAATGCGCACAGCGTATTTACATAAGACGGCAATACGCGCTTGCGAAAATTTTTAACGTAGAAGGACCAGCACCAGAACTACTGGCAGCAACAGTTTAATAAAGAACCAGTTTTATATATAATTTTCTTTTTGTTTTATTTTAAGACTGATTTCCAAATTTTTTATTAGGACTCCGATTTCCAAGCAATTTTCCTCTGCGTGTGGATCTGCGAAAATCCGGAAGATACTAACACCAGCCGTGATCGTCGAGCACGCCCACCTACTTAGCATATCAACATGTCGCCCAATACCTTTAACAAAATCTTCCACATCCATCCATATAAACCGCCAACCTTCAACCACCTCGAAACCTTGTATACGTAATAAGCTTTCCGTGGTTGATCCTCACGTGCACCCACAGCCACACTTGCCTCCAAAAGAGCCTACACGACGCAACACACCATTTTGGTGATTTTACTGGTCGTCGCTCCAACACCATTACCCCAACATCTTCATCCTTTCCTAGGTGATTAGTCACATAGATAAGGATATCCAAAACAAGTACATACTCGATGCAATTGCCAATCACAAGGTGACAAATATACGTATTATATCCAAAGCTGCCAACACTCCTACATCCCTATTACACCTTATTACTGCCAAATCCACTCTCGACATCTTCTCTTAAAGGGGGTCTCAGTGCTTGGGAGACATTACCTGTGAGAACTCTCCATCCTTTCATACGATTAATCTGCTGTCCTAACTGTGGCGAAAGTGAACCTCTACGTGAAGATCCACCGATCAACGACAGCGTCACAGCTGTAGAGGAGCGCACCCATCTCATTTACTTCAATGCTAGAATCGTACCGAACCTTCCAGTTCTCCTACACAGACGGTATTCCAGGAACCACTCTTCTCATCTTCGGAATACGATTCGGAATCCGACATTCCCAAACGCCAACCAGACACCGACCCCCTCACCAAACCTTCGCCTTTTTCCAGCTGTTTCCTGACAAGGAAGAGCATGTTAACCACATTCTAAATCTTGAAACTCAGAAACACTACCAACGGCGAAGATATGCTTGCATAGCAGACACACGTTCTACCGCCTCCGTTAACCGCATGCCTAATCCTTAAATCTTTCATCATGGAAATCATATCTAGGGGCATTTGTTGAAAACAATCCTTACTCAAAGATCCTATATCCTATTAGCGATAGAAAAAAATATGACGGTGCACTTCCCGAACTCAATAATAACATTTTAGAATTGGTGTTACTAATCTACAAATAAGTAAAATTCCCGGTTTACAGAGAAGCTGTTTTATAATTAATTTATAGTCATCTGACGTAATGACATACTGATCGCCCGACCTGAAGTTAATCTTAGAGGTTTACTTATCCTTTGTTCTTGAATATTTAATACCTACTTGTTAGAATTTATCCGATAAATTCCCCTATTTCTCTTTGAAAAAGGCGCCCCCGTAGCTCTTGCAAGAAAATTTCGAAAATTCATCTTAACCATATTCCCACCCGTCAGGCACTCGGTAAATTTTATTCTGATCGGTCTTTTATTAAAGGACAAAACCCAGTAGTTTATAAGCAAAGACTAAATTATTTTCCTAAAAAAAAGTCTAATACTCAGTTAAAATATAATATACAAAAAACAGAAATCTTAATCTTCAAGAAGTGATCAAATTGTCTTACCTAAACTAATTAATCTCATTACACTTTCGGAGAAATTTAACTCATTATGAGTAACTCTCTAACCTACGATAAAGTTAATATTTTACATTAATGTGTTGTAATTAGTAATTTAAATATGTACATAAAATCTCGCACACTGTTCCGAAAACCCTAACTGTGTCCCTACGTCCTGCAAATCACACAGCAATATTCATGACCAGCCACCTACACATAATTTCTGTAGTAACTCATCCTTAATCAATCTTATCAAGTGAAAAGATATCCTGAAACATTTTCTCTTGAACATAAAACATTCCCTTGATGAAAATATCTCTCGTTGATCCAAAATATATCGGTTTAAACACCGCAACCATGAAACACCTCCTAGCAGTGGTTATTCCATTTTTTTTAAAGCGGAATAGCATTCGTTTTGCCACCAATTTTGTTTTTATATAAATTCTTGAATTACCCTGCCATAATTAGAGCTATTAATAATATAACATTGTATTTATGAGTGTAATTACTCCTGGTTAATTATTGCGAACAAAATACGTTGAAATCTTCCTTAAAGCTAATATAAAGTGTGTTACAAAAAAATACTTTCTACATAAAAATTCTCTCAAAGGAATTACGTTTTAATTTGATTTTTGTTTGCAATGCCCTTACGTTACGTATACTGTTACCTGCCACTGCAAAATGTAAGTTCGTATTCAGTAAACAATATAATTTTACAAATTAGCGTATTTCGATAGTCAGGTTTCCGATTTTTCTGCCGAAGAACGATTTGTAATGGATCAGTTTGGGCATAAATGTATTATTGAGCTATACTGTGTTTTATTCACTTTATATTGTTGAAGTGGTGTTCTAAGTGAAATTAAAGTGTAAAAGATTGGAAATATAAGTATAAAATCTTTCTGATTATTTGTCAGTGTAGTAACAGGTAGAACGTCATAAAGGAACCTATACCCGTCTTCGGCAAATTCCGAGTAAAATGTGTGGCAAAATAGAATGTAAAGTAAAAATCAAGCTAAAGTGGTTATCAGCCACTTAAATAAAATAGGTAAGATTTTTATTTTTTTTATTACATTGATACTGATCGGATCTCCCGGTATTAGAAATAAAGAGATTAGAAACATCGACGTGTAAGCAGTTCCAAGTGTTGAGAACTTCATCAATAAGGTGGGTATAGAATTTCTTCCTCATACTAGGTAAGGGTTTAGACGGAAGAGGCTGAGTACCTACACACGAGCTGAGAAAACAGTGGCATAGTCAATAACCCCCCTAAAGCAATTCTGTCGTCTTTAATAGTTAACATGCTCCATTCAACATCATTGAGATTTAGGTTAACCGTAGATATAAAAAAGTTCGCAAAAGATAATTCAAAACATTCGTAAAGACCAGAAATTCCCTCAAAGCACATAAGCATTCAAAATAAATAAGTTTAGAAGCATAAAGACAATTACGAAGCAAAAAATTTAAACCAAAACCGATCGATAACGCATACTACTAGGTAAATTTCTTTAATAACAGGACATCAAAGAACATCTTGCTTATGTTTAACTCGACCATCATTTCTGGGAAAATGGTTTAAAGCATTTTCATTGATGACCCTTGAGCATACAGAACTCACATTTCTTGTTGCGTACTAAACCTTTATGTAGGGAAAGAGAGATTAATTAAACAAAACCTACAAGTAATGTTCCTGTGTTGTCAATAAGAGCTAGGGTAGATTTAACATAAAAATAGTCTACGTATAAGTTACTTTATATCAGGAGCCAGACAGGAATCCTTTAATATCCCATGAGTTTCTTGCAATGGTAGGATAAAATAATTAATCGAATCTAGTGGTTTACAAAAGAAAAGCATTCGCGAAGGTGCAAGATGCTTATCAGTTAGGGTACGTAAAGTTGATTTGACTTGCGGGAGTAAAGTATCACTCCACCTGACTATACGAATTGCCCCATTAACGTCGAAATCAGAAACTACAGTTTCTTAATGTTGATGTATAACCATTACTGATACTACCGAGTCGTTAATGTAAGGACAAACTGGTTATTAATATTACCGTTAATATTAGTAATTAAACACCTATCCATGCTAAAAGATCTTGAATAGTAGTAATTCGTCCCGAAACTGAAAAGTGGTAAAAGCTATGTTAATTATATTAGTAATTCTCGGCGGTTAAACAACACACACCTTTTGAAACCCATCAAATTGTTCAACATAATATCCTTCAAAATAGTTTTTAATAATATAGAGTGGGTGTCTACTACGTGGACGGATGATTTCTCCTTAACTATTAGAGATATCAAAACCAATTTTGGTGTGGTAATACACGATCATTGGACTTTTCGCGGGGAATCGAAATGTGAAAACGGGTTACATTTGAAAAAATTGAGAAAAATTACATTTCGCGTAAGTTAATCATTCTGTATAGTTTTACATGTTTTCGAAAAATTTCCCAGTTTGTTTGATAGTAGACTATTATTAATAGTCGGTGGTATAACCAGATTTACAAAATCGTGGTGACAAGGCTCGCATCGTGGTTCCAAAGTTAAATATATTTTGGTACTAAAATGACGATATCTGCAGAACGGCTAGTGACACAGATACAAATTTCTATACTTTTATTCTAAATGTAACAGTGTATCCAAAAGTGCAAAAATATGCAGAGGTTTGGGTTGGCATAGTTTTGTCAATCACTCTGTATATACCTAAATATTTTTATAATGTAGGTCCAATGATTATAGATTACCACACCAAAATTGGTTTTGATATCTCTAGTAGTTAAGGAGCAATTCTCCGTCCACGCAGTAGACACCCACCCTGTATATGTATTGACCATAATACCATTATTTTGCAAACTTATATACTCGACTGAATTACCCAACTCGTTTGTAAACTCGCTCATTTTGCAAGTATTAGTTTTGTGATTAAGACGTAAAAAGTGCACATCCGTGTGATAATATACCGTTATTGATTCAGTAACAACTAAGCCGTTATATGATTTTAATGCAATTAAATGCCATCTAAAGAAGGGGTTTATCTTTAAACGTGGGACAAAAATAATGTGCTTGGAAACCATAAATATTTAAAGAATATACTTCTACTTGATTAACTTATTTGTATTAATTAACTATATGACGTGCTTAATATTATCTACATGTTCATTTGTCGTTGATGTTATTTTATCCCGAAATTTGTGATAATATATATAAATTTTGATTTAATTAAGAGTTTTACGCACAAACTGCTTCAGTATTTCGTTGTCTGCATAATCCATGACTATCAAAAGTTTGCATATTACTATTTATCCAAACGTCCAAAAATTTTGTGAATAAGTGCCATCTAGCGGGTTTTTTGGTTATAATGATATAGTGTTCTTTTCTGTAACCGTCAATTCTACAAAGCGGGGCCTCGAGACTTTTCTTGTGTTTTCCATTAAAAACGTTTGCTAAAACTAATATTTGAAATGTTATTTAAGGCATGAACCCAATTATTTCACTCTTCACAAATTAAAAACTCTTTATCGATGCACGAATTATGTAATTATATTGCTATGAATGGACCGCAAAAAGGATAATGAATGCTACTTTTAACGTGACAGCTATCACTATCACCATCTTCCTTGCGCTGGACGTCGAAAATGAAGGTAACAGATAATTAAAGCGCACCGCGAGCCATGGGCATGTTTCTGAATTTAAATGCTAAGGGTGGTTTGTTATATTACTGAAAGTCATCAATAAAGGTGAGTCGTAACCACCGTGATAAAGTCGTGTAATGGGCGCCAGTCTGTTTTACACCTAAACACTTTTCGATCACCTGCTGGAGAGCAACCATCTGATCCGCACACCCTCTCCCGGCACATCCCAAATCTCAGTTTGTAATGCTCCAGAATTAGTCTTACCTTAACTAATTCCCCTCTAATGGAGATTTTGTTACAATTGCCTTTATGTTAGCTACAGTCAGGGGGTGTGAATTCTCACACTCATATAACCCTTAATAAGGTAAAAGAAAGGCTTTATACATATATTTATAAATAAGTAGGTTTGTGATACACAATAAATCAACATAAACAATTCTGACGCAGTAAGAATTAACTGTATACAAAATAAAGGTATTAAATAAAAAATGAACAATGATCAATAATAATAATAACTCAAAACGATTCTGGAATTGGTCATGAACGCCCGTAGGTTCGACAGCCCTCAATAAAGTCCACCTGCTTGGGTTGTTGGCGATTCTCTCGCTTCGGCTAGGGATATATATATATATATATATATATATATATATATATATATATATATATATATATATATATATATATATATATATATATATATATATATGTTTCTATTTAGATTTCCACAAGTATTAATGTTTAAATAAGACATTTTTCTTTAAAACTTGTGTAAATAAACGTACAATTAATTCAACGTTTCGGGAACGTCCTTTGTTCCCTTTGTCAAAATTTATTTGACAATTACAGAAATTGAAATAATTTAACAAGTACAAAATATGAAACAAGGTAACTAATTTAAATTTAATCTGGACGAGTGTGTTTGACTTCGGGTAGTTGGTCTAGTACATGATGTAGAAGATGCAGAAGTGGGGACGCCAGGAATAGTTGCAGCATAAGTGTTTCGAAATTTCTGAGAAAACGACTTTCCAGATTGGATTCAAATGTCACGATTCAACTTTGTCTTTTAATTACAACTCTTCCAAATTTGTAGGCAATAATCTAAGAAGTGATAATTGCCGTTTAAGGAGTTATGAGATCGTGCATCAATTGTCGAACTGCTTATCTAGATAATTCTTATCTTGAATATAATATGAGTTGTCATATAAACTTGAATTGTTGCAGTATCTAATCCTTGGCTGTCTTAGATGCTAAATGATTTAGCTAAAGGACATGAAGGATTGAATACCGGTCATGAATCGTTTAATTGTTTCATCCTCTGATAATTACCTTTATTAAGTATAAAGAATTCTTCGACAGTTGTTGACAAGTTATCTAACTCCTTGGTTTCATTAGAATTTGTCTTTGGAAGTTTCTTAAATTGCAAGTTGATTATGCATTTGAATACGGTCTATCAGAATATTTCGAAACTTTGTTTGACTATTCTGCGTACATTCTGCCATTCTAATAAGTAAATAACGAATCTATCGAATGTTTGAAATATTATTCTGTCTTCTTATTTGATTAAATTTTAAATTATTTATCCTTTGTATTCCAATTTTAATTAGTATTTTATAAATAGTCTTATCTCTTATTTTTAATTTTTAAATTCAATAAATTCTGAAATAGAACAAAGATAATTAGAAATATTACATTAATTATTATTATGTATTTTCCTAATTTTATAGAAAAATGAATCTTATTTTAATAAAAATTTATATATATATTATATATATATATATATATATTATATATATATATATATATATATTTTCTGTTTAGATTTACAAGTATTCATTTTAAATAAGACAATTTTTCTTAAAGAAAATTGTCTTATTTAAATATATATATATATATATATATATATATATATATATATATATATATATATATATATATATATATATATATATATATATATATATGAGCGGTTTTTCTCCAGATTAAATGTATATTTAAACTAAATGGATATCATTCGATTTTTATAAAATAAGTACAGATCACGGTTAGAGGTTAACTCTTTCATACACAGCCTCCTTGTGGTAAATAATAATTGTAGGTTAATTATTGTCTAATAATTCGGCCTGGATTGGTTATAGCGTAATTTTTATAGGGGTTTAATGTTCTTATAGAGCTAGGTCTTTGTCAGCCTAGTACAAATGGGCTTGATTGCATGCGCAATACAAATTCGACTTAAATACTAAAATTCGAATTACTGAGATGATTTTTGTATACACACGGTAATGGGAAAAGAAAACTAAATTATTAATTAACTTAAATTATATGTACATGTTCGAAACGGTTGATTGAAATCGAGATGTTAAATAGTCGTTTTATTTGCGTTTTACTAAATACGTAAATATGCAAACAGATGTGGTTTCAATTGATATGTCAGTGAACTATTTTCTATGGGATTTGTTTATATAAATATAAAGTTTAAGAAATACAGGGAATACTTTACTATTTATTGGATCGGGATGGTTTAAATTATTACGTTTTCATTACGTTCAAATGTATAAACAGATTATTTACAATTTAAATAGTTTCCTTACTGAAAAGGTACTCGTTTTAAGTAAACAGGTGGTTCTTAAGGAGGGCAAGATATATGCAGTGGCGAAACTACAAAATTTTTCTGGGGTGGGCCAGGCCCCACGGGCTCTTTTTGGGGAGAGGTGCGTATAAAAAGTTTGTTGGGGCGTACACACCACTTTTTTATAGATGCATGCGCATGAAAACTACGTCAATCTTGTTTTCACTCTCAATTTTAAACAGTTTTGGTTTTCATCATCATGGTTTGTCATATACCTACTTTAAGTAACAGACTTTCTTGTTTTCACATTTTATTTAGGAAATATAACATATAAGTATGAAAAAAAAAACTTCAAACTAATTTTAGTTTTCTATCTGTTTTTATAAAAACAGAGAGAACTTGTTCAGCCGACAATTTCTGCTTAACTAAAGCATTTTCGATACAGCGAAGTGATAAATTTGATAATCTATCTTGTACCATTGTGGTTCTCAGCCATGTTTTTATCCGCCTCATAGCGAAGAAACTTCTTACGCAACCAGCTGAACTGATTGGAAGACCTACAGCAATTTGTAGCAATTTGTAAATATTTGGAGTCAGATCCCCTTCACTTGAAATTTTAGATTTTCCAACGTGATTTCAAGATTTTATTTTTGAATAAATTTCGTATCACTAAAACTTCAGCTTGAAGTGTTGAGATTTCGATATTGAAGGCCCTCTGATAATTGGCGACGAACTCAAATGCTTGATCCAAATCTAGCTTCATAAAGGAATCAATCGATCTTGCAAGGGAAGATTTTCAAATCGTTTTTCATATTGCCAATCACGTTGTCCATGACTTGGTAGTAAATGTTGACTTTCCAGTATTCGGGAGCTGTAGTTCCTGCAGGTATGTCGATCAGAGATGATTTACCAGGGTTGAGTCAGATAGATATTCATTAAGCCTTTGTGGTTGCTTCCTTTTTTGAAATCCTTAAAGGCTCCAAACAAATGTCTTGTTCTCCTGAGAATTTTTCTATTTCACTCCACAGGTCCTCAAATTTGTTCCTCTCTCTTCAAAGCTACTTATAGTGCTATCTATGATATCACTAGCCTGACCTAGTCTTTTCTCTGAAAATATTTACTCAGTGCATTTGCGACCATTAACAGTGAATGGAAGACGAACAAACAAACGATAAATTGTGGCTTTATCATTGATGCCTGTATTCCAAGTGCTTCTACAGAATTTTTGTCTCGCCCTTGTTCTTCCTCATCCAGAGCATTTCGAATTGCTTGGAAATTTTTCAAAAGGGATTTGCAATTTTCATATCGACAACTCCACCTGGTACTGCTAAGACTTCCCATTTCGCCCCCCGACTTTATACCTAGAGCATCACGGGCGTTTATGAGATGAGAGTGATGACCGGGTTGAGAAAAGTGGACGTATATTGCCTCCAAAGTGTTGAAAGACGCAGCTATAGTAGACACCTTAGCACAACTG
Organism: Vesta saturnalis; assembly: GCA_036346205.1. Classification (NCBI taxonomy): domain Eukaryota; kingdom Metazoa; phylum Arthropoda; class Insecta; order Coleoptera; family Lampyridae; genus Vesta; species Vesta saturnalis. The sequence goes on along the minus strand of JARFJB010002472.1, from coordinate 3,651,021 downwards.
TCGACAATTACCAAGTTCATCCTGTGTGTCAAGCAATGAAAGTAAATGGCTTGTGGATGATCCTCCCTTATTTTGGCTTGCAGTCCTTGGTGTTTCCCAGACATAACACTGGCTCCATCATAAGATTGGCCAATTAATATGGCGTTATTCAACAAACTGCATTTACTTAGATACTTTTTAATAAGTATTTTTAAACTCTCGGCATCTCTAGAAGAAGAACAATCTACCAAACCAAGAAAACGTTGCTCAACTTCCAAGCCTACGGTATATCTGATTGCCACGGACAATTGTTCTTGTTTGTAGCACCTAGCTTCATCAACCACTATCGAAAAAAAACCACATCGCCGCACTTATTCTACGATCTGTTCAATAACAAGTTGAGATGCGATGCTTATTATTTCATTTTCTGCAATTATTTTGGAACTGCAATAACTGATATGTCTGTCTAAGCCCAAGTATAAAATCATGTCGATTAATTTTATCATATAATCTCGGTTCTGTATTATCATTTCTTCATGTTGTATGGTTAGCTTCTTATGAACATCTCCGGCCTTCAAGGAATGCTTGTAGCCTACAAACCTTTGCATACAGTTACTGTGAGCCAAAGAGGTGTCATGTTTTTTCAGCGACTCACTTAGTTTCCTCCAATTACTGAACCCATTAATCGAAAACTTTTCATTTTGATCTCGAATATTTGCAGAATGCCGAAAATGGCTGCAGACAAAGCAGAACGCTTTATCTAACTTCACATTATATTCAAGCCACTGATAAGTATCAAAGAATTGAGACGAAAACGATCTCCGTCTATCTCCAAATGAACTTTTTGGAAAAACAACCCTTGGGCCCCTTGACTGCGAAGGACCACTATCAAGAGTTCCCAGATCTTGATCTTCTGGATCATTTCGTCCTCTTTGATTTGTTTCTGCAGATGTAAAAACATCGGATGTTTTGCTACCTTTTCCATTCTTCAGCGGCTTTATTTACACCTTCTCGTACGCCTCCACCAACATTTTCTATATTTGAAGTTGAAGATTGTGTTAAATCACAAGCTATCTCAATATTTGTTGTTGAGTCACATACTGGAGTAGACGTTTGCCTTGTCTCAGTCTCATCTTTGTCGGGTTGATTTGTGGCAGATTTGAAAAACAATCGTATGTCTTTGAATTTCTTTATGTTCAAACCGCCCACAATCTGCAATCTGCAACCCAAATAAAAACAAATTTATAAACACCGAAGATAACTGCTCGGACACTGATGGGGAAAGAAGTAAAAGGCGTGAAAGAAAGTACAAATCAAAATCCCTTTGCAGTTTTAACTTTAAACTATTATTATTATTATTAGCTGAAACTTGTGATGCAATCTTTCCTTTTTTTTTCACCCATCAAAATTTTAACATCTTATAATACTCTAAAACAAACATACAAACAAGTAAAATTACCTTAGTCCTTAGTTGTTTGTGGCAGTTGGCCTTGGCAGTGGCTATTTGTTTGCCTTGATGTTTTATTTCACACAGCACTGTGCTGTCAGCACAGAAGACTCAGAACATGGAACACCGAACACAGGTTATATTGGCACTTGGCTCATAATAATAATAATAATAATATTACATAAAACATTAAACATAACTATAACAAGTACTAACCCCATGAATTCATCGTGCGTTGCAGCGTTGCTTATATAGGTACCGATGACGCAAGCAACCCTTCTCGAATCTTCTAGAAGTTCGATGACTAATAATTTACGTAAACTGCCGAGGCATCGTAATTATGATTCATACATCTAGATTATTCGGAATAATGAGTCACCATTTCCGGTATGTTACACTATTTTTAAGTTTCAAGTCTCGCTTCCTTTATAAAAAGTTATCTTTTAGAATGTTAATGTAAACTGTATGTAAACTAATCTAATCTACTAATCTTTGCGGCGTCTTTATGCTTGCTGGGTTTACTACATCGTGAAAGAGGAACTATACATGCCATTGTTTATGCATCAACACTCAACGCATATCAGTATCATGAACCAAAACAATTCCAAGAGCAGCACAGTCACAGTCAGCAGTCTACCGCCGCGCGCTTAGCTAAACAAATATTATTTCACCGATACAACTTATGCTCGAATGACGAATATTCTAATGTCCTTACATAATAAATAATAATTAATAATTGTACTTATCACTATGTCACTATTACTACTCGTTTGTTTATCGCAATGGTTTAAGATTTAACGAATTAAGTTGTTAGATGGAATTTAAGGTAAGAATGAAAAATGGGGAAGTGGATATGGAATGGATATATATATATATATATATATATATATATATATATATATATATATATATATATATATATATATATATATATATATATATATATATACACACACACACACACAAGTATATATACACGCACACACAGAGGGTTTATTTTCGTTAGACAAGGATGCCTTAGCTGACCAATGGTAAAGTTATTAGTTCTAGATATATATGCACGGTCAACTATACAGGGTGTTCCTTAATGATATGCGAATATTGAAGTGAATGAATCTAAACGAAAAAATAATTATAGTTTGATTAATAAAGTACGGTCCTAAAATGTATCGTTACGGAAATACGGGGTGTCAAAGATACACGAAAATTAATTGATATCTTCTAAACCGCTAAACATTTTCCAGTCAAATTTAGTACGAAGCTAGAGTGCATGAAAGTGGATATTTTTCGATACGAAGTTAAATTCCAGCTTCAGCAGTGGCGTGCGTACCGGCACTCACTTGGATATTTTTGAAGAAAAAAAATAATACGCCGCTGATTTCTTCAAAAACAAAATTATATTTTAATTCCTCGTTTCATTTTAAAAATAAAAGCTCTCTTGAATTATGTTCCTAGAATGTTCCGTTTGGGAGTAATAAAATAAAAACCGTTGTATTGTACGAGAAAATTATGTAATTTAATGATTGAAAGAATTCGTTACAAATTGGCATCTGCCTTCACTGAACAACAACAAAAACAACAAATGGAAATATACAGCATAAACATAATATTGGAAACAAATAATATGGAACGGTAATCACAAAAATTGTTAGAAATGACCCCCTTCACTCAAAATGCATGCTTCTGCCCTCCTTCTCATGGAATTCCGCACTCGTTGAAATATTCCCGGAGTATGTTTTATATTATTATATGCTGCAACTATTCTCTCTTTCAATTCTTCTATACTGTTAATGGGACTGGTGTACACTAGCGTTTTTAGATAGCCCCACAAGAAAAAAATCTAAGCTGTTAAGGTCGGGGGACCGTGGTGGCCATTCTTGAGGTCCCCCACGGCCAATCCAACGATTACAATAAACAGTATCTAGATGATTGCGAACCATTCTACTGAAATGTGCTGGTGCACCATCATGCATGTACCACATATGGTGTCTTATTAAAAGCGGAACATCCTCAAGCAGCTCAGGCAATTGTTCACGAATGAAAGTAAGGTAAGATTGTCCATCAAGTCGTCTCGAAAGAAAGAATGGGCCAATAAAGTAATCGGCTATAATTCCTGACCAGACGTTCACCGAAAATTGATGTTGGATATCATTTTCAGTTGTGGCATTGGGATTCTCATCCGCCCAAAAATGGTTATTGTGAAAATTCTGAATCGCATTTCTTGAGAAATTGCATTCGTCCGTGAACAGGATATGTGAATCGAATTGTGGATTATGCGCAATATTATGAAGATACCACCGACCAAAAGTTACTCGCTTAGGAAAATCTCTCGGGAGTAATGCCTGTACTATCAAAATATGATATGGATGTAACAAATAATCCATTAAAATTCTCCAAACAATTTGATGGCAAATATTCAAGTTCGTAGCTATCTTTCTTGTACTCGTTTCAGGCCGTTCTTCGACTGCGTGCAGGACTGCTTCCTCAATTTCAGTTGTTCTTACACTTAGAGGCCTACCTTCACATGTACCTCTTCGGACACTACCAGTTTCAACAAGACGCTGATGAATATTCGAGAAGGTTCGACTATCTGGTAAAGCACGATTTGGATATCTCTGGTGATAAATCCGTCTGGTTTTTTCTCCATTGCCATCAGCGAGGCCATACGCATAATGCATATCAGCCATTTCAGCAATTGTATACGTCATCTTTAACAACAAAATTGTACAAAAACAATGGGAAAAGTTAATTTACAGTGACTTAAATTGAACTAGAAAATGTCACATGGAAAAAACAAGTGTCATTTTGAAAGGCAACTAGACTTAATGCGAAATTGTTATTTCATTCATAGAATTAATTTTCTCTTACAATACAACGGTTTTTATTTTATTACTCCCAAACGGAACATTCTAGGAACAGAATTCAAGAGAGCTTTTATTTTTCAAATTGAACGAGGAATTAAAATGTAATTTTGTTTTTCAAGAAATCAGTGGCGTATAATTTTATTTCTTCAAAAATATCCAAGTGAGTGCCCGTACGCACGCCACTGCAGAAGCTGGAAATTAACTTCGTATCGAAAAATATCTACTTTCATGCACTTTAGCTTCGTAATAAATTTCACTGGAAAATGTTTAGCAGTTTAGAAGATATCAATTAATTTTCGTAACTTTGACACCCCATATTTCCGTAACGGTACAGTTTAGGACCGTAGTTTATTAAACAAACTATAATTATTTTTTCGTGTAAATTCATCCACTTCAATATTCGCATATCATTAAGGAACACCTTGTAAATACGTAGAATGGGTTGGATCAGGTTTTTATCCAGAGGGATTCGCAACAGTTGAGCTCCCTAGACGTGGCTTTAAGCCCGTTTGCCAGCGAAACAGCTTGATAATAAGTTTAGGCTGCCGCTGGCATTACTCAGCATATAGCAGAGGTAAGGTTACTAGTCCCTCTTTTACGTTCTATTAATTTTTTAAAAGGATTTCGGTGACAGGAACCGACATGTATTTCAACTATTTGTGTTGATAATTTTAAAAATGTCTACTTTGAGATATTGAAATACCAAACAATAAATTCAATTTGTACAGAAAATTGCGCGGTTTAGGATTTTATATCCACGAATAAAGAGAAACCTTAAAAGAAATGCAGGAACGTTGGTGTAGTAATAGTACAGAGGAATGCTTACAGAGAAGTATTCTGCAGGCGAATTGTCGAATTATAGTAAAACTTTCGCTTTTATACTTCGTACAAAAGTGGGGTTTTGGAAAAACCAGACGCGATGTCTTTTGCAAATATAGAGAAGGGGGATGGTGCTTATGCAAACACGATGTTTGTTACAAGTGCTACAAGTGTATGAGGAAAACTCCCTGAAAAAACCTCATACAAGGTAGACGATAACGGGAATCGAACCCATTGCCTCCCGAATTCTAAGCAGGCCGTGTCACCACTACGCTACTAGCTCGGTTCGTCTAACATAAGGTTCATCCAGCAGATGGTTTGTCCAATGAAGAGTATTTTTTTAGTAAAAGTATTTTATTAAAATACTGAACTAGTACTTATACACATTTTGTAATCTGCAATCTAGTCTAACCTACCGGCGAGTAGTAGTAGCCGGCTATGGCAATGTCCAAGTATTACTGTATATAAGGGCAATTGTACGTTTATCGCATAGATAATGAAGTTGAAATACTTTAATATAGAATTTGCTTTTTATTCAAACATTTTGTTAGAAATGACCATAAAAGTTTTTTAGTTAGACGAACCATCCTCAGGGCGACCCGTCCTTAGAACGAGCAGTCTGTCTGCTGGACAAATAGTCCTGGACGGACCGTCGCTGGACGAAAATTTCGGATACCAAACAAACATAATGAATGTAACCCCTTTACAAACACTCGCACACTGTTTTTCCTACCATAAATATTTTATACGAGATCACTTATTTCCTATATTTATTTAGGATTAAGTATTATTCTATTGAGCTAAACAATGAAGTGTTCAATTGTATTTGAGATAAGTAAATCTCGTGCCAGTATAAATACAAAGTAGAGTTTAAACGCTTTTGCGGTATAATTCCAAGATAAATAATTCCATTAAAGTAATCCTTTGGGGAGCATTTTCATTTAAGTTCCTTACTAACCAAAATTAATTAAGTAAATAATAGAGACCATAAAATGTAAATATTCAGATGAACAATTGTTAGGTTTTTCGTTCTTATTCATTCATGTAGCGATTGTTGGTTGGAAGACGTTTTTAAGAATTTTATTAATAAAGATATTTTTTCTTTAAAGTTACAACATGATTGCCACTTAATTTAAAAGTATGAAGAACTAATAAGGATTTTTAATTTAAAGTTCATAAAATCCTGTTTACAAAGGCAATATTTCTTGTTCATATTAAATATATAAGCTTCTTCGTTCAGAATTAAGATTATTACAAAATTTTTCAAATTGTGTAATAAAGTGCATAGAATTTACGCTACTTTAAATTATTACGCTACCAAAAGCTTCTAACATGAAAAAATTGCTTTTTTGATTTATATATTTAATTATAGCTTGAAATCAGAGTGATAGCGTGAATTTTGAGACATCTAAATCTATTATGAAATTGCGGAAGGTAATCAAAAATGCATCAATGCCTTTGTCATAAACATGAAAGTTGCTGTGCTGCTTGGTTGTTTGGAAAACGATGCGTTATCATGGCATGTCATGGCATAGCATATGGTTATTAAAATCATTGGGCTATTACCGTTTCTATTATTTTCTCATTTATCGTTGGCTTAAATATACAATTTTCCTAAATTAAATGAATTATTTTTATGGTGTTACAGGCCAAATACTCACTAGAGCATCCAGCCCGTAAAGGCAATTTATATCACGGCATAGCTCAGTAGTGTGGGCGGGGCTCTTACTAAATTCCGTAACAGGGCACTTGTTACAATTCCAAAAATGTCAAATTCGGGTTAAAAAAAATGTCAAAAAGGCGCCACCTGTTAAAAACATTTATACTGGGAAAACGTCATGAACGGATCTTAGGTTGGCATAACAGGAAAACAAAAATAACTACTCAAAAATAAACTACTAAAAATTCTATTCCAAGAATATTTACGCGAAGTTGCCCTAAATTCCAATGAAGTTCTAAGCTTTATACAAAAACCGCAAAATTGCGAAAATAAAATTTCAAACTCCCTAAAATCTCGCCAAACCTCAGCGCAAAAATGATTATCTCAAATAACCAATAATAAATAAAAACACGATAATTAATTCTTCAATTTAAAACACGTCACTACAACAAAGCTAAACGCGGCTGAAGATTTATAAAATCCTAAAATTTACGAATTGAAAATTCCTAAATAAAAAATACGCAGCTTCGCCATAACAAATAATCAAGATCGCTTACCTATTGGGCAACATCAGTAATGTCTGCTATCGGTAGGTCGATATCTATAAAAAGTAACTCCAAGAAAAGTATTTGCAACTTCACGCAAAACCCTCGTATTCAAGAACAAACGACTGATCGTTCAACGACCGTCTTACTTAATAATTACGTTACTTTATAATCTATTTAATAAATCTGAACTTCAATGTAATTTGACTTAAAAATGGTACTCACTTGACTTTAATTTACAACCATCGAAATTATACTTAAAGAAAAAATAACTAAACCAATCGCTTTACTTCAATCTCCAACTAGATAGTATTATATCAATCCCCACCGTCATAAAATCGGCTCAAATTCTTCAAAAACAATGCATTGACAATTCAATATTTAAATATTACATTAGAAATAGATAATACCTTGCAACGCTATCGAACGTAATTACCTTGCTTCAGAAATTTTTATTAACATTCGTTGGTCATAAAACAGTAAATGCACCATACAGTTTATCTTAATTCTCCTTCACCCCCTTGCTATACAGATCACCTAGTGGCGACTTAGAGGGTTGCCCCCCCCCCCTCCCCTGCAACCTGATTACGGTGATATCCGCGCTCGAACTCCCTCGCAATGGATGGCGATTCGTCGTATTGGAATATTAACTTGCGGTAGGATTTCATCCCATTTGATTGTATGATATAATTACACTTTAATTGCGATCTTTACTTTTAATATATACAAGTTCTGAATAACACATTACTAACTAAAGCGATTTACATACAGCGAATTTTATCATTCATTTGGCGGGCTCTTGATATGTACGCAACACTATCATAAAAACGTAACCAGAACTCGTTACTTTAATCTGCAAAAAGAACAAATTCCGATACACACGGTACCACAGAATGAAGCTCAGCACTATGAATCAAACACTAGAGCTACTTCTAAGCCCAAGCTTATCACTATAGACACGAAACGATAAGATTAACTCGAGGATGTGGTGAACCTATATCTAATCCCAGATCTGGAAACGGAGATTAATTGCTCCACGATGGTTCGATACACCCCCCGGTATACGTAACTAATTCCATTAGCCCCTTTTGCATACATAGCGACCGCCTCCCAAAAGAAGACGTGAGCCTAGCACTACATTCCTAACTATACTGAGTGCCTAAACGTTCAGATCTAGCCATCTTCGCTAATATCTCCCACCATGTTAATTTAGCCAACCACAAAAAGAATTACCTAAAATTTTGAATCGCCCCAAAAATGAATTGAACTCGAAAGTCGTCGAAAAGGAATTACGTCAGCCGCGGTTATCCAAAACCAAAAAATGCCAGCTATAAGTTTCAAACGATGAAAACATGCTACTTCCAAGTCTGATAAGCCCACAGTTTAATTAAAACGGAACCTAGTTGACCAACAAACTTTACGAACTTTATAAAGGATAGAATTAATCAAAACTTTTAAAAGTAATTGCGACACCATTTTAACTACGCGCGTAAAAGCACATCTTATACTTCTCAAATTAGGAGAAGAGATTGAAGAAAGAAATGAACTCACTAACGGTTCCTGATTCACGTTTTATTTTAATTCAACAAGCTACATTCAATAATACTTAAAATAACTAGGAATATAATTCAAAAACTTCAATTTATTAAGGCAATAAAACCGAAAGAAAAACACCTATCTGATCGTCCCAAGATTAGAATACTAAACTTTAATTCGCAATAAAAACCAGCTCTCCTCAAATACGCAAAAATGTGACAAATGGAAGTTTGCAAAATGTATACTCTTTTATATTTAATTTTAAATACCTCATTCGAAATATCTTAACCATAGCAAAAAAAAAAAATCTTATAACCAAATTGACTCCTCAATACGAAACAAAATATTTTAAATTTTTAACTTTGGAATTCGAAAAACAAACGAGAATAAACTATCGTTCGGGTGTTTGCTTAAAATTACTACACAGCGTGACAACGGTCGATGGTAACTCATACTTAACATGCACTTTCACGATTGAGAACCACTGGATTACGGTTAGTGATAATGACAAATTTACTAAGTTTGTAAAAGAACGCTTTCTTTCCCTTTTTGCTTCCACAAGTGGATGTATGCCACGTTTTAATTCGTAGAGGAATTAATTCTTTCTTGGATATCATTATTCCATCCACTAGCGTCGGATCTATATTTATTCCTCATTATTTGGAATAATTAAGTAGTGTTAATTATCTTTAACGGATAATGGGTTAAACATAAGGTATGATTCGCTCTTTTTTCTGTTATAAAACTTTCTTTACTTTTATCCATCAACACCACAGTTACCTCAATATAATTACTACCTTTAAGGAAAAATACACACATATTGCATTTAAAAATCCTCATAAATTTCAGTTCCTTTCGAAATTCTGCTTTGTTTGAATTGGTCTTATTGTACACCCCGCTAAGGTAAGCCATCAACACCAAAGTTACCTCATTATAGTTACTAACTCTAAAGAAAAATACATAGATATTGCGTTTAGAAACCCTCATAAATTTCGGTTACAAAGTAACCGTTTCTTTCGAAATTCTACTTTGTTTGATTTGGTCTTGCATCGTTAAGGTAAGATTGCTTGTGTCTTATGTAAGAAATTACAGAAGCCCTACTCTACTCTGGGAGTAAGTCAGACAACCATAAACACATTCCACTCTGGAGTTTCCGATAACTATACATATAATGCTATAGACTTCCTAACTACTTTTTAATTTTGGTAACCTGCTACCATTAATTGAAAATTGCATTACGTTGACACCTACTATTACACTGGATAACACGACGATTTATAATTAAATCAGGACGATTCAAAGCAATGTTGAACCTTATCTTTACACTTTTGCGAATGCAAATACATCGAAATCTATCTATCTATCTATTTTAAGGTACCATACTTTTGTTATGCTAATCTTCATGTAATTAAGTAAAATTTTGTGCTGTAAATGCTCTATTTTAAAAACAATAATCTATTTATCTGTGATTTTTGAGCCAAAGTGAATTTTACAGTACTTCATTTAATGTAACCTTAAATATTTTCGTAACCATAGAACAACCTGTACAGGTGAATGCATGCATCCTTGCGGATTCTTATGTGGATAGTGCTGTATTGTTATTAACCCTCTAATGTATAGACTTGTCTATATAAGAGGATACGTAATATTGACTATTGATAGTTTACTGGTTGATTAATTTTATTATTGGTTTTTATTATTGTACACTACCATATATGTATAGAAGTTTTGTCGGTCGTCGAAAATTTAACATTTCATTTTCTCCTTTTTATCCTATTTGATAATTTAAAGTTTTATTTAGTATAAATATATATTATAAATTAAACATTAACCTGGTTCATTGAGTTTTATATAGGTATAGAAGGTTATGCAACAGAATTTCTTTTCACTACCGCTAAATCGACTTATTAGCTCATTTTAGAACTTTTGCCTGGGTGTGTGTGTGCGTGTGCGTGCGTGTGTGTGCGTGTGTGTGCGTGTGTGTGTGTGTGTGTGGTGTGTGTGTGTGTGTGTGTGTGTGTGTGTGTGTGTGTGGGTGTGCGTGTGCGTGTGCGTGTGCGTGTGCGTGTGCGTGTGTGGTGTGTGTGTGTGTGTGTGGTGTGTGGTGTGTGGTGTGTGGTGTGTGGTGTGGTGTGGTGTGGTGTGGTGTGTGTGTGTGTATGTGTGTGCGTGTGTGTGTGTGTTTGTGTGTGTGTGTGTGTGTGTTGTGTGTGTGTGTGTGTGTGTGCGTGCCTGCGTGCGTGCGTGCGTGCGTGCGTGCGTGCGAGCGTGCGTGCGTGCGTGCGTGCGTGCGTGCGTACGTGCGTGCGTGCGTGCGTGCGAGCGTGCGTGCGTGTGTGCGTGCGTGCGTGCGGGCGTGCGTGCGTGCGTGCGTGCGAGCGAGCGTGCGTGCGTGCGTGCGTGCGTGCGTGCGTGCGTGCGTGCGTGCGTGCGTGCGTGCGTGCGTGCGTGCGTGCGTGCGTGCGTGTGTGTGTGTGTGTGTATGGATGTTTGTTAGCATCCACGATAACTCCAGACGAGAATACCTACGTACTTAAAATTTTGTATTTAAGCTTGTTTTCATTTGACTTACAGATGATTAGATTTTGGGAGAAATACAGCGGTGGAAATGTGGAGGGCGGGCGGGTTACTAGGGCCAGTTATTGGTTTTTATTAAATATTTCTAAAACAGCTGCATATTTCAAAGATACCTAAATACCTAGGTATAGACCTTAAACACATCTATTAATTATATTCTATGCAATTTTTTGATACAATGCGTAATTGGGCGGCAAAAAATTGTCAAGGTAGAATTTGAGTGTTAGTTCATTACCTGAATGACGATTAATTTTATAAAAAGAAGGTGCAGATGTATTTTTTTAACAAAATTTAATTTTACATAAATTTTCTTTATAACGTTTTTTTAATGTAAAGCGAAATAAATGTAAAAACTAAATAAATATGATTCAAAGTGCTGAAGCTGTATTATCGATATCTTTTTACGTTACATGCATTTATGTACTATGGATCTCTATCTGATATGAAGTTTTAAACGTCATTCTGACAGAGATTATTGTTTTTGTTTTAACAATGTTGCCTGTTTTCGTTATGAACGGATAAAAAAGAGTTTGCATAGTTATCTAAAAAAATTTAAATTAAAATCATTTCATTTATTATAAGTTTTGTTATGAACGAATAAGTTCATTTATTTAGAATTTACATCAGTTCTACATACATAAAGACAAAGTTTGCATTGATTGGGGCTTGAATCTCGATGGCGCAGATGGTTAGCGCGGTAGTCTAGCAAAGTACAGGTCGTAGGTTCAAATTCTACTCGAGGTAAACTTTTTATTTATGTTTTTATTAATGTAACAATTTTTAAATTTATTTCATTTCCTTTAATTTCCATTTTGTAGGTTGGAAGGTAGTGTGGTGTTCCACTCAAGATATTTGACTTAATGCAATAGTTCTCAAGTTTCAATTATTAACTTAATAATAAGGTATCAAAGTAGGTCAGTGATATACCGAATTTTCTTTAATTCCTTTGTGCTACGTCCTCAATTTAATTGAATATCAATTCGGATATTTAGTTTAGTAGGACTCATTTAAATCAGGGATTTACTTTTAATTATTGTTATCCCATTACATTACATTGAATACATCGAACTATGAATTTTCTCTGTAATACGTTATATTTTAAACAAATATTAATTTAAACATTCAGTTGTCTTTGGGGGAGGGGGGGGGTGCTTCAGTATTTCGATTTAATAAAAGTTCTTTTCTTGGAACCACTTTGTTGTCGATTATTTCCATATATGTTTATTTTTGCACGAAACCCTAGTTAACTACCCGTTTTGTCGTGTATAAATACTTCTTCGTGATGTAAGAGTTACCATTTCTGTTTCGAGTTTTGAGGAAAGGGCTCCCATTTTGTGCACATACTGGAAAACTCGTGGTGTCCAAATTACTTTCTTTCGTTCTACCCACATACATTTCTTTCCTTTCTTTCTCTGACCTAGATGTTCCCCACGCATCCAAATGGTCTCTAACTGATAGTCGCGGTGCCCTTCTCTCTTTTTTCGCGCCCTTTTTCTTTTTTTGTGTATACATGGTCCAGTACTACAGGTGCTCAACCAAAAATTTACACCTCAGCATTTGAGCGCGTAACAATCCACATAATTTTTGATGAAAAGTAATAATAATAATAAGTTCATTTGTTTTCAGCATAAAGAAAGAATCCAAATATAATTTAACAACAAAACATAAACAGAATTCTACAAGAAGGACTAAAAGGCAGTATAACTGACATGAATTTAGCCCTTATCTGTATGTATATTTATTGCTAAAACATATCGGTAGTTTATTTTTTTTTTTACAAATTTGATTATGGTTGGTATTACTTTCTTATAAACTATCTATTCCATAATTATGCACAAGATGTACATTTATTTTATTTGATATAATACGTTTATCTTGCAGTATTCGTATCTATGTTGAGAAGAATCTTTCTATAGGCAGTTCTAAACTTTTTAGTGACAAATGTTTCAAATTTGAAGGAACATGGTTATAGATTAAGCAAACGTCCTAGGAAAATGACCTTCGAATGATATCTGTGCGAAAATAGGGTGGTGAAAGTAAACCTCTTGATCTAACATTAATTGAATGTACATCAGAACGGTATCTAACTTTTTGACTTGGCGGGCGTTTGTACAGATGATGTTATGACATAATGAAGCAGCGTACATATTCCTTCTTTGTTCCATATTTAACCAATTTGCGTTCTGTAATTTATAAGATGTTGGCAAAAACTTGCGAATACCGTAAATACATCTTAAACAGGATTTTTTAACACTCTGAATTTGGCAAGAATCAGCTTTGGTTAGGCAAGGACCATAAAATACGTTTGCATAGTTCCAATGACTTAATACGAGCGCATCACAAAGATTAATTTTTAAGTCAATTGACAGAATGTAACGATGTGGAAATAATTTTGTTAAACTGGCATATGCCTTTCCAATACAGTTTGAAATATGAGAATAAAGTCGTACACTTGTGTCTAGTTCTACTCCAAGGTTTCTTTCTACATCACTACATTGTACTTGATTGTTATCTATTTGAATATGAATATTTTTTTACGTAGTCTTTGTCCTTACCAAATACTAAGACTTTACATATATCAGGGTTAATGAATAGCTAATGGTTTGAACAATAGTCAGACAGAGAATTTAAATCATTATTTATTAAGTTGATGGCAATATGAAGATCTGAAGGGCGAAAGGATTAAGTCAATTGCATGTCATCTGCATATCTGCATAGATATGAGGAGTACAAGGGTTTAAATAAGTTACTAAATTGCAGGTGTACATACAAAAAAGAATAGGTGCAAGAACTGGTCCTTGTGGAACTCCACAGTTAATAATCCCTAGTTTTGAAGAAAACTAGGGAAAACATTGCTTCCTATTAGTATGATAATTTTTTATAAAAAGTTGAGCAAATTGTGAAAAGCCAATAAAATGCAAAATAGCGCACAATATTGTACAACCCTTAAGTTCTATAGGTATACTTCTACACGCATGGCTATAAATTTTAGCTACCTAACAGTTTGGGTAATAACAAGAAGATTTGGTGCCTTATGCTCAGTCGTAGATTAAAGTGGGCCAGATTCATAAAATTATCGATTTGCCTTACTAACCAAAAAATATTCACATGTGCCTAGATATGTTCGCTTTAAAATCGGGGTTGCGTCTTCATGAAACTAATTGTTAAATACTCGGACGCCAACTTGTTTTTAAATATGGAATAAACACGTAAAAGTTAATAGAAAATTTCTACAATAACGAATTTGATTACACAACCTATATTTAATTATAAACTGAAATACTTAATGCTAATGTTGGTAACGTTTTAACGCAATGAATAATTAAAATTATGAGTAATTAATGGAATCAGAGTACCTTATTATTGGTTGCACTGTAGATAACGAAATGGCTGCATGCTGGGTCAGCGTTTTTGGAAATTGTTGCGTAATATTACTTCAGGGTTGAAATAAATCTGGATTTGTATGCTTTATAATTATCAGATGATTATCGATTTTTAATGACCGTTGCAAAGAAAATGGTTGGATGTGAATCATTTGCCGCGTCAAAAAATTATATCAATTCAGCAGCTACAGCCATTAACTTGTGATGTGGATAGTAGCCACTTTGGAAAAAAGCGTTGTATAACTCTGTCATAATGACATCCTTCATGGTAAACAATTTACACACGCATATACGAACACAAGAACACACGCACTCACGCACACACACTCGCACGCTCTCTCTATCTCATACTCACACTCACACTCACACTCATACTCACACGCACGCACGCACGCACACACACACACACACACACATACACACACACACACACACACACACACACACACACACACACACACACACACACACACACACACACAAACACACACACACACACAAAGAGGTTACGCTCAGAAAGTTATTTTTACTGTAAATAATGAAACGTATCACTTTTATTCCATTTATTTACCTCACGAGCAAGCTCTAGCGTTTGAAACATTACGCACTTTAAACACGGAGCTCTCTTTAATTCATGATACTGCTTGCAAAATCTTAATTGGGGGTGACCTTACCATTACATTAGATCCAAAATACGATAGGCTGCATTCTGCAGAAAGGTATAAAGCTGTTGCACACCTCTTAAAGCAAATAATTGACAAATATAGATTACAAGATGGATATCGATTTTTACACACTACTACACCCGGCTATACCTTTTATACAAACAATTCTGCATCAAGATTAGACAAAATCTTTTGTAATACATCCGTCATACAACATTCAAAATCAACCACCAACTGAATATCTTTTTCGGGCCACTTAGCAGTGCAATTGACCTTTAATAAAAAATCCTGTCACAGATGTCCATATTGGCGTTTTGATAATAATTGATTAAATGACAAACAATTTGAAGGCTATATTAACAGGTTAATTGATTACTTGGTGAAAGAGAAAGCAGAAACTTCGTGGGATTGTGTATAGTTTTTATAAAAATGGGCAACAATTAGCAACCCCGCTGATTAATGCATAATCCTCGTTGTGTCACGGTTTAACTTACTAATGACGACAAATACACGCTAACCACCGACTTCACGCTGGAGGAAATTACAACTGCCTTAACGAACTTAAATAGGAAAAAAGCGCCAGGCATAGATCTTTGAAAATATTTTTGGATTCTATAAAGGACACAAGTGTCATCAACGAATGCGAAGGACATCTGTAGTAGTTCTAATTGAGAAACATGGTAAAGGTCTACTACAATTGAAAAGTTGGAGACCAATCTCATTAATAACAACAGATTACAAAGTACTGGCAAAAGCGTTATCGAACAGACTCATGAGTGTAATTAGCAAAGTAGTACATCTAGACCAATCGTATAGTATCCCCGGAAGGTCCATCTACGACAATCTTCATTTACACGGAAATCTCATAACATATGCAAATGAGGAAAATATACCTTTAGGGATAATATCTTTAGATCTACAGAGTGCCTTCGATAATGTTAGCCACGAGTATCTATTTCATGTCAGCCAGGAGGTAAACTTCCCAAAGCAATTTACTGAGGTCATTAAGCTTTTCTACAAGGATTCCCCTTATCACATTTGCGTTGGAGATCTAACGGGATAAATAAATACAAGAAAAGGGATTAAGCAAAGCTGCCCATTAGCAGGACCTTTGTTCTCACTTGCTCTAGAACCGCTCTTAAATTTATGCCGACAAAAACTACACGGGATACTACTACCTTTAGGTACTAATAATGTTGCAGCGATCACAGCATATGCAGATGATGTTTCACTCTTCGTATTAAACAACGATGATTTCGACGCATTTAAAGATTGCTTTAACACCTATTCTTCGCAATCATGAGCAAAAACCAACTATAATAAATCAAAAGGCTTGTGGTGTGGTCAATGGAACAATAGAGTTGACGATCCACTAGGATGCTCTTGGACAGAAAATATCTTTGAAATTACGTTCAGTTCATCAGAAACGGAAATGACAGAAACAGAAAGGAACTATCTGCTTGAAAAAGTAAATGGGGCTTTAGATAAATGGAAAGGTAGAGCAAACAGAGTATCACTAAAAGGGTGGATAAAAATTATTAATACTTTCATTGCCCCAAAATTATGGCATACCTTACAAGTTATGGCAATACCTGAAAATACATTAGATCGTATTCAAAGTGCACTTGTAAAGCTTGCGTGGAATAACAAAAAGCACTGGACTAATGTAAAAAATCTATGTTCACCACTAAGTCAAGGAGGATTAGGGCTGGTTTCATTAAAATCAAAAACCAAAGCTTTCCGAATAATGACAGCTGTAAAATTCATAAATAATGTGGAAAGTAACTGGGCAAAAATGTTACAATACTTTTTAAATAAGAGCAGAAAATTCAATCTTCTATGGCAAGGCCTCTTTTTGAATCAACGGGTAAATAAGTTACCAAGCTTTGCTAGCAGCTTACGGGAAGCATGGAACATAATTTCACCAAAATTTAAGGATTTCCGCCTATGCCAACAAGACATAAACGGTATGCCTCTTAGTTACTGTTCCTTATGGCCACAAGACTTGTGCACACTTCTAAATAGTAACTTATGGAAAAGATTCGAGATCACACAAGTAGGAGATTTAATGGAAGGAATTAAATGGAAGCATGAGTCAAGTGTAATTAATGTGTATGTAACTCCAAAATTAAGAAAACAGCTTACAATGACTACAAAAATCTGAAGGTTCTGCTTGAGAATAACTTTTCTGCTGCAATTGGCGTGTATGGGCTACCTTACAGAATCAACAAGTTTCTGATAAAGACTCGAGAAAAATGCTTCTAAAGAAGATAGTGGCGAGGGTTTTTGATGCAATGAAAAAAAGTAACGGTTATTGGAGTAACGAGGAAGTGTTCTGGACCAATATGTTTAAAGAACCTACGCTAGGAAGTGATGGAGCAATCGTATGGAGATTGGACAAAAATAGACTAGCAGACATGATTTTTTTGGCAAAAATAAAAGTAAGCGGTGACAAAATATGTATATGGTGCAAAGAAGAAGGAGATGCGTGGCACATAGAATGTGTTGTACCTTAACAAAAGATATATGGAAATATGTTAAACAGTTACTTAAAAGTATCATTAAAATATTCACCATAAGAATGCAAAAATTATATTGCATGTTTAAAACGGCCGTAGCAAATGGGACTTAAACATATCAAACTACTTAACTGCTTTAGCAATTAGCACAATATATAGAGAACACATTGAATACGTTAAAAAACCACTGGTAATTCCAAGATACTTAAACAATTATAAAACTCGGTTAAAATACAGAATAGTGACAGAATATCAGAGGAACTTAAATAACAACAGTGTTGATAACTTTATAAGGTGTATAAGGGGTATAGGAGGAGTGTTATGTTATGTAGTATAGGAAATTACGAACTATTTATAAAAATTGATCCAGAAGTGTAGCTTAAAAAAAACATTAAAGTTTTAGGACGTAGTGAAACATATTTGTGAAGTGAACAATACCATTTTATCCACGCAAAACATCTGTGATAATGAAAAATGTTAATTGTATAACTGTAATGTAACCAATGTTATTAATACACAATAATAATAATAATAGTAATAGACATTCACACACGCACGCACGCACACACACACACACACACACACACACACACACACACACACACACACATACACACACGGACACACACACGGACACCAAGACACGCACACACGGACACACGTCCACACGCGAATGTGCGCACACATGCACACACGAGCACATGCACACACGCAGACACGTATTCACGCACACACGCACACACGCCGACACGCACACACGTACACACGTACACACGCACACACCCACACACGTGCACACGCACACGCGCACACACGACACACACGCACACACGCACACACGCACACACGCACACACGCACACACGCACACACGCACACACGCACACACGCACACACGCACACACCCACACACGCACACAAGCGCACATGCGCACACGCGTCCACGCACGCACGCACACACGCACAGACGTACACACGCACACACGCACACGCGCACCACGCGCACACACGCACACACGCACACACGCCGACACGCATTCACGCACACACGCACACACGCACACACCCACACACGCACACACGCACACGCGCGCACACGCACACACGCACACACGCACACACGCACACACGCACACACGCACACACGCACACACGCTCACACGTACACACACACGCACTCACTTTTAGCGGGAAATTTAAATTAAAAAAATTGTAAGGACATTTCCCCTTTTCATTGTTCAAGCAATTCTTAGTTGATAGTATTTTCAAGGTCAAGGTTAACCCCAATGACGTTTAAGACACACAAGTCATTCAATATTCTTCTGAGTGAAAAACTTATCTTACATAAGAAGCGTGGAGAGAGCAATTTCACTTGCATTTTCTAAGATCTTCGATTTAGAAGTTATTTGGTACAAAGAACTTTAAATGTTAATGGATCATTTAAAATTTATTTATAAACCATATGAATTACTTGAATTTGATTCCAATCATCCCTTCAGGATTTTACGGCTCTCTGAATTAAGGATACTACAAGTAAGCAAAAACTTTGTTCTGTATATCTCGATCCTAAAACCAATCCAATACCAAATAAAAAAGGTTTGCCCCATTCCTAATGCACATAATCAAGTATTATTAACACCATACTAATATTACTTGGAAAGCAACAATGAGGGTTTATGGACTGACGAAAATTGGCGGCAGTTAACTGACGTATTACTCTGTGCAGATAAATCACTAGTGAATGAGTGCTTATTAAGCAAAGCGGAAAAGTGAATTTTTACGGAAGTGAATAACGACTATAAACTCTATGTGCAGTTACACGACAACACTGCGTTAGTTTCCTCTAAGAATAGACTTAAAATAATTTATGTAGTCAACAATACTATTATAACAGAAAGTGACTGTAAATTAATAATCGAGGACCACACGTTTTTTCACACTTATGCAAACACTTTTAATACAAGAAACATCAATGTAGAATCATATAACCTAAACAAAAGTGTAAATCTACAATTAAAACATCTAGATATCCTACATCATCTGAAAGAAGAAGTTCAAGACTTATTAAAAGGTATTTGAATTGAACTATCAAGTTACGTTGCTAACTTTTGTGTAACTTTAGATTTAATTGTAATTATTCGTGAATGTGTCTCATTATTTTTATTTAGAGATAAGAGCAAAATATTTATAAAGAAATCCAAAGTGACACAATCCCAAGTACAAAACTAAGGGGGAGGAATTAAGTCAACTGTATTAATTGCTTATCTCATTCTAAGAATTGTTATTCAAAAGCGTCAACAAGAGATTATCTAACGTTTACCGATCAGAGATCACCATTTGTTGTTAGAACAATGTACAATCGCTATCTTTTATAAACTGTATTTAAGGTTATCCGAAGAACACAATATTAGACTTTAGATTAATTAAGATATAAAAGAGCTGCCGCAACGGTAACAGGACTTGCTTTTGGTAACCATTTTAAAATAATTAAGGTAATTGTGCTCAAAGGTTTATTAATGTCAAACAAAAATTTATATGAAAAACATCTTTTCATTACGGAATATATTTATCTTTACAGCAAATCTGTCATGTTGAAATGACCAGGACACATCATTTTGTAGATCAGAGTAAATTAAATGGCTAGGAGTTAATTTTGTTTCCTACGTAAAAGAGCAATATTGAGTTAGTAAAAAGATGACAATATAATTATTTCAATAAAACAGTTAATGCAGTTCTGAGATACAGATATGATTTCAAGATAAAGTATTACCCAGGAGTAAAAATACCAAATCATATCATATTCATTCAAAGACTGATGTAAATGTCATATTATGTAAAGTGCTGTTTGAAATAGTGACATAAATAAATCTGTGACAAGTCACAGATGATGAAGTACATTCCCTATATAATATTTTTAGCAATAAATTTCTACTTTAGTATGAAAACTACATAATTTGTGCAACATTTGTGAATGTGACAAAAGTTACGAAACTTAGCAGTGAAATCATACCTTAACAAGTGTAGACGCGTTAAACATTTTAAAGCATACAATCTTTAACAGAAGTTTGTAGCTGTCAGATTATAATGCGATTTATTAAAAACTTCTTTACTAAAGGCCGAAGGATTTCTTTATGTATGAATGATATATTTCTCATTGAGTATCAAGAAAGTAGCAGGGCCAAAGCTTTATAATCATTTACTGTAGGGAATCCTATTGTGGCATAAATGCGACATGTTTTTGTTAGTGAAACGTGTACTTTATTCTTATACTGAAAACAAAAAGATAAAGCAGATTTTCTTGCAACATTTGTCATTTTATAGGAACGTAACCGCAACATAACGCCACACGTTTTGTTTCAGACGGCAGAAAAGCGTTTTGGGAATTTGCAACTACATTTCACGATACAATGTTTGATTTAGTCTTATTTTATAAAAAAATAAAAATAAAGTGGAAGTATGCTATATCAAATAAATTTATCAACTAAACTAAACCCCCGTTTCTAATTTACCTCAAAAATAACAGTATGAGAATCCCATTTACACTAATAACTGCTAAATTAAAAATTTGCACAATTTCGAACTTATCTACTCAAGCCGAAGTTTAGGCAAATACGATCTATATTCAGTTAGTAAGAGAATAGAGCATATCGTGGAAAGATCTTTTGACACATAAAGACAAGCGTTACGGTAAAAGTTGTTTGGATTAGTATAATGTAGAAAGATAACACACTAAAATTACTTAGGCGTAAATTAA
This sequence comes from Vesta saturnalis, assembly GCA_036346205.1. Taxonomy (NCBI): domain Eukaryota; kingdom Metazoa; phylum Arthropoda; class Insecta; order Coleoptera; family Lampyridae; genus Vesta; species Vesta saturnalis. Next base: position 3,629,274 of record JARFJB010002472.1, on the reverse strand, counting down.
GTAAATGTATGGAAATAATTGTAATTAAATTAATCCATATATAATGTTCAGAGTTTGCAAATTCTCTGTTGTGAGTTCTAGTTGTATTAAAATATGAGTCATAACCTACAAAGGTTCTAACCATATATATTGTGTGAGTATTCGATTTAGGATTATGTAAATTCAGTGACCACGACTAGTAAACCAAATTGAATCTACAGTTCAACTTCAACACCTACTTTTTTTAGTGTCTTACATAATAATCTCAGAATTACAGAATTTGATATCATTTAAAGTAATATTAACACTACAACATTAAAAAAGAATTAACCAGATTATTTTGTTAATGAAACACTGAGCATTAATGAAACCGGGTTTCTCATAAAGGTGTAATAGGCACAATGAAGCATAGAATAAAAATTTCTTGAACTTTAATTAATTAACATAAATTTGACTATGGCACGGTTGAATACGCTTGGATAAAAAATTTAAACGGTAGACTACTAAGAGATTAATTCAAAATAACAAAACAAAACAGCGTATTCAACCCTTACAATATACAGGAAAAGAAATACACACAATACCTTATTAAAATTATGTCACCCACAGCAAGAATGTGATCTGAATGATTTACCTTAAATTTTTATCAGCCCCTTTTATTATACAGGCACCTGGTGGGAACCCAGAGGATGAACTCTGCGGTGGCGTCGGTGATGTGTTCTAAGTTGTAACTGCGCTCGAAACTCCAAGTCGGACGCCCCTCGAAAAGGAATGCGATGCGTCGATTTAAAATACCAATTTGCGGTTGATTATCATCCCAATTGATTGTACGGTACACTACAATCTATGTTTACACATTACTAGTGAACTTTACTTTACTTATGACATAGCTCTGCTTGATAATTATTATTCTTCTTTAACTATACACAAAAGCTTAATTATTAACAGCGAGTTATTTATTACCGAAGAACTGTGTAATTATTGACTGGAGTTAGGAACAAACGTTTGGTTTCGTCCGCACAAAACCGATTACCACTTCAAAGAACAAGGAACGCACTAAGAAATAACGCTTAACACCTTTTATAGGATCTACGGCAAAGTCCCTTTGGGCAAACCACTTAATGATAAATCAATCTCCCGTTGGTTGAACGACACAATAAGATCCCAACAAGGGTTATTTGGGGATGCCGCCCCTTCTAACGGAAGTTCTTTCAACACGGATTTCAGGTAACGACGTTCCGCGATAACTCACTGGCTGTCGTAACGGTAACCGTTAACGCCTCTGCGTCTAAACTAAGAGTCCCTCCGCGAATATTCCCATTAGCGCCACATTGGATTTTTATTCCCCTCTTATTAATTAATCAATCATGAAATGATTACTTAAATTTCTCAAATACGCGCCAACTACACTCGAAAACAGTCTTGTACCAACAAACAATTTTACAACCGACGGGCGTTATCACTGTAATCGATATCCTGTAAATTGAAGATTTCTTAGCGACGCTACCCTTAACGTCTCGTATCTAAAAGCCTAAAACGTTTTAATAAAATGCGATATATGCTTCCCTAACGGCTATATTTAACGATATCTATAAAATTATAAACAACTCTTATTTACAATAAAACTAATTAATTCCCAACTAAATTAGTAAAAAGAATTTAAACGTCGATACCAATACGTAACTCACATTTCAATTTTAAACTTCCATCTAAACGTAATAAATAAACCAAAACTTATATTTCGTTTTCAGAATTACGATTCTAAATGCGATTACCATTTGCAAACATTTCTAATACTTTCTAAATACGTAAAGCACGAACTAAAAACGTTTCAATCGAAAAGCTTCCAAGAATGTATGGGTATCAAACGTTGTTAACACGAAAGTTGATGGAGTTATAATGAGAAGAATAGTTTGCCCGCTTATTTTGTGAAAAGATCAGCACTGAAACCTACGCCGTTTTCGCAAGTAATAAAATGAAAAATAATGCACTTATAATTCAGTGTCTTAATACATACCAATAAAATAAGATGTAAAAAATACTAACGTGCAAACATGTATGCTTTACTTCAATGAATATTTGTAATTTATAATCAAAATTAACTGACATCATTCCTTGAAATTTTCATTTGAGTGGAGATACCAAGAGACGAGACGAGATGTGACTCATGATTAGTCTCGTCTCGTCTCGGTCTCGAACCCAGATGATCTCGTCTTGTCTCGTCTCATCTCGTGTCGGGTTTCTTATATATGTTATAATGATCGTAAAGTGCTTTCCAATTAACTGTCCTATCCTAGATAATAATTTCCTATCAAAACTTATTTGCTAGGTGCAACTGCATCCCTGTCTTGTTTATAAATCCTATCAGTTGCACGGCTTTTCCACTGCCGTACAGTTTCCTCTACAAGTGCCCTAACGCCCGCTTTAAAAATCACTTCTATTCGTATTCATAGTCCTACGAATATTCTGTCGTGCCTGCCTTTGCGTGTGCACCTTTTGCGTTCCGATTATTAATCCTACCTGTCCGATTTTGTTTACTTCCCGCCAGCTTCCTACCAATATCCATCCCTGACTACCTAACCACATATTTCCTCAAAATAGTGAACCGAAGAATCATTTTTAATATACTTCCCAATGTACGAAGTGTATAACGAATTATTTATTACCGTTTGTTTGCAAACGTAGGATTCGGCCCCGAAGGAAAAAAAATAGTACGCAGAGAGCAATGTCTCGTGAAGGATAACATACTTTCTTCTTCACCTCCCACTCCAAGCTTCTTTCTACATCGGGTTGGTAATTTCTCAACTATAAAGGAGTTCCCTGTACAGTAATTCCGTTCACTCCTCCCCTCTCACACCCCCTTATAAAACAGTACATAAAAATACACAAATATAAGCATAATGAAATTTTATCACCACTACCACCAGCAGAAAATTAGTAATTTTACATGCCCTCCTGTACACCTCACCTCTTTTCGTGTACTCCAGATCGATCATACTCATCCACCTACACAGTGAAATCCATCAACCACCTCCGATACTACCATTTTGTTATATCTGTATATTTCCAGAACCATATCATTACATTCCACCTGTGGACATCACTCATAATTATTGAATATTCCTGATCATCGTAACTCTATTACATGTACAGAGGTATGGTCGTGGCAAAAGTAAAAGGCGAGCATAACAGCTAGTAGGAGTAAGGCCGGAAGCTCAGTTGATCGGTTAGGCACTTGGTGTGCGTGTGGTTGGCGTAGATGCACAGAGAATTTAAAAGAGCACCACCTTATTTAGGTTTATATCGCCCTTAGACCAAGGGCTATGACACAGTAAGAGATACACTATCGTTAAAAATAATGTTGGACCCAGGTCAAGAAGGGAATAAGCTCGGTTAGGACTTAACTCCTAAACCCCAGTAATACAGAAAACCTATACTATTGGTAGTTTAACACAAATCGGTAACATCTTTGTAGCTACAATTGGTAACAATAATACTAAAACCCAAATATTAAATATACTAAACATGGTTAACCTAAATTCGCCGAAGGCATACTAGTCTAAATATCAAGTCGTATTTGTTGTAAGTAAGTACTCAAACAACTGGTATCGTAAATCGGGAAAGCTACTATTCAGCCAAATAACCCGAGAGTATGTCTAGATCCCTGAAATTGGGCAAAAAAAATTAAATAGTACCACCTTTTTCTAGTGCCTCTTCTAAATACATACAAAAAGAAAAATTTAATTGGATCAAATTGTAATACAACGAATCGACACTTTTGTATACTGTTCAACATCCAGCGTTGACCCTAGAAATAAAATACACGACACAAGATAAACCCAAAATAAAGTAATGAAACCGTAGTTGTAGGAAGAGCTCTCCTTACAACTGGCGTCTCGGTTTTAACTCACCCGAATCATAAAATAACTGAGATATAAATAACCCAAAATATACCAGCCAGATGTCTATCATTGCACAAACAAATTAAATCTGAAGGTAATTAATAACCACGGCAGTAAAGTGAAGTAAAAGGTTTTCAAGCAAATTACAAACTACTGTTGCACACAAAACTACAAGCATAAATTAGAAGTCTACTTTAATGTTATAAACTCTAAAACTTAACTCAAGGTTTAATTTAAATTTTTAGCAATATTAGCTCATTACTTTAATCACCCAATACAAAGCGTTTTACTCTACACAAACATCACTGTAACATTATAATATGGATCTCCCGATACAAAATACTATTTAAATAAAGCAAACTTCAAGGTGAACAGTTGCAAATTGGCGGTTTAACTCACCTCTTGATCTGACGAAAAACGTTTTTTAAGAAACTTTAATAACTGTAGAAACTACAACTATACTACTTTTTTGAACTGTGTCGGTTTTACATAAAAAATCAGCACTAATGCTGCATATAACTTTTATTAAGTAAAATTTTATAAAAGGTTACAGGAAGAATCTCCCCACATACCTGGCTTCTAATAACGTAATTTTTCACAAAATGGCATTATTTTTCAGATTAAAAACCAAAAAGAAAAGTCACCTGGTCCTACTTGATCAATTGGAATTTCTGAAATTATTTTATTTTTAAATTTATTTACTATTCAATTCTCACGTACCATGACTTCCTCTAATGCACGCAACGTGTGTTGCCTACACAACCGGCATATACATTTCAAACCCGGTCTAAAAATCTCCCAGTTAATTTAACACCTTACAGCTCACTCTTAAATTTCCACTTCCCGGGTGTAAAACTACCACAATTAAAACACGAAAAGGTTCATTACATAAGAATCCGGATTCATCTCAAAATTTAAAATTAAAATCTATTTCAATATAACCAACCACGTGCATAATCACTACAATCCAATTAAATAACACGTTCAAGGATTCATCCATTCATCGTTTCCGAGGATTGTAAATTATCCATCGTCTTGTCGTAAATTCAATTAAATTTTATTAATCTCGAAGCATACCTTCATTCTAATTAACATTGAATAGTTTAACCCACCCCTTTCATCCTGATATTTGTACATAAAGAAACGTAAACTAAATATTACCTGAAAATCAATCAAATAATCCAACACACCCATAAATACACAATTCACATTTACAGTTACTTGAATCACCTATGTTTTGTCTGGCTACACTAAATACTCTTATAAAAACCGGCACCGTAGATTTACACGTCTTATTTAATTGCATGTTTCAGTAATTTTCCATCAAACCATCATGATCGCCGCGAACGGGAAGGAAGGATGCAGGGACGGTAAAACGTAAGAATGATATATCTAATATCTAAGCGAATTCAAAGGGCGGTGTGCCTGCAAAACAATTAATAAAAGTCTAACCTATTTTAAATACATAAAGTTCATTACATAATACATACCAATAATTTTACTATTTATATATCTCAAATCAACAATACAACAGTTTTTGAATCAATTCAGGCATTCAATAAAAACATCATGTGCACACCCTTTTCCGCTTTCGAGCTCCTCTATAAAGCGATTTCTAATCTAATCAGGTAGAATAGGTTTCTGCAGTATATAACGTACAAAAAACATTTTGCTCGAGTCAACTTAACACGAATAAAGATATTGTATCATCACAAGCCTTATTGTACCAGGGTTGGGAACGTGAATGACCTATACGATTCTGTTTTTTGGGAATGTATAACTACATGCCCATGAGGATGATTTCAGATACTGAAAGAGCAATGTCCGGAGTAGAGGATGGCTTAAAACAATATTGACGCCATGGAAAGGTTGTAAACAAGCCGACTTTAAACACCACAAGGTTCTATTAGTGTTGCCAACGACAGCGCAATTAGGGGCAGTAGAAATTATTTCTATTGGACAATGGTCAGATAGACCTAGAGGGAAAGAACGAAAGTTTAATTTTATTCAACGGTGATTCGTAAGGGTTGTAATGTTTCTATGCTTTCCAATTTGGACAATCATGGTGTGCCGTTTAGAGACCTTCTTTGTTTAAACCTTACATCTTTAATTACTAACTGTATCTTTTTGCTTCTACTCGCTTTAGTTTTTCTGATTGCCTCCTTTCAGCGGTACATGTCCGCGTTTAAATATTTAATTGATTAAATATAATAATCTAAAAATTTTATAAATTCGCCAGAAATCGTTTCAGTCCCGACAGTCCTAGGGCAAACAACGTTCTCTCCATATTAGCTACAAATCTATTATGTATATATTTTATGTTGTGGAAAAGTTTATTTGTATCTCTTTTTAAATACCCATCAACAATGTTTTTGCTATCCCATGACACGGTCTATTTCTTTTTATTGGCCACAGCGAATTAGTACCCTTGCGCCATAGTTTGTGAAAGCATATTGAATTAAAGCATATTTCTTAAATATTCCATTAGAGTTTTCCACTGCGTTAGTACACACTTAACAGCAGAATTTAGTGCCTATTTATATTCATGAATTACTGCTTGTTTTCATTTTTGACGCTTTGACAAGCATGGCAAGGCAAATACGGAATACTCTAGAATCATCTCTAAAATTTTTTTTTGGATCGCCATCGTGGCATCAGGATATCATAGGTTGATAAATAAATGCAATTTAGTTGTTAAACTGAACTACCTAAGTAGAGAAATTGCATTCCTGCTCTGTATATAAAGTATACACTGTCGACATGACACTAAAGCTCAAGAATTAAAATTTTTAACGTTTCGACCATAATTTAGGTGTTCCTCAGAACGGTTAACTACAATATATACAATGAAGTTAGTTTAAGTAGCTTTTATGTTAAACTTATGATTATCATTATATTTAATAACTGGAGCTGTTTATATTAGCCACATATTAATGTGGCTAAAATTTAAATTGTTAGTTACAATTGGCCAATAATGGTAAATATTAGAACATTATTGTATTGTTTCATGTAACATAATCCCCGACTGAAGATTATGAGAATTACTTAAAAAACGGGGTTGAAAACATAACCTTTCATTTTCGTATAAGGAAATATAAATGTAAATATTTGCAGAAGCGTTTCATATGAAAATAGTGTAACGTGTATAATAAATCAATTATATTATGACATTTATAGTAGCCAAGGATTTTTTTCTCAATAAGAATCATACATTCCACATATGTCGATAAAACTGGGTTGAAATGAACAACTGTTGTCTTTGTCAATATTTCAATAAGTTCTTTGCAATACAATATTTATCTTTTCATCTAACAACAAATAAAAGGCTATTGAAAATATACTTGTTTCTTTCCTTTCAAACCATAACACATATTCTATTAAATATGATTAAAATCATGTTTAATAAAAAATGAAAGGATAAACTAACCACGTTGTCGATTGGTACAAATAAAATTGAGATGTACTCTTCCTTCTTATACTGCATTAGAGCAGGCCATGGAGATCCAGGAAGAGTGTGGTAACACTGTCAAAAGAACACACAGTTACTACCGCAGCTTGACTTTTGAAAATTTTGTTATATTTTTAAAGTGAAACTTCTGCAGCGTTGCAACATAGTTTTTCACCCTATTTAGATTTTCTTTGCACAAAAATCGTATAATCTCGAGTGACCTATTTAAAAAGAAGTAAATTTTAGTCTTCAGACCTTAAACTTCTATTACCTATACATGGTGTCTCAGCGAGACAAAAAGATTAAAGCTGCCTTTATAGTCTGCATTTTTTAAAATAAAAATGTTTGCCTGACAATAATGCCTAAATTGATACTTTCCAGCCAGAATTCAAAACGTAAAAAAATCAATTTTTTTACACGGAAAATCCTATTTTTTGGTATGTATTCGAATTACCGATAAGATTTGCTACAAAGTGATTTGATATGATAGCAGTACTGAAAAGTGTTCCGAAGAATACAATGAAAATCAGGCATTTATTTGGACGCAAGTATTGTTCGTTTTCGTTTTAAATTTAAATTTTAAATATATATATATATATATATATATATATATATATATATATATATATATATATATATATATATATATATATATATATATATATATATATATATATATATATATATATATATATATATATATATATATATATATATATATATATATATATATATATATATATATATATATATATATACATATATGTATATATCGGATGTACATTTAGTGTGTAATTGTCCGATTATGGGCTCCAAGACTACTTATCAGAAAAGGTGTGAGCAGGCTTCCCAAATAGACTACAAGTTGCACATTTTAAAAATATTTTCATGTATACAGGGTGATTCTAAAAAACGTGGTCAACCAAACTTGATTTTGTTTAAATGTAACACCCTGTATATTTTCGCACCATCGAATAACTCGTGAAATTTTGCGTACATTTGACATGTAATTGATATCCGTAGCTTCAGCGGTTTTCGAGCTATTGGCATTATTTCAAAATTTTTGAAAGGTACAGTGTCAAAGAAATTAGTGTACCGTGGAGATTATTATAGAGATAAAAATGATTTTCTGAGGTATTAAAGTCTGAGTACGGCCCTAATAAGAACCATTCCCAATGCCCGAAAATATTGTATAGGGCGTCCGAGAAATTTGGTTCAACCTTTGACACCACAAACATCGGAAAACTCAATTTTTTCCAATAGAAACCACCATTTTTATGTCACTAGTGAATTCTCCTTTGAAAACGAATAGGCCCTACACCTAAAATAAACATTTTTTGATTTATTCGATAAAAAAATTTTGTTTACAAAACGCGTTAGGAAGTCCCTTTTCTTGTAGAGTAGGCTATGAGGATTGGGATAACAACTTTCTTACGTTTGAATTGCTTCTGTGGCCATCTAATCGGTGCTTTCGCAGCTGAATAAAAAAATATTTGCATGTAGTACATTGTTATGACATGAATTTTCTCGTTTTAAATGTGCATTTTAGCAGAGAAGGCAGCGGAATGGTTGTTTGCCTAACATGACATTTTGTTTATTATTTACTTCTCATTCAAAATGGCTTTATTGTCATGTTAATTTAAGTTGTTTGTACGGGTTAGTAAAGCAATGAATCAAACAAATTATTTAAGACAACAACTTGTGAGCATGACGTATGCAATAGGAGAAAGTGATGGAAATTGTTTGTTATCCAGATAGAAGACATCCCCAGGTAAAGTGTTTTGAAAAATTAAAAGACCGTTTTGAAAGAACAGCCAACGCAAACTATGAGAAAAAGCAAGAAACAAAACTGTTTTACGTGAAGAAAATGAATTGGATATTACATTATCCGTGGTCAAAATTCCAAAAATAAGTGTACGAGAAGTTAGCAGGAATCTAAATATTGGAAAATCCTCCGTACCTAAATGTATCAAAAAGAATAAACTGCATCCCTATCATGTACAACTCCATCAAGACCTCTCCGCTGATGACTACATTCAACGAGTTAACTTTTGTCGATCGATGCAAATTAAATTACAGGAAAATAATCAGTTACTATTCTACATATTATTTACAGACGAATGTACATTCCATCGAAATTGAATTGTTAATAGACGCAATTATCATTACTACGCCACCGAAAATCCACATTTAGTACATGTAAATCATTTTCAACAGCAATGTAGTTTAAATGCCCGAGGAGTTATTGTTGGAAATTATGATATAGGACCGCATTTATTTGAGGGCCGCGTAAACGGAGACGTTTTTTATAATTTTTTGAATGAAAACTTTCCACTTCTTATTCGACATATTCTGGAGGAAATAAGAGAACAGATGTGGCTTCAAGTGGATGGTGGTACACCTCACTACCATAAACAAGTTCGAGAACGTGTAACTGCATTATTTCCAGAAAAATGGATCGATAGAGGTGGTCCTATAGCTTGGCCCGCTCGATCGCCAGACCTTACGAGTTTAGATTTTTTCCTCTGGAGGTTTGTAAAATCTGCAGTTTATAAAACACCGCCAGCCACGACAGAAGACATGAAAAATAGTATCACGGAGGCCTTTCGTAGTGTTACGCCTATAATGTTACGAAATGTCAGAACTTCATTTCGGAATAGACTACAAGCTTTTCTGAATTAAATTGGGCGACATTTTGAACATATGTTATAATTTGCTTATTAGCTGGACCAATTAATATGGGAACAAAATAAGAGAATTATCCATAAAACACTACACTAATTCCGACGCGGGTTAAGTTAACCGATCTTCAAAATAGGTACGAACCCTTTGACTTTGTTTTCATGTTTGTCATCTTTCATATGGTATTGTTATTGTAGAATTTAACCTTAACTTTGTTACTGAATATTTGTAGATACAAAATAAATTAATAATTATCTGTATGCTCCTAATTACGTAGTGGACTGTAAAAGTATTTAGTGTCCAAATGCGAATGAAGCACCACCTTTGAGAGAGAAAATTCATGATGCCGTAATAATGTACCGCATGCAAGTATTTTTTATTCAGCTGCGAAAGCACCGATTAGATGGTCGCAGAAGGAATTCAAACGTAAGAAACTTATTATCCTAATTCTCATAGCCTACTCTACAAAAAAAAGGGACTTCCTAACGGGTTTTGGTTTTTATCGAATAAATCAAAAACTGCTTATTTTAGGAATAGGGCATGTCAGATCCTTTCCTATTGATTTCCAAAGGATAATTCACTACTGACCTAAAAAAATTTTCGGACGCCCTGTACAATATTTTCGGGTATTGGGAATGTTTCTTAGTAGGGCTGTACTCAGACATTAACACATCAGAAAATCATTTTTACTCTACAATAACTTCCACGGTACATCAATTTCTTTGACATCCTGTTCTTTTCAAAAATTTTGAAATAATGCGAAGAACTCGAAAACCGCTGAAGCTAGGGATATGAAGTACGCGTCAAATGTATGCAAAATTCCACGAGTTATTCGATGGTGCGAAAATATACAAGGTGTTCCGTTTAAACAAAATCAAGTTTGGCTAACCACGTCTTTCTCAATCACCCTGTATATATGAAAATATTTTTAAAATGTGCAACTTTTAGTCTATTTGGGAAGCCTATATATATATATATATATATATATATATATATATATATATATATATATATATACGTGTCTATGGTATTCGGCACAATATACATATACATATACATATATATATATATACAACGTGTACCAGATAACATTTCCAGCATGGGGATCTCGCTTATTATAAAAGATACAGATTTGGTTAAATTAGATGAATTACTCCTAAGGATAGTGAAATTATAGGACACTCTCCAATTTCCAAATTTCCATGTATTTTAAGACTTATGGCAAGAAAAAGAAAAATGTCAAATTTCTTGTAATATCTTTTTTGTTATATTAGACATATAAATTTTATTTGCACTTTCTTAAGATATTTTTGATGCAGAATTTAAATATCAATTTGGATTTTTTTTTGCACTTTCTATTTTTTAGTTTCAACCCCTAAATTAAATTTTTCTTATGGAACGACAGGTCGTTTTTGAAATAATTGATCGTGTTTTTTTATCCTCTTTACAATGATATAGCACATGCACTATCTATTTTTAAAAACAACAAAGAAAATTTAACAAGATGTAATTTATTAAAGACTCTAACAGTAAGTAGGCCGTGAAACATAAAAACACAATCGAATTTAATGTCACTTAAAAATTATTCGTTCCAGAATATTTTTGTGTCAAACATGGCTTTATTTACTAATACTGAAAAGTTTGATATGTTGAGTCGTTACATCTTGTCTCATAAAAACAGTATAGAAGCTGAACGGATGTACTTGAGGCTGTATTCTGAAAGAAGGCAGCCCAGTGCTCGTACGTACAGAAATTTGGTAATTAATTTAAAAGAATATGGTTCATTTTCAAAACCTACTAGAAATCCGAAATTACGGAATGAAGATGCAGAACTAAATGTATTACAATCAGCTATTGAAAATCCTTCAACATCTGTTAGAGAAATTGAACATAACACTGGTATGTCGAAAACTACATCACAAAGAATTTTGAAACGTCACAGGTATCATCCGTATAAGTACACCATTCTGCAGGGACTTAGAGATGGAGATCAGGGGAGAAGATTACAATTTTGCCAATAGTATGTTAATCAATGTGAGAATAACGATAATTTTCCAGCTACAATTTTGTGGTCTGACGAAAGCAGATTTACAAATAATGGCCTTTTCAATCGACGCAATGTTCACTTTTGGCACCGAGAAAATCCTCACGTTGTTAAGGAAAGTCGGCATCAAGTGAGATTTGGTTTTAACGTCTGGTGTGGGATTTTAGGCGCTAAACTTATTGGGCTCATATTTTTTAACGAAACATTAAATAGTGAAAGGTATCTGAATTTACTACAAACTGATTTAGAAAATAATCTTGATGATTTACCACTGATTGAGAATATTAATATCTGCTTCCCACAATTCAAACATCATCAGCGAATATCTTAATAATCGGTTTCCAAATTCATGGATTGGTAATCGAGGGCCGATTTTATGGCCACCCAGATCTCCAGACTTAACGCCCTTGGACTTTTTCCTTTGGGGCTACGTAAAAAATCGAGTGTACGTGCAAACATTTGAGAATGCCGAAGATCTTCGTGAAGCTGTTCTTGCAGCATTTGGTAGCATTAAACGCCAAAAACTACGCAGAGCAATTACGTCGACACTACGCAGGGCACAATTATGTTTAGAACGGAATGGTCAATTGTTTGAACATCTTTTATAATTGGATAATTATCTCCAATACTATTACCTGCTTAACTCTTGTTGTTATCTATTATTTGTCGTTTTCTCATGTTTCACGGCCTACTTATTGTTAGAGTCTTTAATAAAATACATTTTTAAATTTTCTTTGTTGTTCTTAAAATAGATAGTACAAGTGCTATATCATTGTAAAGAGGATAAAAACACGATCAATTATTTCAAAGCCGACTTGTCGTTCCATAAGAAAAATTTAATTTAGGGTTGAAACTAAAAATAGAAAGTGCAAAAAAATCAAAATTGATATTTAAATTCTGCATAAAAATATCTTAAGAAAGTGCAAATAAAATTTATATGTCTAATATAACAAAAGATATTACAAGAAAAGAAATTTGACATTTTCTTTTCTTGCCATTAAGTCTTAAAATACATGGAAATTTGGAAATTGGAGAGTGTCCTATAATTTCACTAATCCTTAGGAGTAATTCATCTAATTTAACCAAATCTGTATCTTTTATAATAAGCGAGATCCCCATGCTGGAAATGTTATCTGGGATATATATATATATATATATATATATATATATATATATATATATATATATATATATATATATATATATATATATATCGAATACCATGCGTGCATCAAAATTAATCAGATAGTCCTGGAAAAAGCGTTGTTTTCGTCGGAGTCGGGCCTTTTTAACTTTTAACCAACTCATGCAGTTTCCAGGCAACACCAGTTTTTCACGGATTATCGATAATTTTGAACGTACTAGTGGTATTGTATTTGAGAATTCTATAAATGGTTATTATGGATACGAGAAATAATTTTTCAAATTTCAAGTTTTTAATGCTTGTGACTTAGTACTTATCTCTTAAATGCCTTAATATTATTGCTGAAATAATTTTATACAAGGAAAGTATTACAAAAACAGCGCAACATCAACAACAATGGAATGACCAGGGCTGAAGAGGAGGAATCCTGAGCAGTCTACGATAAGAATATAAGCAAAGAATAATAAGCATCCTACCCATAAGCATGAGCATACTAACCAAAAAAAAAAACAAGGAAAATGCTACAAGATTTTTAATAGAACTTACACAATGTTTAACGAATTGACTTCAAATGATAAAAAAGGATGTAAAAAATTAGAAACACATTATAATAAACGTTCGAAACGGTGACCGTTCGCATTCAAGCACGATGTAAAGCGTGAAGAAACACCGTCCCGTACTGCTCTTCGTACTTCTTGAGGAGAGAGCTTGTCGAATACTGCTCGCAGGCGTGTCTCTAATTCCTCACTCGTGTTCACCGGAGTCTGCTAAACCTAGTGCTTGATATGTTTCAAATCTGGAGATCTTGCAGGCCAGTTCCATGTTGTTAACCGCCTTATTCACCTGTTTTCGAGCATTAAGGTAATTCCTTGGGATACCTCCTGGGTGTAATGGGCTGATGCTCCATCAAATTGATACCAGCAACCTCTTCTCAAGTTCAAAGTCAGGTTGTCAAGAAAATCTACGACCTCAGTCCGTAACAAATTGAGGTAATGCGCCGCCGTTAACACGCGGTCATAAAAGACGTAAAAGAACCTGTCATACATCATAAGGCAAAAGACATTGAAACTAAATCTGACCTGACAATTTCTTTCTAGGATCTCATGCGGATTGGCTGAACTCCAGACATGGTGGTTATGCCTCTTAAAAATCCCTTCACGCGAAAACAGATGCGTTCGCCCAGATAAGTTTTCTAAAAAAACTCTCTTCCTCTTGACTTCGAAGATATAGCATCTCACACAAATTAACTCATTCGTTTGGGCCTTGAGGATGAAGGTCTTGTACTAACGAAAATTTTTAGTAATGGAGGTGATCCTTCTTCAAAGTTCTGTGTATTGAACACCTACCGATTCCTATATCTTCATCGGCAGCACGAACTGAGGCGTCGGAATTGGCCTAGAAATAAGCCAAGATATTCCACTCTCCTTCTTCGATTTAACACGTGACCAATTCGTCCAAAGCGCACAAAATTTGCTTCTATTCTTTTAAATTTACCATTTGTCTTCGGAGGTAAATGTGTATAGTTTTCGTTGAATATTGTGCAAGTTCTACCAAGAATCTTCTCGCATTTTCTATGCATAAAAGCTAAACTAAGAATTTATTGATTTGTATAAACATTATTTTCGTTATTGTTATCAATTTTCACTTTTTTTTACAGTAATATTAAGGCACTTAAAGGACAAGTACTAAATCACAAACATTAAAAACTTGACATTTAAAAAATTATTTCTCGTATCCATTGCTACCATTTATATTATTCTCCAAATAATGGCTAAGGAATTAAGATTTTACGGTTTTTGGAAATAAGACTAGAACAACTGTCTGGAGTAAATACTCGAAATCACACAGTTATATGTCATATCACTTTGTAGAAAATCTGTGTAACAAAAAATAGGGTATTCCATTAAAAAAAATCAATTTTTTTTACATTTTTAGCTCTGGCTGGAAAGTATAAATTTAGACATTATTCTCAGGCAAAGATTTTTATTCTAAAAAATGCATACGATAAAGAATCTTTAAACTACAACCTTAATTGGATTTTAACTTTTTATCTTATCCAAATAGATTTCGGAAAATATTTTTTATCTCAAACACCCTAATAGATGGTCATGGTATAGTTTCGATAAAAAATATTCAAACGTATGGTTCCCATCCAAAAACGCAAAAATGTATAGGGTGTTCCATGAAAAATAACAAAGTAAATGGCGACTTCTGGTATAACCGGAAGCACAAGAAGTTTAAAAAGATTTTATTTGAATAGAACACAATCAATTATACCCAGTGGCGGATTAAACGGTGGGCGGACTGGGCGGCCGCCCAGGGCCCACAAGCCCAGGGGGGCCCACCGAGACCGAGGCGTATATAAAAATATTTTCTTCATAAAATAATAGATACAGAAAAATAAAATAAGACAAATATGTTTATGACATAATTAAAATAGTGTATTAAGTTTCTGTATACATTACCGCTTTGTTTACATTATGATTATAGAGTTAGGTCCGAATTCGTCGAATAAGATAATAATTTAACACTCTATATTTGCTGCGTACTCATCGACGTGCGATCTGAGAGACCGCTCGTTATAAGCACGTTTTTAAAGAAATTTTTGGGAAATTTATTGCAAATGTGTAAAAGTCTAGTATAGTAATGCAAAATCTAAAAACAATCTGCAAATTTCTATTGAAAATTCCATAATTCTAACAATAGTCCAACGCAAAATTTCCTTTAATGTTTCATCGTAAAATAAAGTCTGTACGTCTTATGGAGTTTGATAGACCGAACCCGCGCAATCATTCGGTTGATACAGAATAAGAAAACACAAAACGTAAACGTAAATAAAAAATACTTTAAATTACAATCGTTTTATTATTTTTCATTATATAGGTCCCTTAAATTGGTATAAAATATAATACCCATTTTGATTTTACCGCCCAGGGCCCCCAAGCAACTTAATCCGCCACTGATTATACCTGATTCCAAATTTTCAAGTTTTATTTTGGCATAACCCCATAAACTTCTAATGAACGGTTTCGCTGAGACACTCTGTATAAAACGGAAAATGAACATTCTTTACATTGATCATAAATGACAACATCGTACTCTCTACTACAATGAGATCTTTTGTAAAAACCAAATCTACGTAAAAACGAATCAGAGTGCAAGCTCCTTCTTTAACTCTTCCAAAATAAAAAAAACGAGTACGCATCAAATCCAGTGCGCAATTTCAAAAGTAATCCAATGGAAAGACTTGTTGTCGTGATAAAATTTACCTACTGCATTGTTCTCATTTTTTGTATGCAATATGTATGCATTTAATGTAACCCATCCAGGAAATTGTGAATATTTTCTTTCGTGATGAAATTTACAGTTCTTTTCTTGACTGTTACGTAAACATGAATGTAACGGAATTGCCCACAAGATTGCTGCTTCCGCATCCACGGACAAACCTGACGGAAATCAAATATAGAAATGTTTTTTTTTTCTGAAATTTTGATGCCAAACAGTGGGGACCTGCATTGTATCACCAGAAAAATCTGAATCCATATCACTATCTGAATCCGGATCGGATTCTCCTAGTATTATAATAGCAGCCGGGATATTTTCAATCGAAAAAATTCCCTTATATATGTTTATCCCAATTAAGGTAAATGTACCAGTCCCCGACACCGCTCCCTTAGCCGACACGAAAACTTTAAACGTTAAAAATAAGAAATTGGGCGAATTTAAATGTTCCCGCGATGCGCCGTTGGTTTGTCGCGAATGTTTAGCGAATTAAAAACGTCGCGTGTGGCAGACACTTCCACGCTTTCTTGCTTAAATCGATAATACTTGGTGAGCTGTGCTGGTGAACGACATTTTGTTAGTGATCTTTAAGAGAACAAATAAGAAGTGAGTATTTTTTTACAATTTTTTTAGATGTAGTTACTTCGTATTTTAACCGCTTGTTATATTTTACTAAGTACATTGCAATTAGTTTATCTTATAAACACATCATATTTCTTATTTTTACTATAAACGTGCACGTAACACGTGGTGTCGACTTTAGGATACGTGAAACAACAATGTTCCTAGAGTCGGCAGCGGTGTCACCTATAGGAACCATGTGTATCTGTATGTGTTTCTTCTGTGGTAATAAATTGATCATAACAAATATAATGCTGTTAAAAAGAACGGAATTTTTAATTTAGCTCCTATATTCGACAGGAGGTGTCGACAGTTAGAACAGTGTGTCGACAATTGGGTCAGCTTCTTTTCTTTTTTATATGTCAAAAAGAAAACTTCGAGTCTATGTTGGCTGCTATTAAAGATGTCAATAGAGGAATTTCTTATAATGCAGCTGCATGGATGTACGGTGTTCCGAGAATAATGCTAATGGAGAAACATAAAGTCAAATTTCCAATAAAAGCCAAAATGGGTCCTGCGTCCGTTTTTTCTGTGGAACAGGAAAATCGACTGATCGAATGGATAAAATGCATGGCAATAGCTGAATTTCTAGTGAGTAAAGAAACCTTCATAAACAGTGTGGGAAAATTGGCCAAAGAATTGAAGTGAAGTTTGGAGAAAACGAAGTTCTAGGTCGTAAATGGTTCACTCTTTTTAGTTAGACAACCCACAGATCAGCTTTCGCGTAAGTCAAAATATTAACAGTGGGGAGAACTGTCAGTCAAGAAAACATAACAAAAACTTATAATAATTTCCAACAGGTTTGCAGAGGTCGAAAATTACCTGACTGAGAACGGTATATTAAATATCTTACAAGATACTCGGCGAGTGTTTAACACAGACGAAACTGCTTTTTTTTAAACCCAAAACCAGGTAAAGTTTTGGCAGAAAAAGGATGCAAAATGGTGTACACTACTTCAGGCAACAATGAAAATTGAACTTAACTGTACTGGTAACGGGAAATGCTGATTGTCAAATAGTACCTTCTACGGTTGTCTACAGGTACTTTCGCATTCCACAAATAATTGCAGAGTCGTTTCCATCAAACTGGGCCATAGGGAAAAGTGAGAATGGGAGGATGACCCATGAGTTATTCTATGAATACGTAGCTAATATCTTTTTACCGTGGGTGAAGAGCAATACAATTCCGAGACCTAGAATTTTCGTGATGGATGGACATAGCTCACATATTTCTATGCCTCTGAGCCATTTTTGCAAATATGAAGGTATAGAGCTTATTGCCTTGTATCCGAATGCAAGCCATATTCTTCAACCAATGGATGTTGCTGTTTTCCAATCGTTGAAGGAAATGTGGCGTCAAAAGGTTCAAGATTGGAGAATGCGGAATAATGAAGAACAGCTAAACGAGCACGACTTTACATCATTGCTGAAACCTACTTTGGAACGAATTACGCCAACAATCATTCAGAACGGGTTTAGAACATGTAGATTGGTTCCATGGAATCCACAGCAAGTGAAAGTTGTCGGAAACGGTTTGCCGTCAAATTCTGGAAATACACAGAAGCAGAACGCTGCCTAAGAGAGATTATTCATCTCATACCTTGAAAAGAGGATTGGGCCAGAGAAGTTGAACATGTTTAACCAAAATCAGGGAATTGCCTGGAACGGTCCGATAGAAGATCATTCACTTTACAACTTGTAGAAGACATTAAAGAAAGATAGTAAGATACAGACTGTAATGGTAGACAATGCATTAATAAACTCTGATCTAGACATAACTTCTAATGTGGGTGAAAGCGATCAGCAACAGTTGGTAAATCAAACATCGGCGGAACCCATATTACCAAAATGAAATGAAATGGAAAAGACAACAGAAGAAAATAATCAGGCTGAGTTGCCATTAAGAAACGATAGAACGATAGTAATGGACAAAGAATCATCAGAGGACATTATTAATGAAACAGTTCAACAAGGGCATGAAACCCCTGTGCACAAAATAACAAGTGTAGAAAACTGCGATAAAACTTCTGCCACATGGAACCCAAACGTTATCTTACCGTCTCCATTTAAAAGAGTCCTATTGTGGCAGACGCCAAAGGAGTCAATAAGCAAAAGAAAAAAGAGAAGTTACCGGCAGTTGTTACATCCCCACAGATGCTAGATAATTATCAAAAAAAAGAAAAAGAGAAAATAGATGCAGAAAAATTAAAAGAAGAGAAGAAAAGACTGAGAGAAATGAAGAAACAAAAAGAAGAAGAAAAGAAATTGGAGCAGATAAAGAAAAAGCAAAAAGTAGGTGAAGAATCTACTGAATCTAATTCAGAAGTTGTAATATCTCTTCAAGAATCCGATAACTCTGAATGGGACGAAAAAGGTGATGAAGAGGAGGAAATTACAGAAGTGTTTTGTGTAAAAGAATTGAAAGAGGGTGATTTCATCTTAGTGAAGTTTACAGGAGGAAAGCGAATGGTGTCACATTATATATATATATATTATATATATATATATATATATATATATATATATATATATATATATATATATATATATATATATTCATTAATTGTATTTTATTTAAAATTAACTTTTAAAGTACATACAGTAAAAGATTAACTCGAGTGGGACTTGAACCCACGACCTCCACTTTGCTAGCGTTGACTGTGATCCTTCATTCTGTGTATAATAATTATAATACATCGTAACTAGGGAAGTACATACAGTTCAAGTTTGAATCGATTGTGACTTGCCTCCTCGATAGCTCAGATGGAAGAGCCCCACATAATTACTGTCAAATAGAGATGCTTATAAAACAAGTACTACGTGAAAAATATACATTTCAATTTGTTTTATTAAAATAAAAATCGAAGGTTTATAAGAACTCTAATATATTTTATTAATTATAATTTTTAATCTAATATATTTTGTTTATGTAAAAAGCTTATGTAAAAAACTATTTTGTTTGAAGTCAATAATGCATTAGATGTTTTGGAATTGGTTCTGCATCCTGAGCTTTGTTAGATTGAGTAGCAGTAATTACATTTTTTATATGATTACAAGGTTACATAAACGCAAAATAATAACTATGAATGTATACGATTAAGTTATAAATGGATAAAATCTGTAAAGTATTATGTTGTCCTTGTGTTTATATATATATATATATATATATATATATATATATATATATATATATATATATATATATATATATATATATATATATATATATATATATATATATATATATATATATATATATATATATATATATATTATATACAGGGTGACCCAAACTCGATGGCCAAAACGAAAACAGCTGATTCCTCTAGCCAAAAGGAACAAAAAATTGTTAATACAGGTGTGTCTATTGTTGATGGTTTCCAAGATGTTAACTTTTTTTTAATTTTTTCTGTTTCGTGGAATTATTTTTTAAATCACGCTGTATCTTCCAAACTAGAAGAGTTACAAGAAAACACATTAGGAGAAATTTGTATAAGATGAAATTACCTTAAAGAATTCATTCATTCGAGACAAACTCATCATTCAACATTATTAATGACATAATGAATTCAGAAATGATTTTTTTTCAAATCCCAAGACAAATTTCCAAGAGGAATATTTTTCCAATAGAGATGGATTTGATACGTGGCCGATAAAGAAAAAACTTCCTTTTTTCATAAGCGTCACAACGATATGAAAAAAACTTATGGTTGACGTACTAATTACTGAATAGTTACAGGAATACACCTCAGGAAAAAATTTTAGAGCATAAAATTACCTTCAAAAATATGGTAGAGTATATGATCTGTTTTATAAACTGAATTGTTTAAATACGCTAGATAAATAAGCAAAACATATTCATCCGTTCGGTACATACAATAATAAAAAACACTTTTTATTCGGACGATCACCAGCAAAACTGAGCTAAAGTGTTTACCTTAATTCTTAATCAAACATCAGTGACTTTCCTGAACTATCCCCTTTTCTTTATGCTGCCTACGGTAGAGCCTCCCTCAAAGGGAATTCCAGAACAATTCCGAAAGTTATTTAAATAGAGATGAACTATTTGTCTGCTGCGCCACTTGACTAACATAATTTATTTACGCCGCGGTCTTGTATCCTAACTACTTATATATAGTTTCAATCAGCGAACGTTATAATTACAAGAACTTTAATTATTTACAGCTAGTTTTCTAGTTAATAGCGAGCTGTGAGCGTGAACGTCTTAATGTTTAGGAATGGACGTTTTGTTCCCTCTGCACAAAAGGCGATCTTAATCCAAAAATAATGGAAAGCATTAGGTTTTAACACTCAACTCCTTTTTTAAGTACGCTTAACGATGTCCCTCCGGACAAACGACACTTTAAGATATTCAGTCACGTGCTTCTTGAATCTACTCAATATCCCTCCACAGGGTTGATGAGGAAAACTGCCCCTTACGGAAGTTCTTGCAACACGGCTTTGGTAATACCATTCCCCAACTGAACGGTAACGCGCTTCATACTTCTACCTACTGCAATAACTGGACTTAACACTCCTACATCTAAATTAGGACTGTCACATACATATATTTCACTTTTCGCCACATAGGATCTTTATTTCAAACAACCAATCATCAATTTATTACATAAATTTTAACACGCGCCAAAAACGAACCGTGAGCCGAGCGGGAAAAATCGCATCATAAAAACAACCCGCCTGTTATCAATGACGCCGATATCCCCTACATTGATGTCCTCTCGACACTGAACCTTAAATTCTCGTATCTAGAAGCCAAACTCTAAATACCAATAATTTATCGAACAATTTCCGTCAGCCTGTCGCCAAAACGTTTTTAAACCTAGAATGTGTGCTTTTATGCACTATATTTCAATATAAAATAATAATTTTAATATGACACGTAATTATCCAATGACTCAGTTTAACGATAATGACTATAATTAACGAAATTTAAAAAAATACGAAAAACGATGATTTACAAAAGAACTAATCAACCCTCCAAAGTAGTAAAAGGGATTGATTTGGTTATATTTCCTTCGCAAAATTGTGATACTAAAATCTATTATGATTTGCAATAATTCCAGATATCTTCAAATACGTAAAAAGCGTTACGATATAAAGGTTTCCAAAATTTACGCTTAATCACGTTCAGCTTTCCTGAACTATGCTACATTTGTGATGTCGTGTACTAACGAATATCCTGTAGTTCGAAACTAACAACAAATACCCAATAGAATCATGCGCACACGTAACACAATGAGTTGTATTTCGAGAGAAGCCACTTAGTAACCCTTTCCTGAAAAACCATAAACTAGTTTTTCGATGTACAGAGAAAACACTAGACAGGGTACGTAACCAATCAAACTCACTGGGCGCCAACCAGGATAGAATCAACAGATAGCAGAATATCTACCCCGTTATAAATTTTCAAGCACCCTCAAACGTTATCATTTTTCTTCTATTACCTTCTATCAACCATTCAGATACCTAAAACCTCATTACACAACATACACCCATAATAGAAGCACAACAGTGGAGCTTTGCACAGTATAAGACTTTCAGAGATTCAATTCTTACCACAACTTACAAGTGCCTTATACAGACAACTATACACAAGCAAAAGGACTAAGCTTAAGTTTACCTCCAATCCACTGCAAAGTGGCCGGAAAATGAATACAAAATAACACTCAAATTCACGTCAAACTAGTCATCATTAAACAAAGAAATTAATTATACCTACACGTACACATTTAATCTCGCTAATCTACTCTTCTCATAATAAAAAGCACGAAGTTCATGATTGCAATCAATATGTACAGCAACAATAGAAGAAGTACCAGGCTTGAGGGGGAAGAAGAATCTTGAGGAGTGCACTAAGAGGAACAAAAAAATGACTAGTATTAGCGTACTAAAAAAAACTGAAAGGGAACAAAAGAGCAACTGTATAAAGCGAAACTAATTTAAATCTGCTGAAGTTATAAGCATTGAAATCGTTAGATAACTGCAACTCGGGTTTCTTCTTAGCAATCAATTGAATCTCCGCACAAAAAATTAAAAATTTGCACAAATTGAATCCCAAGAAGATGGTTTGAATTTTCCAGCGTTGAATTATATAAACGCAAATAATATCGCATTAACACTAGCATTGCATTCAGGAACATTAGCGCTAAAAATAATAACAGTCAATAGCGGTAAATATTGACCTCAAATAATTAAATTGATCCATTTTTGATCCTCAATATGGAGTTGTTTGTTAAAATTTAATAAAAATAAAAAAAAACAAAATCTGCTCCACAAAATCTATTTAACTAACTACAACTGTTGATGATGGCCTGTTTAATTCGTTTGTTTTTTAATATAATCATAAGGCCGAAACAATTGTAGTTAGTTAAATAGATTTTGTGGAGAAGATTTTGGGTATTTTTTTTTATTTTTATTAAATTGACCTCAAAGATACGTCAGAATAGGTAGCGAACGGAAAGGCCAGCGCAATCTTCTCGCCAAATACATTTATGCGGTTACTTCTTGTCAACAATGTATTTTAACAAACTTTAGATGATCTCAAATACCGAACAGGAATAAAAATACAAAACACTTTTGCCACAACTTCTTTATGACCTCAACGAAGATATAAAAGGATTCTTGCCCTCCACTATCTGTGCATTCCACATTCCTCGGTCTGAACGATGAAAACTACTGAAAATTGTCCGGAAAACGAATATGGCGTAATATCCAAATACTCGCTAAATTAACCTTCATTAAGAAACCAATTAATTAAAGCTACACTTACACATTTAGATTCGCTAGTCCACCCTAGTCATCATAACAAGGATGATCAGGGGAAAAAGAGTCTTCAGAAACCTACTACAGAGGAACAGTAAGATAATAATAAGTAAGTTACTGACAATTAGTATTAGCATATTGACAAAAATAAAAATAAAACTGAGTCAATCGCGGGGCATTAGTCGTCTCGCGGTCTCGCGCTAGTTACATTTGCAACTTCACAACTAGCGTTCACACTAACATTTTGTAGCGTCGCACAGACAGAAATTACTTCCAATTTTACTGTCTCAGAGCATCCTTAAAAAAGTAGCGAGATGCTAGTGATCGTTTTCTAAGGATTATAATTAGACACACACACGCACGCACGCACGAACGCACGCACGCATGCATGCACTCATGCACACACGCACGCACGCACGCACACATGCACGCACGCACGTACACACACACACTGGAATGCACGCACGCACGCATATACGCACACCGTCCACATGCGCGCACACATACACCCACACACCCGCACACTAACAGACTCGCACATCCACACACCCACACACCCACACACCCACACATCCACATACCCACACTCCACACACCCACACCCACACCAATACGCACGCGCATACACACACGCACATAAAAACGCATACCCCACACGCACAAATTCACGCACGCATACCCATACACATATAGCTCGGGCTGGTCTTAATTAAAAGCAAAGATTCACACAGTTTACAGAAACCGAAGCACGTGATGCTTTGAATGTTTCAGTGGCAAATTATACATGGTGTTTAAAAAAGATGCGGCAATATTAAAGGGGGTGATTGCCCAGGTCATTTTATACAATAAAGTTCCTATAAATATAGGTCCGCAAACGCTTCGTTACCGATCTACGGTGTGTTGAAGTTTAATTAAAAAAAACAGTCAAAATTAGATTTTTCCAAAACAAAACGGCTTGAGATATCATAATGAAATATTACGCGTGTCAATAGATGTGGGACATGCATACATTGTAATCCAACACGATGTTTCAGTCATACCACTGGGGCGCGTATTGGCACGTCACAGGCTATTCTTCAAGAAAAAGGTAAGATGCCGCTGATTTCTCTCAAAATAAAAAATATTTTTTTAATTGTTTGTTCAATTGTGAAGAAAAAAGCTCTCTTGACTTGTCCATTTATCATGCGTACAAAAATATTTTTAAACATTCATGTATTTTTCACTGACATATCACTGACATATTGAAGGAGTCTAATGATTAATAATTTTGTATGTGTCGAATTTGTTGAAGTTCCTTATCAAGAATCGCTATACAAATGCCCAGATGACCGGCATGCACTACATTTATGGACTTGCTGATAGGAATGCATTAGAAGCTAGGCGGTTGTATACTGAAAGATATCCGGGCCGTATTGCTCCTGATAGAAAAACTTTCGAATGTATTCATCGGCATCTTTATGAAACAGGCACATTAAGACGAAATGGAGGAGCAGGAAGGCCAAGGACAGCAAGAACGGTAGAGCTGGAAGAGGATGTGCTGGACATGATTGAAGAAGATCGAGGTACTTCTACTCGAAAAATTGTAGACGCTTTGGATGTAAGTAATAGGACTATTTGGCACATTCTTAAGGAAAATTTGTTGTATCCATTCCATATACAATGCGTTCAAACACTTTTTCCTGCTGATTTTCCTCCTCGCATTGCATTCTGTCAATGGCTTTTGATGTTGCTGATGTTGATTCTGTTCACCGATGAACCGGGTTTTTCAAGAAATGCAATACGGAATTTCCATTATAACCATGTATGGTGTGAAGAAAATTCAAATGAAATTGTTGAAGATCGTTTTCAACATCAGTTTTCTTTGAACGTTTGGATTGGGATTGTGGGTGTCTGCCTAATTGGACCGGTATTTCTACCCGGGAGACTTACCGAAGAGGTGTATCGCAACTTTTTGGAAAACACGCTGCCTGGATTTCTGGAGGACGTACCATTAGCAATTAGAGATGCAATGTGGTATATGCACGATGGCGCACTAGCCCACTTTAGTCAAGTAGCTCGTGATTTCTTAACACAAGCATACGGAAATAGTTGGATTGGCCGGGGTGGACCTCACTTCTGGCCTGCACGATCCCCGGACTTAAATCCCCTTGATTTTTTCCTGTGGGGCCATTTGAAGTCCTTGGTGCACGCTACTTCATTGGAAAACGTAGAAGACTTAAGAAATCGAATCATTTCTGGGTGGAACTCAATTAAAACAGATCCTGGTTTTTTTGAGAGAGTTCGCCAGTCAATGAGGAAAAGATTGGATTCTTGCATCCGAGCTCGAGGTGGTCACTTTGAACAGTTTTTGTAATTTTTGGTCGGTAAAATTTTTGGTTTGGTGAAATATTTGTTTTGCCCTTGAATGAAAACCCTTGATTTTTAAAACTTTCTTTCTGTAATAAATGGACATGCACTAAAATTTTTTTTACTCAAAAACGCGTAAAATTTCATTATGATATCTCGAGCCGTTTTGGAAAAATCAAATTTTCACTGTTCTTTTAAATTAAAGTTCAACACGCTGTAGATCGATAACGAAGCGTTTGCGGGCCTATGTTTATAGGAACTTTGTTGTATAAAATGACCTGGGCAATCACCTCCTTTAATATTGCAGAATCTTTTTTAAACACCCTGTATAAACGTAGATAATATCGCATTAAGATTGATAGTGCATTCAGGGGCACCATCGCTAAAACAAATAAGTGTATGGCGTTAAATATTGGACTCAGAGATGCATTCGAATAAGTAGCTAATAGGAAGCTATACTATAGCTGTTGGTTGTCAAAGTAGAGTATCTTTTAAGAGGCCATTTTTGATGTGAATAAAAGTTGCTGTTTTTTAGTGTATCTGAAATGTTTTTATTAAAAACCATGGTATGATTGTACAGCGGGTGATGAAATATAATCATAAATATAATATAGTATAAATATAATTTGTGATTCACACTAATGGAATTGATGGTAACGTCACTTAAAAACAAATGAGAATTAAACATATTTTCATACAAAATACATCTTTCAGTTTACAACAATCAATTAATTGGCTAATCCCACAAATAGCTTCAAATTATTACTTATATACAGAAAAATGGTTTAGCACAAGCAAAGCTATTAGTAAAATCACAGTGACATTCGTTACAAGAAAAGGTTAACATTTTAAACATGATGATACCCTACCTGTCTGTTTTCTGTGTGTTCTAAAAATGTCAAAGTGGAATACGTGAATTACAAATGAAAGGCAAAAAGCTATGTTGAAGTAAAAGTAATTTTATAGTCTGAAGAAAATGTGAAAGTTACAATTTTCACAACTTGAATGTGACATGCTTATATACTTCTCTTTGTAAGCCTATAAATGACTCTAAAAAAAACTTTATATTTATGCTAGAAGTTTTTTAAGTATATTAAGTTTATTCAAATTTTAATAAAATTCTAGGTACGTAAATATATATTTTTTTTAGTTTCTCTAAAATAAAATTATTATATTCTTTCTGTAAGAAATATTTTAGCTTTTTTTCATTAAAACTTGGTTTGATTTATTTAATTTAATTTTTTGAGTAATCGAGAATTATGTTTCCACACAGATTTTATTTTAATTAACCTATTTACACTCAAAGTGAGGAGTTTTAACTTCCTTAAATTAAAAAATCGGTTTGTTCGTTAACAAATTCCTATTAGTGAAAGTTCACAGATAAAATCGACAAAAGAATGTTTAACAACGAATAGGATTTTTCAGCAATTTGAATTAAGTTTGCCAATAAACCGCATGTCACGGTCCCAACCACTACTCATTTATGCTCAGTCACGAGAACTTCAATTTATTTTCGAGAATCCTTACGTATTCTTTAACTTGTTCAAGAGATTAAATGAAAATGGCATTTTCACACACTACAAAAATATTTAAAAGGAAGATTATAAGATGCGCATATAATTGAACTTAACACACCAACAAAAATATAATCAATATACGAAACTGCAAAGTTTTGTAATACTGTTGTGAAAGGTTGGAAATAATATAAATTGATTTTAATTCAGATGTTTCGTAGAGAAATAGCAATAAAGCAATCCTTTGATCTGAATAGAGTTATTTATGCCCTGCGTTCTGTTTGTAAACTCACTTTCTAAGCACTACAAATGTTCTCTACAGGAATTCGTAACTAAGAACAAATCCCTGCTTGCAGACTTTATGTAAATTGATGAATTCTTTTATAAAATCAATTAGGAGCGAACTTAAAGTACTTAGACTCTAATAAAGTATTACATTCCATTTTATACGGAAATTGTTTCGCTACTTCAAAGTTATTTATTCCTAAACAGACATTTCTTTAACTACAAATAATATTCAAAGGGTTTAAGGTTTTAATATTCATCGTTTCCTTAAAGTACGTTTATCCAAAATCGTCAATAAAATTCTTGAAATAGTCAGTGAAGTAATACATTATATTACGATTTGTTGCACTAAACTGGAGAGTGACAAATAAACGCGGATAAATGTCAACATATTATTAATTATTTATGTAGTGACAAACAACACAATTTAATTGTAACAAAGCGTAAGTAGATACAATTTTTAAATTGCCCTTCTATACTAAACAATACTTTTTTTTAATTAGTGACACAACTGATGCAAACAAAATGTCAGATCACGACGAAGATGAAATAATACAGGGTGTGGCGCGAAGAGCTTTGATTAAAAGTAATGGCGGATACAGTTATGTTAAAAATCTGAAATTACGAAGCTGTAGGTTTTGGATGACGCTGAGTTCAAATATAATATTGTCCTGAATGTGGCACTTTCGGTTATACCGGAAGTAGATGTCAACTTTGTTATTTTAAATAGAACCTAATATTTTTTATTTTATTTTCGAATTCTACATAAAATTCTAGATAAAATATGCGCACAATGCCATATACCAAAAATGAAGTATTTTCGAGATATTTCGATTTTTTTAAAAATTTTGAAAAAATCCTAGTCCACATTGAATAACGATATCTCCATTAATAACGAAGCTAATGACGTGAAATTGTAAACTATAAACAACAAGCGCTTGCTTTAACTCCATATATCCATCTCACTGATATTTCATACAGGGTGTTTTAAACTTAGCCGCCAACGTACACAATTTAAATAATTTATAAGTTGCTTACTGTATTTTATTACATTTTCCGCTGTATTTTTTAAGCCAATTCGTTTGGTATCAGTATTCCCTATACCTAAATCCAACCACTTTTGAGATATTTCATTATCTTAGTTAATACATAACAACACTTAATTATTTCAACATTAGTAAAGCGTAGGCCATGGCTGCCAAAGATTTGATAGTTAGAACGTTAATTGTTTATGTTGTTTTGACAGTTTTCTTTACCAGTTTGTATTTCATAGTAAATAATGGCAATGTAGGATTTACTAATGATGATTTTTTAAATCTTATTATAATTTACGGCGAGTGTAATAGAACTGTTGAACGGACTTGCCGTGTTTTTGCAGAAAGATATCCAAATCGACCAAATGCAACTGGTGATATTGTAAGAAGATTGCTTAAAAACTGCAGTCAGTTTGGTCAATTTAAGACAAAAATTAATAAAAATAAACCACTAGTGGACAGTGACATAAACGAAATGAATGTTTTGGATTATTTTACGGCCTCTCCAAATGCCTCCATTAGAGATTGTGAGAGAGATCTTACTTTGTCGACGAGAACAATTCATCGCATTTAAAAAAAAACATAAATGGAAACCATTTTCATATCATTTGGTGCAACACTTATAATTAGGTTATCTTCCTCGAAGGGTAGAATTCTGTGAATGGTTTTTAATGAAGACCCAAGAGGATGAAAACTTCATAAAAAAAGTTATATGGTGTGATGAAGCAAAGTTTAGCAAAATTGGATTATATAATCGCCATTCCCATTTTTGGTCTAATGAAAATCCACATGTTAGTAGAGAACGTTATTTCCAAGATAGTTGGAGTTTTAATGTTTTTTGTGCAATAAAAGACGACAAAATTTTAGCACTAAAATTTTACGATGAAAATATAAATGGTACAAGATATTGCCACATTTTAGAAGAAGCCATACGACCGGCATTACATACTTTAAGAAAAGGAGAGGCGGCTTCAGCTTGGTATCAGCAAGATAGAGCACATCCTCAACTTTGGGCCTATTGCTCAGCATCTTTACGACATGTTTGATAATAGATGCATTGTCAATCAGGGTCCGTTTCGTTAGCCAGCTCGCTCTCCTGGTTTGGCTTCTCTAGATTTTGGTATTTGGGGTTACATTAAAAATCAGGTATTTTCCAAACCTGTTACTACAAAGGAAGATATGATGCTGAGAGTCTTACTTGCTTTTAATTCTCTAACAACCGACCATATTTACAGAATTACAAGACATAACTTAGTGAAAAGGATTCATAAATGTTTAGAAGTAGATGGTGCTAATTTTGAACACTTATTATAAAACTTTATTTGTTTAATATTACATTTAGTTATTTTTGTTTGTAAGTTATCTAATTAAAGTAATACAAAATACTTAGTCAACGTTTTTAATGGTATCCACAATTAATAATCCTTTCAGGCTATTGGTTACTTTTCAGAATTAATAACTTATGAAAAAATAACGAAATATCACCTTAAATAATGGAAATCATGGCCTACCCTTTACTAATGTTGAAATAATTAAGTGTTATTATGTTTTAACTAAGATAACGAAATATCTCAAAAGTGGTTGGATTTAGGTATAGGGAATACTGATACCAAACGAATTGGCTTAAAAAAATACAGCGGAAAATGTAATAAAATACAGGGTGTCCTATTTAAAGTAAGCAACTTATAAATGATTTAAGTTTAAAACACCCTGTATGAAATATCAAGAGAGGAATATATGGAGTTAACGGGCAAGCTCTTGTTGTTTATTGGTTAAAATTTCACGTCACTAGCTTCGTTATTAATGGAGATATCGTTATTCAATGTGGACTAGGATTTTTTCAAAATTTTTAAAGAAATCGAAATATCGAGAAAATACTTCATTTTTGGTATAGGACATTGTGCACAATTTTAATCTAGAATTTCATGTAGAATTCGAAAATAAAATAAAAAATATTAGGTTCCATTTAAAATAACAAAGTTGACGTCTACATCCGCTATAACCGGAAGTGCCACATTCAGGACAAATTATATTTGAACTCAACGTCATCCAAAACCTACAGTTTCGTAATTTCAGATGTTTAACATTACTGTATCCGCCATTACTTTTAATCAAAGCTCTTCGCGCCACACCCTGTATGTACGCCACCAGACTTAAAGGAAGCGGCATCTAACGCAGTAGCAAATTTGTCGCCCCATAACTCTGCCGCTCTATATAAAAAGCATTATGAAATATTTCCGTCATGGTGCGAAAATCATAGTGTAAAAATTTATACTGAAAATGTGTTAGTTGCATATTTCTTAGAAAAAGGAGATATCTTTTTCCTATCCTGAGATATCGTAAGAAACAGGTAAATGGCGGGAATTGTTCTTCCAACGTCTAGCAGGCTAGTTCGCGTTAACGGAAATTATTAAATCTAGCCTGGATGAAAAGATGTTACATTGGTCTGCAGTTATTTAAAGTGTTATCATACTAATGTTATGGTTGCCGCTAGATTATCTAAATGTAATGCTGTCGCTACTAACAATGAGAACAAATTATAAAATAATAATGCGATAAATCTAACATTTTTTTAATTATATAAGAATGTTATATTTGTTTTCAAGCGATGTGTTAGTAAATCAAAAGCATAAAATATCAATAAAAACCGATATTTGCCCAGCAAAAACAAATACAGTTTAAAATATGAATTTACTGATGACAACAACATTAGTAAGATATAAAATAAATTCCCTGTTGAAAACAGGCAACCTATGATTTTCACGCATATGTAAAAAATTATTCATCGTGTTGCATTTAATAGACTTTCTTTATCTTTTCGTACCAAAATGATTCCTACAATTAAAGAAGCATTTGAAATGTTGGCAGTTTATTTTGAATGTATGAGAAATGCAACCGTTGCTGCTAGAGTGTATGCACTGCAGCACCCAAACAGACGGCATCACAGCAGAAGAGTTTTTCTCCGACTGGAAATGTGAATATTCCTATGTACCGAAGACAACGCAGAGGTAGAACAGAGGAAAATGTTATTGATGTTTTAGCTTATGTAAATCTTAACCTTCATTCAAGCACCAGAGGTATAGCTAGACTTGGGTATATGTCGAACCAGCGTCCAAAATATTTTAAGAGAACACTTGGTGACTACTTATTTATTAATGCATGTTTTATTCGGTATTAGAATGATAAAAATGTTTTAATTTTTTTCGTTTGTCGTTAAATTTTTCTCATTTTTATCATACCGAAAATGTCATTACATCAAAGTTAACTTGTGACAACATGACTAAAGGTACCAATAATAAAAAATAATGAGAGGCCCGGCGAAAAAAATCGTAATAACATTACGAGAGTTAATGCAAATATGATACACGACGATCCTGAAATACTTTCACGAATTATGTGGACAGATGAGGCTACTTTTCATAGTGATGGTAGTGTAAATCGGCATAATATGTGCTACTGGTCTGAAACGAATTCCCACTGGATGAAGGTGGTCCAACATCAGGGTCGTTGGTCTGCAAATGTGTGGTGCGGGATTCTAGGTGTAGAAATAATTGAGGCTTTCTTTTTAATGAGACTGTTAATGGAGAAAGATATTTAGATTTTTTAAGCAGCGAATTGCCACTTCTGTTAGAAGACGTACCTTTGGCCATTCGTCGTGACATGTTCTTGCAACATGATGGGTGCCCGGCACATTATTCTAGAGATGTTCGGAATTTCTTAGATCAATCATACCCTGAACGGTGAATAGGACGTGGAAGTTTATTTATTTGGCCACCAAGGTCTCCAGACCTAACTTGTTTAGATTTTTATATATGGGGGCGAATAAAAGATCTCGTTTATGCCGATAGAGCCACAACAAGAGCTGATATGATTGAAAGAATACGACAGACAATACGAAGTATTTCAAGGGCAGAAATTGAAACTGCTGTTTTCATGCATTGAAAATGATTGACGACATTTCGAACATCTAGGGCGACACTAATTACGTAGTTATTTATTTAAGGTTTTAATTGTTAGATTTATCACATTATTATTTTATAATTTGTACTCATTGTTAGTAGCGACAGCATTACATTTAGGTAATCTAGCGGCAACCATAACATTAGTATGATAACAGTTTAAATTACTGCAGACCAATGTAAGATCTGTTCATCCAGGCTAAATTTAATAATTTCTGTTAACGTGAACTAGCCTACTGGACGTTGGAAGAACAATTCCCGCCATTTACCTGTTTCTTACGATATCTCAGGATAGGAAAAAGATACCGACCTGCAGTTTTTACTGTTTTATTACTAATTTAGTCTACTTTTTAAAGACCTACTTAAATCTTTATGCTTCCATTTAAAATTGTAAAGAGAAAACACAATATTAAAAAATATTAAACAGCGCCCTCTAGCATTTATGTTATTAATCAGATTGCTTCAAATTTACAAATTTTCTATTGTTTAATAAAAGCTCTTTCAAATAACATCAAGTTTATTAAAATCAGTCAAGCAGAACCTGAATTAAAGGCGTTTTTTCGTAACAAGGTTCCCACTCTCCCCCGCCCCTTATTTGAAGAGATAGGCTAAAACTTGTTAAATAGAAAATATGCAGAATTTGTCGAGGAATCTGATTATAATATTTAATATGCCCCTTAATTAAGTAAATTTTGAAAAATTTTGCTTTTTAAAATTTTAACAGTCAAATACGCCCTCTAGCAGCGGACCTACAATTCTGAAAATAATTTCCAGGCGTTTCTCGAGGCCACTTTTCTTATAACATTTTTTTTTCCCGAACCTGTGCTATAATCCATTTCTGAGATATGGCCAACGGCCGTTCTTAGTTGGCCACCCGGTACATATTCAATGCTGAAATCTACGATGCTTATTATTCATAATATTGAAATATCAAAGTTTCCAAAATTGATAGCATTTATTAAAAAGCAGAACACAGAATACAAACCAAAAAAGTCGCTCGTATTTACTAAAGTTTGATTCAAATAAAGTTGGGTCTGACTCATCGATGTAAAACGATAACAAAATTACATATTTTTATCTATATCTCTCTCTCTACATACTGCATGTATTAGAGAAGGATGGCCATAGAAACATAAATCTGCTGTACAATTCATATTCAGCACACTAAAACCTGTCATGATTAAGAAACAGCATCTGCACTCCTGTCATTTTTTGAATTATTGTTTATGTATTTTTACTTTATTTTATAAAAAACAGTTTTTTTCAAAACTATCAAAAACTTTTACAGTGAATTATCGGTAATTTTGTAACATTTGAAGACAATTTATATAAAATTTACAAAATTTTAGATATGCTGCGTAATAAGCACATTAACTCTGAAGCGCAGCTCGTAGTTATGTACGTGGTTAATTATTTTGAACGGTAACTTAAAAATCAAGGGGACTCGTTCCATTTGAATCGGTAATGCAGCTATGGAGTACATTATTGAGTAAAATATGATACTTGGAAGGACTACTTTTATCGCACGTCTGAAGCATATGGGGTTGGTATAAGTACACTTAGTGTTATAAAAAGAGAACTACAAAAGCCCAAAAAGAAAATAAACCTCTACAGTCACCAGCGCAGTGGAGAAAACGTACGAAGCCTAAGTCCTCCGAAATTGATGACTGTGTTAAGGATGCTGTAAAGAGAAAAATGTATGAAATGCATTCAAAATGTAAATACAAACATGCAATACATGTCTAGTACTATACCTGTTCTTGTTACATTGGCATCATTATAAAAAGAATTAAGCAACACACAAGTTTTCGACCTCAGTAGATCAAGTTTAAGACACTCTTACATTCCATTGACTTTTCATCTAAAGTAGATGATGGTGGTAGAGGTTTACTGTAACAATCACATATTGCTGTCAATTGTGTACGATTCTTAAGAGAATATTACAAAAATAAGGAAGAAACATTATATAATCCTGTATTCTTAGATGAAACTTGGATTTTCAGTCGAGGATCACACAAAAGAAGCTGGCACGATAAATCCAAGGAAAGTGAAGGATAAACCAATGGGTAAAGGAGAAAGGTTTGCTGTAATTTAGTTAATTACATTATAATTCCTAATAAAATAACTGTATTTTTTAGATTTATAGTTGTTCATGCAGGTAATGGAGGTGGATTTATTTCCGATGCTTCACTTTTGTTTTCTACAAAGTCACAAAGTGCTGACTGTCATAGATATACGTGTGCGGAATTGTTCAGAAAATGGTTTGAAAATAATTTAATTGTGAACTTAAAAGAACTACCTTTAATTGTAATGGACAATGCTAGTTATCATTCCAAACTTCTAGAAAAAATTCTAAATAATTCATCTAAGAAGGAAGAAATGTGTAATTTTCTATTAAAGCACAACATAGCTTATGAACCTATCATGTTTAAAAAAGAATTACTGCAATTAGTTGCAGTTAATGCGATACGAAAGGTGAACGAAATAGATAAAATATTACATAAGCGTGGACACAGAGTATTTCGGTTACCCACTGTCAATTTAAACCAATAGAGCTGGTGTGGGCAAACTGCAAAGAACACTACAACAAAAATATAGGAAGATATAATTCCAAATTTAACGATGACGTTGTAAAAGAAATATAGATGGAATCCTTGCAACGAATTGATAGGACATTTTGGCAGAAATGCACTAAGCATGGCGAAGTGTCT
The DNA here is from genome assembly GCA_036346205.1 of Vesta saturnalis. Lineage (NCBI taxonomy): Eukaryota > Metazoa > Arthropoda > Insecta > Coleoptera > Lampyridae > Vesta > Vesta saturnalis. Next base: position 3,593,540 of record JARFJB010002472.1, on the reverse strand, counting down.
ATGTGGTGGGAAATTGAAAAACATTTTGAGGTTGTGTAACCATTAATTACATCTGTTAACGATTACACTTCTGAGAGTGACACTGATAGTGCATAATTTTTTTAATTTAAATGTTTTAATTCCAATGTAAAAAATATTCTAATTTTTACATAACATATTTATAATTCTACAACAGATGGACTGAATACATGTACTGATTTATGTAAATTGCTTTTCATTTAACTTGGAGCAATATCAAATCTATTTAAACTATGTGCTAAATTAAATTTTGTTGAACTTCGAACTACATTTCTTCTACAAGAATGAAATAATCACAAATTCACAACTGTAACGATATTTATGTTATCGTAAAGTATCTAGCAGGATTACATCGATTACAAAGCAATAATTTATGCTTCTAGAAAATTTGTTATAAATGTTGAGAATAACCAACTAATTGCAAGTTTTATCAATTTTTACTCTCTTGCTAGACAATAAAGTATTGCGGTCGAAAAAAAAATCGAAAAAAATAAGTTGCGTTATTTTGATGTTTTAAGACTCCCTGAACTCGAAAAAATAAATTTTAGAAAATTTTTCAAAATTTCTGTCTGTATGTGTGCCTATGGCCACTAGCCAGGCGAAACTATACGGACAATTTTGAAGAAATTTGGAATGAAGGCCTAGAAGACAATTTTGTCGACAAAACATGCTTTTAAACACAATAGTTATGCAGGGGGTGAAAATAAGAGTGTTATTTTAGGGGCATAGAAGATTTAAATTCTGGTCATCAATAACTCGCATGAAATTAAATTTTTTGCAATTTTTTAAAACTTTCAAAGTTGCATATTGCCGCAGTTACAGTCGCATATACATTTTTTTTTTGTAGAAATATATATTTACGATACCGTTCAAGATATAAAATAATTGGAAATAGATTCGTAGTTAAATAAAGGTTCTTTAAAGAGATTTCTGTACGTAATAAATTATGTCATAAATTAGCCTACATTTAAGCCAAACTTAAGCAATTATTCGAAATTGATTTATTCAAAATTTTCTCCAAGCATTTTTTTTTTGTTTTTTTATATTTTCTGAGCAACCAGCCACTCTTATGCTTAAAATTATGCTGAATTAGATTAATGTTATTAGTTGTTTTTAATATTCAAACTACTGGGTTGTAAATCAAAAACTCGTCTTTATCGTGCACTAATGGTTGGTTTAGAAATTGTCATTTTTACCCGCACATATTTCACTAACCGAAGGTAGAAGTCTTATCTAAAACTACATGGCGGGTTAGGTATCTGTATACTGTACAGTGACACCGCTCACGCATTCAGTGCACTATTGCTTTAGTGATCCTTAAAGATCAGCTGAACTATAGCGTATATTGGGCTGTATTCAAATATCATTTTGAACACATTTGTTGTATAATTCATTAATGTAGACATCAAAAACTAGTATAAGCAATTAAAATCGCTTACGATTTCTATTTCGTTGCAAGTTATTTTGTGATAGTAAAGTTCAAGAATACTGTAGCGTTCCTTTCTTTTTTTATTTTGTGGTTTATTACAATAATTCTTGGAAATACAAACTTTACTAAACCAAGCCAACAACACAAAGTTCAAACTTGTAATTAGAAGTCTCTGCAAAATGCCATGTTAGATCAATAATGTACTACACTGATCCTGTATATAAACTTTGAAAAGTAAACGTTTATTATAACTAAATTACAAGATATAATCCAATGATACGTTTAATTGTCAATAGATAAACACTTTTGGAAAACCCCTTGGGATCAGAAAAGTTAGAACCTATAGTTATCCATTCAATTTATTTTCACATATCGAAATTTACACTACAAACTAAGGCTTAACTACCACAGGAAGTCGATCGGCATTTAGATTTTCCCGTTACAGTATAACTTCACAGCCTTTATAACTAACATAACGTCGGTCGCAGTAAATTTTAACATCTTTCCGCCATTTAACACAGCACGCAGTATGGAGTTATACCCACCATTACAAGTGATGTGTATCCATACGTACCACCAGTTCGATAAGAAGGTATGCAGTAGTAACAATCGCTGGTTTTGATTGCAATTTAATGAATTTTGTTATGAAAAGGTAAGTAAATGTTTATGGACATCAAATTTTAAGGTAAAAATTACTCTGAAAAATTGATCCACTATTTACACTTATTCTTAAATAAAACTCAAATTCGATAATATACAGGCAGGATTACGATCGAAATTTGTCGATAATTATAATACCTTCTGTGTATACCGGGTGCAAATCAAATAGAGGCCACCCCTGTGACTTTTGAACGGGTCGTTAGATTTTGTTCAAATTTTGTTGGGTTATATTAGCGCCATTTTGGGATTTTTGCATAAAAAAACATTTAAATAGAACGCCCTGTATATTCTTGGATATTTGGATTCTAGGGCTTCAAATACATACAATTCATCTGTTAAATGTCCACTTAGGCGCCATTTAAATTTTATTTTTTTTAATATTTTTTTAGTTTTAGATCAATATGACGTCATCTAAATTATAAATAATTGACGTACACAATATTATTTTTTTTAATAATTAGTTTTTGTGCAGTTTGTTAACGATCAAACTTAAAAATTACGGTTTTTGAACTAAAACTCAGTGTTCCCAATAGAAACATACATGGACCACCCTGTATATTAAATAGCTCTTTCAATACTAATAAAACGATATGCATAGTAATTTCCTTAGTTCCAATATAAAGCAGTAATTCTTAATTTTCTAATTTTTATTAACACAACATGCTCCTGAAGCCGACTCTGTCAAAGTAAAATGGCGTTTGAGTTGACATTTGACAGATGAACTGTATCTATTTGTAGCCTTAGAATCCAAACTTGTAAAAATATACCGGTTGTTCCATTTAAATTTTAAGATTTTGTGCCATTTCCGGTGGAACAGGAACTTGGTCCTATTGTTTTTTTTATGTAAAAAATCCCAAACTGGCTCTAATATAACTCATCAACACTTGAATAAAACCTAACGACCCGTTGAAAAGTTACAGGAGTGGCCCCTATTTGATTTACACGCGGTATATACAGGGTGGGCCAATACTGCGTGGCTGGAAGATTGTGGGTTTATTAAGGAATGTTTCTAAAGTTTGTTGATGGGATGTGGTGGTATATCCTTAACGCAATAAACCTAAAATGTTTTCACTTGAATAGCAAAAGTTTATACAGGGTGATTAATATCAAAGTTGCATTTTTTTAAATGGAACCCGCTGTATATTATTGTATATTTGGATTCCTTGGTCAATTCTAGTACGACTTCATGTATCACACGTAGTACCTAAAACGAATCGTTTAACAGCAATTAGTCATTTTTACAAAATGTAGATGTCTGAAAAAAACTGAATATCGCAGTGATACCAAAACTTACAAGGCCATGACTTTGCGATGTTACTAGACATGAAATGTACTAGCGTAAACCGAAAGGTCAAATTTGAATTCTTCTTGTGTTTAGAGAAACTACTTGGTCAATTTGGAAAATTTCAATCAATGGTAACTTGATTTTTTCAAGTGGAACGGCCAGTTTTTCATGTTTGCATCAAATACGAAATTTTTTTACTTTTCTAACGATATAGATTACTCGGTATCTATCTTCGGTAAATTGAGTTATTCTCTTCACAATATTCATCTAATGATTTATTTTAAAGGAAAGGTATGTAATGGTTTATCAGTTTTGGGTGACCATTTCCTTTAGCGGGAGAGTGATTAAAATGTAAACCAATAAACTGTGAATGCACCAATTTCGCTAAATGTTCATTTAATGTAATAATATGGGCTACTGTTACGTACGTCAAAAAAGAGAAAATAATAATAAACAACATATCAATCAATTTAGAGGGAGAGCTGGTTAACATTTTGCTTACTTTAAGCTACCCAAATGTCTAATTGTTTAAATCCAAATATCCGTTACGAATTATATTGCAAGAACTGTTATGTATTTAACTCAAAAATGATTTTACAATAATGGTATGCAATTTTTGAAAGCACACGTAACCAGTAATCACATTTAAACTAACGCTATTTGTTATCAATAACATTAAAAATTCGAAAAACCTTTAATTCATACATTAAAAAATTAAAAACGATATCGCTACAAAATTTTTTCCCCTTAACCTTAATGTCGCATCATACTTGACACATTGGTTATATTGCTAGTATCTTAGTTCGTGATTTTCATGTAAAGTTTTACTTCATTGTAAATTCTCTTTCATCTTTTCAATAATAAAGCGAGATATCTTACACTAGGCACAATTATTAAGGTTACTCTATTCACATCTTAAGTCTGTCAGTGAGATAGAATATTTAAAATAAAAAATGTTTGGTTACTATACAAGACAATTTCCTTCACTAATTATTTAAAAATTCATTCATAACCTTTATAAACTTAAAAAAATGTGTAGGGAACCGTAATTAGCATTCAGTTCTGTCACTAAAGTTATGGCGAGTTGAAATGATGCCAACCATTATGTAAGGATAGACACAGTTCATTATTATTCATTGACGTCAAAGTCAAATCGCAACTACCTAGTAGGTACTGCCGCGTAACAATTCTACAGTCGAGTAATCACATGATCTAAGGCTAAGAGTTTTACTCCGCATTTTTAAATCAAACTATCATAAAATTATTTTAATGATGAAGAAACCTTAAGATTATCAACTGCTTCGTCCGTATTGTAGATGAGAAATAAATGCTTTTCAGGGCACTAGATTTTAAGAATTTTTTTTAACAAGTGGAGATTCTATACATTCCTTAACAGTCTATTTCGTAGTAATTTAGAATTCCAAATTACTGTTTAAATGATTTAATAATTTAATACGTTAAAGAACTTCTAAAGTGGACATATTATTACTAAAAAAATAAGAAGTCTGTCCAGAAACATGAATTAAGGTCTCTATATTCACTCAACGTTATATGGCAAACTTTTTGTGATACGTGTAGGCTTTGGGAGTTATTTGCATAATACATTTTCGTTTAAGCGCGACTTTATTAGAGTGTCTCATTTAAACACTTTGTTGTAGTGAGTTATTGTTTGAATTACCAACCTTTATAGTAGATATTATTAATGTGAAATGATCTTTCAGTTTTGACAATTTAATAAATACTTGCTCAGGCATTGAACCGATGGGAAATCAAGATATAGAGGTTCCTGGTAGACAAATGTATTGTAGGTTATACAGTCAGGTAAAGAGGTGCATGTTGGGTATGTCAACCGATTAAAATTTGTGAAAGTTGCCGAAAACTTATCTCAACGGAGCTGCGTGGCTGAAAACATATGTGGAAGCATGGAGGACAACTGTTGTTCCAAGAACAGAATAAGCAGCAAAAGAATTATAGACTCTTATTCATGCCGCCAATTGGATATCTCTGACGCAAAACAAATTGTTTGGCCCAAAAGACAATCCATCTTTATCTGATGTAGAACGAAGTCATCAAAACCGCACGAAATGAAAGGTGATTTACGACTGAAATTTTTATCAACAAGTACTCTTACTAATTAAAAATTATTATTAATTTTATTAAATACATAAATAAAAAGTTTACCTCGAGTAGGATTCGAACCTACGACGTGTACTTTGCTAGAGTACCGCACTATCAACTGCGCCACCAAGGTTCAAGCCCCAATCGATGCAAATTTTGTCTTTATGTATGTAGAACTGATGTAAATTCTAAATATAATGAGATTACAGTCAAATTTGACTGTAAAGTACAGGTCGTAGGTTCGAATCCTACTCGAGGTAAACTTTTTATTTATGTATTTAATAAAATTAATAATAATTTTTAATTACATATTTACCTTTGAACTTATTCGTTCATAACAAAACTTATAATAAGTACTCTTACTAGGTTCGTGCATTCCAGGCTGAAGACAATAGGGGTAAAAATTTATCAGTCCAATTAGTTAAGACTTAAAATCAGAAACACAAATGCTACTAAAGAGAAATATCTGGTGCGCAACACCACACGACCTTCCGACCTACAAAATGGAAATTAAAAGATATGAAATCATTTTAATTTCAATTTTTTAAGATAACTACGCTTTATACGTTCATGACGTCAGCAGGCAACATTGTTAAAATAAAGCAATAATCTATGTCAGAATGACGTTTAAAACTTTATGTCAGATAGAGATTCATAAATATAAATACATGTTACGTAAAAAGAATTCCAAAGCCGCCCGCTTCTATAAAAATATCGATAATACAGCATTTTCAATCATATTTATTTAATTTTTAAATTTATTTTGCTTTACATTATAAAACGCTATAAAACAAATTTATATAAAATTAAATTTTCTTTAAAAAATGCGCCCTCTCCGTTGATGGATTTCTCACAAAATCTAATCAGCTCTAAGCCAAATGAAAACATGCTTAAATACAACATTTTAGGTACGTAGGCATTTTCGTTCTGGAGTTATTGTGGATACTAACGTACATCCATACATACACACACATACACACACACACACACACACACACACACACACACTCACACACACCTGCTCGCGCACGAAAGCACGCACGCACAAGCGCACGCGAACATGCACACGCACGCGCACGTGCATGCTCACGCGGACGCGCACGCGCGCGCACACGCACACGTAGATGCACGCGCAGACGCAGACGCAGACGCAGACGCAGACGCAGACGCAGACGCAGACGCAGACGCAGACGCAGACTCAGACGCAGACGCAGACGCAGACGCAGACGCAGACGCAGACGCAGACGCAGACGCAGACGCAGACGCAGACGCACGCAGACGCAGACGCAGACGCAGACGCAGACGCAGACGCAGACGGAGACGCAACCGAAGACGCAGCCGAAGACGCAGATGCAGACGCAGACGCAGACGCAGACGCAGACGCAGACGCAGACGCAGACGCAGACGCAGACGCAGACGCAGACGCAGACGCAGACGCAGACGCAGACGCAGACGCAGACGCAGACGCAACCGAAGACGCAGCCGAAGACGCAGACGCAGACGCAGACGCAGACGCAGACGCAGACGCAGACGCAGACGCAGACGCAGACGCAGACGCAGACGCAGACGCAGACGCAGACTCAGACGCAGACGCAGACGCAGAGCGCGAGACGCGAAGACGCAGACGCAGACGCAGACGCAGACGCAGACGCAGACGCAGACGCAGACGCAGACGCAGACGCAGACGCAGACGCAGACGCAGACGCAGACGCAGACGCAGACGCAGACGCAGACGCAGACGCAGACGCAGACGCAGACGCAGACGCAGACGCAGACGCAGACGCAGACGCAGACGCAGACGCAGACGCAGACGCAGACGCAGACGCAGACGCAGACGCAGACGCAGACGCAGACGCAGACGCAGACGCAGACGCAGACGCAGACGCAGACGCAGACGCAGACGCAGACGCAGACGCAGACGCAGACGCAGACGCAGACGCAGACGCAGACGCAGACGCAGACGCAGACGCAGACGCAGACGCAGACGCAGACGCAGACGCAGACGCAGACGCAGACGCAGACGCAGACGCAGACGCAGACGCAACCGAAGACGCAGCCGAAGACGCAGACGCAGACGCAGACGCAGACGCAGACGCAGACGCAGAGGCAGACGCAGACGCAGACGCGGAAGCAGACGCAGACGCAGACGCAGACACAGACGCAGACGCAGACGCAGACACAGACACAGACACAGACACAGACACAGACACAGACGCAGACGCAGACACAGACACAGACACAGACACAGACACAGACACAGACACAGACACAGACGCAGACGCAGACACACACACAGACACAGACACAGACACAGACACAGACACAGACACAGACGCAGACGCAGACGCAGACGCAGACGCGGAAGCAGACGCAGACGCAGACGCAGACACAGACGCAGACGCAGACGCAGACGCAGACACAGACACAGACACAGACACAGACACAGACACAGACACAGACACAGACACAGACACAGACACAGACACAGACGCAGACGCAGATGCAGACGCAGACGCAGACACAGACACAGACACAGACACAGACACAGACACACACAGACACAGACACAAACACAGACACAGACGCAGACGCAGACGCAGACACAGACACAGACACAGACACAGACACAGACACAGACACAGACACAGACACAGACACAGACACAGACACAGACACAGACACAGACACAGACAAAGACACATACAGAGACACAGACACAGGCACAGACGCAGACGCAGACGCAGACGCAGACGCAGACGCAGACGCAGACGCAGACGCAGACGCAGACGCAGACGCAGACGCAGACGCAGACGCAGACGCAGACGCAGACGCAGACGCAGACGCAGACGCAGACGCAACCGAAGACGCAGCCGAAGACGCAGACGCAGACGCAGACGCAGACGCAGACGCAGACGCAGACGCAGACGCAGACGCAGACGCAGACGCAGACGCAGACGCAGACGCAGACGCAGACGCAGACGCAGACGCAGACGCAGACGCAGACGCAGACGCAGACGCAGACGCAGACGCAGACGCAGACGCAGACGCAGACGCAGACGCAGACGCAGACGCAGACGCAGACGCAGACGCAGACGCAGACGCAGACGCAGACGCAGACGCAGACGCAGACGCAGACGCAGACGCAGACGCAGACGCAGACGCAGACGCAGACGCAGACGCAGACGCAGACGCAGACGCAGACGCAGACGCAGACGCAGACGCAGACGCAGACGCAGACGCAGACGCAGACGCAGACGCAGACGCCGACGCAGACGCAGACGCAGACGCAGACGCAGACGCAGACCCAGACACAGACACAGACACAGACACCGACACCGACACAGACACAGACACAGACACAGACACAATCAGAGATTTAGTTAACTGACTGGTCGACTGAGAAGTAAGTTTTCACTGCTCTGGCAGTTTTTGATCTAATTTGCGCTTAATCTTATTGTGTTGGTTTTCTTCGTCTACATCGCCTTTTCGTAGTTTGCGTCCTCGGCGTCCTTGTTGCCTTTGTCATCTTCGTCGTATTTGTCGTATTCGTCCTCTCACTTATCTTCGTCGTTTTCCTCATATTCACCGTCTTCGTTGTCTTCCTTATCTTCGTCGTCTTCTTCGTCTTCGTTATCTCCGCTGTACTTCATCGTCTTCGTCGTCTTCGTAGTCTACGTCGTCTTTGTCATCTTTGTCGTTTTCGTCGTCTTCGTCGTCTTCGTGGTCTTCGTCGTCTTCACCGTCTTCGTCATCTTCGTTGTCATTGTGGTCTTCATTGTCTTAGTGGTTTTCATCGTCTTCGTCGTCTTCGTCCACTACGTCGTCTACGTCGTCTTCGTCATCTCCGCCGTACTCATCGCCTTCGTCATCTTTGTCCTCTTCGCCGACTTCGTCGTCTTTGTTGTCGTCGTGGTCTTCATTGTCTTCGTCGTCTTCGTCGCCGTCTTCGCTGTCTTCGTCTTCTTCGTCGTCTTCATCGTCTTCATCGTCTTTATCGTCTTCGTCGTCTATGTCTTCACTGTCTTCGTCGTCTGTGTCGTCTGTATCATTACCGTCGTCTTCGTCTTTTTCGTCTTCATCACATTTGCTGTCTTCATCATCTTTATTGTTGTTTCTTATATTATAATAATATATTGCCGTCCTATGTAGCAAACGTTTACCAAAATTATCAAGGGACTCTTTGGGTTTTTATTCAGTTTCTCTTAAGGTATCGAAAAAAATTTGACGAACCATCCTCATACATTTGCTTTTCTCCTGTCTATCTTTTACAATGCTGTTTAAGCTGTGAAATCGTGTAACAATTTATGTGTATCAAATTACGACCATAAAGACTAATTATTACACCTTAGAAAGGAGTGTTATAGGAACTTCTAACGAAGTTTCGTCGGCCATTAGTAGTACTACTTAAGCGACAATCTCACGGTTTCTTCCCAAAAATACATTATTCCAGACTTTTCTCTTAAAGGATCGTAAAAGTCTTATTAACTTAGTTTCTCACAATTGTAAAGAGACGCAATACAGGCGACAGGCGTAATAAAAAATTATACTAATATTTAATCTAAATTAACTTGTACAAGAGACATAAACCTTGATATAACTAGAACCAGAACTTGGGTAGGTAAACAAAACAAACTGTGTTGTGAAAACGCTACTGAACAAAGATAAATTAACAAAACTAGGCTAATATAATGAAAATTAACGCACTACCCAATTACTTTACAGTTTACACTTTTCTGGGACGTAACGTAACTAACTCACAAAGCTTCCACACGTAAGGCTTTGTTCTAATTTAAAGAAGTTGAATGCTAATGATCTTTGATGCTTTAACGTCGATACACGAAGTGGCATAATTATTTTCAAAATTAAACGGAGTATTTAATATACTGTAATATTGTTACAATAAATATATGTAAAAGAAACATTTAAATTAATATGCCGTAATGTACGTATTACATAAATAAAAGATGATAATTGAACAAGATAGGTATCAATAGAAATAAATCTTCTGAAAATTTGTCGAAATATAGTAATTGATTTCATTACAATTTAATTCTTTGCCGATTTTAGTACGTGTAAGGAATTGTAAGGACTTCTAGATTACGTGAAATGAAAGAAGATTAATAAGTTTAATCTTTCAGTATTATGTCATGTTAACTGTATCAATTACTACTCGAGAACCTTCTGATATCTAATCTTTACAACAGATAGATCATACGCTCATTCTTACAATCTACAAAAACGCAACTTTTATATGAAAGCTTACAAAATGATTAACTACAAAAATAAAAGGATTTATAATTGTTTTGCTCCTCAATATGTTAGAGATTAGGATATTTTTAATTTATTATTTACAGTTACCTATAATTAAAAATTGCTCTAAACAATGTAGAAGTTTAGCACTCACAGTGAGCACATGTTTCACTACCGTACAAGCACAAATCATATTTTCCCTACCTGTTAACTTTACAAATACCTCTTTTCTACCTTCATTCAAAAAACAAATACTTTTTCTATCACGCTTAGTATAGAAAGTTGTCGGTTGGTTGGTTGGTTGGGCAGGTGGGTGGGTGTTCGTGCGTGCGAGTATGCATGGCTATGTGTGTGTAGGTGTGTGCGTGGTGTGTGTGTTTGTGCGTCTACGTGTGCGTGTGCGTGTTCGCGTGCGTGCGCGTATGTTGTGCGTGTACGTGTGCGTGTCCGCGCACACGCTTGTGTCTCTGTGTGTGGATGGGTATGTTAATGTACGTACGTAATATTTTGCATTTGAGCTTATTTTTGTGTCTGCTGAAGATGATTAGATTTTGGGAGATATTGAGCACTGGTTACGGGACGGGGACGGGGGGTATTAGGAGCTGTTATAGATTTTAATCAAATATTTCAGCGTAAGCTGCTTTTGTAATTTAAGTTTAACTTTATTGGCCTCGTACTAGATCAAATCGTTTATTAAACAATAAATAGGGGAGTTGTTCGTTTCTGGGGTTGATCACTGATGACCAAGTTATATATATATATATATATATATATATATATATATATTAGGGTGTCCTTTATTTTATGACTTTCAGAATTTTCTCGCTCCTACCCCTTAAAAAGTTTCCAAAATGGATGAAAGTAAGCTGTAATTTTTTCGAATTCGTTGGTGCCGTGCCGACAAGCATCTAAATATTTTAAAAATAGACTATTCAACATCATTTTGCGAGACAAGTGTGAATAGTCATTTTCGATGTATTTCAATACGCTGAATGTAAATCGGTGATCTAAATTTGACCATCAACTTCAAATTTTGAAAATAAAATAGCGCCTAGGAGACCAAAAACGATGATTTTTAGTGTTTTCATGATATTGTAGCATCGATACCAAATTTTTTTCTAAATTTGGTTAATGCCTTTTATCTTTAAAACACAGTTGGTTTCATTTTGGCATGATTTTTCGGTTTCGATAAATTGAAAATATTAGCCGCAAGCGCTCAGTAGGAATAACGTTGTTCCTCATTATTTTTCTACAAATTAATGCAAGTAGTTATTTTCGAAGTATTTCTGGCAGCGGAATACAAATGCGTTAAGCAAATTCGGCTACCACATCACAATTTGACTTTTTCTTACCATGTATTAAGTATCAAGTAAAGTATACTCTAATTGATGTTTTCAGAATAAACTATTCAAGTAAACAAACATTGTTATGAAACTTATTCTCATAATTTAGTGAAAAACATCTTGTAAAGATAAAACAATTTCATTAAAAGTTGTTATTTGTAAAATGTAATAAAATGTATTGTGTAACGCTACTGTTCCGCAAGCGGTTTTTGATGCGCTTGAACGTGCGGTATGACGTGTTGAAACCAATGACGTGTCCGCGTAGGTCACACTGGTACCAATAGTTGAACTTTACGTTAGCTCAGTCGAGTACAAGTGCAGCTCATTGACGGATGTTACTCTGCAATGCGTATAAGTAAATTTTTTGTTTATTATTTATTTTGTCTGTATTTTAGCTGTAATACTTCGATGTGATGCTAACATTTTTTTAGTTGGTAGTGTAAATACTCAAATTTTTGGTTCAAAATTACTATCAAACAAAGTACTTTCAGAATTTTTTTGATAATATAAGATGCGTAAAATTAAATATAAGTGAAAGTTCAAACTTAACTATTCGTGAATCTGTAATTCTTTTGGAAAAGGCAACAATTCCCACCAGGGCTGTTAAGAACTGCGTGTCTAAATTAATAAAGTTGTACGATAAATGACGCAGTTTACAAAAAAATCAGAAAAAATTGGCGAAATATATAGGCAAACGGAAAAAGAGTTTACGGAAAATTTAGAAAACTTGTTTTTTTTGCTTTAAATATGATTAAAGTTGAAGAAGAACAATTCCTAATAAATCAGAGACAGCGTGGGAGGATAGGTTGTGTTGGATCTATTGAAAATTAATAATGAAAGAAGAAAGATCAGAAGAACGTACGAACAAGGTTATAGAAAGAAATAGAAAGGAAACACAAACAAAAATTCAATATGAAGAACAGATAGTTCTTCCGTCAACATCTGCGTCAATTTTATTAGCATCTGATAATTCTGATGCAAAATCTAATATTCCGAAACAACATTTGAGCAATGTAGAACAACTGCAGTAAAAAAAAAGAGAATTCGTACGAATTTCATTACGCTTAAGCGTGTTAGAAGTTTAGACAAATGTTGATTAAGTGTAAGATATTCCATTTATGGTCTGCATGCGGTGATGGAGGCTTTACGGCATAATTCAGAAGATTTATTAATTAACAGATTTTCAATCCGCTGATGCCGACAAATTTTAAGAGCTGAGCGTGATGAAATCATTGAATCTAGATTTCCAGAAGCATCACCTAATTATATAATTGCTCATTGGGGTGGAAATCTTTTACGACGTTAAATGTTAGAGATTCGCCAGTTGAACATTTGCCAATAGTTGTAAGTAGTCGAAATATGGAACCGAAAAATCATGCCAAAATGAAACAAACTGCGTTTTAAAGATAAACGTGGAATTAACCAAATTTAGAAAAAAATTTGGTGTCGATGCTATAACATCATGAAAACACTAAAAATCACTAAGAATCATAGTTTTTGATCTTTTCGACGCCATTTTCTTTTCAAAATTGGAAGCTGATGGTCGATTTAGACCCAGATTCACATTCAACGGATAAAAATACATTGAAAATGACTATTCACACTTGTTTTGCAAAATGATGTTGGACAATGTAATATTTCCTTGAATAGTCTATTTTTAAAATATTCTGAGGCTTGTCGGTACGAGTTAACGGTGTCCAAAAAATTCGAAAAAATTGACAGCTTACTTTCATCCATTTTGAAAAGTTTTTAAGCGGTAGGAGCAAGAAATTCTGCAAGTCATAAAATAGGGGACACCCTAATATGTATATATATATATATATATATATATATATATATATATATATATATATATATATATATATATATATATAGTTGTGTACTATTAAATGTTTCATTTTGGGGTCCGTTTTCTATCTAAAAGCGCGATTACTAGTAATTAGTCGCTTTTTAATCTTTCCTATAATTTAGCAATTGATTAATCGTGTCTTACTTCCTTATTTGCTTCGATTTATCTGGGAATCTTTTATTTACGAAATATAGTGGATACGACCGCTATATCTAAAGGTCAGCAAAAAGCCCGCATCTACTCACCCTTTGTTCCATTTTTTCGCTGTCAGTATCCAATTAAGCACACTTATTTCTTTCTTCATCTACCATACTCCTCCGTACACCATATGATACAAACTTTTTTTAACTTACAATTCCCAATCTATATTGTAGTGAGGTAAATAATGTCAGAGCTGCCCTATACACTTCTACTTTCTGTAACGTCTAACACATGAAAACTTTTATATGTTATCTTAATTTTAGAATATGAACTACTATAAAAAATTTTACACTTTATCTTCATTATTCTTCGAAAATGTTCACTTTTAATTTTACATTCCTTATAATTAAAACATCCCTTCATTATTTACAAATTGAACCAGGGTGTTACACTTTAGTAGGCTAATCGGCTAACTGGAGATTAGCTCTACGAAACTTTGCTTATGTCACTTTCCCCCAATATACGGGGTGCTAAAGTTAGCAAAAAAAAATTATTTTTCTGCTTTTGCTACTATGTTGCAGTAACAATACTAGAAAAGGAGGGTGGTAATTGGGGAGCCATGACCCGTTTTCCCACAGAACTTTTTTTAGCTACGCCTATGCTGAAACTGTTCATTTCCTTTAATTAAACGATTATTTCTGTAAATTTATTTGTTTGATATACCGCTTAGTTTAAATGATATTACTTTCCCCCAATACAAGGCTAAAAAAGAATGAGGTAAGTTTAGTAAAAAATCAAAACTTTATTTAAAATTACGAAACTCTTGTTTTGATACCAATTAAATGCAATATTTTAGAATAAAAAATCGATCAACAGAATTAAACTAATTAAGTATCTAATTTATTATGTTACTAGTCATTTGAATATTTATTAAGCTTCTTTCGTAACGAAAACTACAGAAGCGAATTTTCTGAAAAATTTGTGGTTTCTGCTTAAATTGCTCGGCGCCTTCCATAATTCTTTCCCGTAAATGCTATTCAGTTAGTATCGGAACCATATAAACGAAGTCTTTTATAAATCCCACAAAACAATAATCTAATGGATTAAAGTTCGGAGAACGACTTGGCCAGTGAACAGGTGCATCGCGTCCACAGCCAATCCAGCGATTAGAAAAGACCTCGTTCAGATGATTCACAACATTTCTACCGTAATGTGGCGGGCCGCCGTCTGGCTGAAACCACATATTTTGTCGCACATTTTGAGGCAAATTTTCAAGTAACTCTAGGAACGTATTTCTTAAAAAGAATAAAAAGTGTTCAGCGTTTAAGCGGGGTGTCAAAACAACTGGATCCAAAAGATAATTGTCGATTATTCCTGCCCAGACGTTCATACTAAAATTTGTTTGATAACGTATCTCTATGGTAGCTCTCGGATTTTATTCTGCCCATACATGGGTATTATGCAAAGTGGTTATTCCATTGCGCGTAAACGTGGCTTGATCCGAAAATAAAATGAATCGAATAAATCTTAAATCACGAGTGTCTTCTTGGCAAAGCCAATTACAAAAATCGAGTCTAGCTACAAAGTCTGGACGTTGAAGCGCGTGAACTTTCTGAACATAGTATTAATCAATTTTCTTTTAAAGCTCAATGCACGTCAGTAGAATTAATATTGTCATCCTCGTTATCGTCACTTATTTCTGTGTCGATCAACCTGGTACTTATACCAAGAGTTTCTTCTGCTACTTGTAAATACGTTCCCCTTGGTTTATAAATGCTTCCGAAGTTGTCCACAATTTCTTACCATCTGTTGCTTAAAGTGTCCCAATTCTCTCAAGCGATAAACTAAATTGGAAAAGAATTTCCTCTTTGGCTGATACCGATAGGGATATGTCTCCGCATAACGTTTATCCGCTAAACTGGCATTACAATCACATTTTCCTGAAATAGCAAAGATCATTAAGCCTGATAGTAAAAAGTGTATTAATATTATTAATTTAATTGTGTTAACTACATACCCATTATTAAGACCATATCTGTCTATTCTGAAAAAGACAAAGTCATCTCTATTTGCCATATTTTATTAATTTTCTATTACAAATAATTAATTAAAGCCAACTGACAATAACTTAAATCATTATTTTGACTACTAGCATCGTCGTAAGTTATTTATTTGTTGTTCAAGCCTACTTAGAAATAATCAGTGGACATTTCAATACAAATAAGTAACAATTGCTTTTGGATACAATATGATGGAATATCATTTAAACTAAACAAATCAAAAATTTACAAGAAAAAATAAATTAACACAAAGAAACAGTTAATTAAAGAAAGTTAACAAATTCACAATAGGTGTGCGCAAAAAAAGGTTAGGGGGGAAAATGGGTCACGACTCCCCACTGGTTCTTTAGTATTATTTTTCTGAAAGAATAGAAACAATACCCTTAATCGAACTGTATATTATTGCAAAATATCAACACAGAAAGCAAAAAAAAAACACGGAAGTTATTAACAAAAAATATTTATTACCATTGTTAACTTAAACGCTCTGTATACTAAGTATACCTGTATACCTGCTTCGTTTGAAACTAATTTGTGACAGAATTTTAGTTTCCAAAAATTACGTGTGCCTTGGTAATATTGACTCACACACTCACACACTCACTCACTCACACACACACTCACAGACTCACACATCACACTCACACACTCACACTCACACACCACAACTCACACTACATCACACTCACACACTCACACACTCACACACTCACACCACATCACACACTCACAACTCACACTCACACTCACACACTCACACACTCACACACTCACACACTCACACACTCACACCTCACACACTCACACACCACACTCACACCACACACTCACACACTCACACACTCACACACTCACACACTCACACACTCACACACTCACACACTCACACACTCACACACTCACACACTCACACACTCACACACCACACATCACACACTCACACACTCACACACTCACACACTCACACACTCACACACTCACACACTCACACACTCACACACATCACACACTCCACACACTCACACACTCACACACTCACACACCACACACTCACACCCACACACTCACACACTCACACACCACACTCACACACTCACACACTCACACCACCTCACACACCATCACACTCACACTCACACCTCACACACTCACACACTCACAACTCACACACTCACACACTCACACACTCACACACTCACACACTCACGCACTCACACTCACACTCACACTCACACTCTCACGCACCTCACACACTCACACACTCACACACTCACACACTCACACACTCACACACTCACACACTCACACACTCACACACTCACACACTCACACACTCACTCACTCACACACTCAACACACTCACACTCACACACTCACACACTCGCACACTCGCACACTCGCACACTCACACACTCTCACACTCACACACCCACACACACAGACACACTCACACACTCACACTCACACACTCACACACTCACACATTCACACACTCACATTCTCACGCACACACACACACTCACACACTCACACACTCACATACACACTCAGACACTCACACACTCACACACTCACACACTCACATACTCACATACTCACACACTCACACACTCGCACACTCACACACTCATACGCTCACACTCAGATGGTCGATTTAGCGATAGTGAAGAGAAGTCGATTACATAACTTTCTATACCTACATATGTTGGAAGGTAAAAATGCCTAAACTGTATTACCGATGTTTTCATAGAAGAAGGCGGACTTTAAGTTCTTTTAAGTTAGCAGCTAGATATCTATTAACCTCTTATCTGGCATGAAGTCTTAAACGTCTGTTTGACGTAATTTTATTGTTTTTTTTTTATACAGTGTGCCTATTTTCGTAATGAAGGAGGTTGCATAGTTACCCTGAAAAATTTCGTTTTTTTTAAATTTCCACTGTTTATGTTTGAAGGCCGTCTGTTTTTCCTTACCAGATATTTTTTGTTTGGAAAGGAAGCATTAAGTTCGATTTAGTAAACACTATGTTATGGATTTGGTAAACACTATATTATATATTTTTTATAGTAAATATTTATATTTGTATTCATAATTTGTACAAAATGTAAACTTTGGCTATATATACTCGTAAATGTAAATACTTTATGTGCATTAAGGTAAATTATACAAAATTTATGCCATTCAAAAGCAATCATCGTCGACAGTTTAAAAGGAGACGTGTAAAACAAAGTTATAAGACATGGAAACGCAAACACTAAACAATTACGTGCAGTACTTGAAAAACTATTATTGAATACTATCAATTACCAGGTAACCAAGGGTAATAAGTTCTCCGTAGCGTATGTTCGTTACAATATACAAGTGGTTTTAGAGTAAACAGCAATTATGTGTGCGGTTTTTACCAATTTCGAATTAAATTAGGTACCAGTCGACAAAATAATTTATAGTATAATCCAAATTATATATGACGAATATTTTACTGTTTGACATAACAGTATTTGTTTCATAACTTCAAATCCAAGTTATCATTCCTTTATAGTAAAATGGTCAAAAAGTTTCGTAGCATACCTGCAAGGTGAACTGAAGAAATGAAGGAGGAGGTACCCGACTTGTTAAGACAAGGTAAATCGCAGCTGCATGTCAGAGAAAATTGCGGTATTTCAAGGCGCATACTCTCTCCAAAACCAACAACCAGGATCTGTAGAAAAAGTTCTTCGTTACCTATGTCGCTAAAGTCCATTAGAAGATGCGTGTACATAAAATGGCTTTCAAAAGAATATTGATGGCAGAGAGCGATACAAATCTTTTATGAAGGGATACCGTAAACTGCTGCAGAGGAAATACCAATCTATGAATCCTACTCGGGCTCAGAAATTTAATCCATTTATTGTGGAAGATCTTTCAATAAACTGCAAGACTTTTAAATAAACTGGGCTTAAAGCATTTGCTGTCTAAGGTGCACAACATGGACGATCAGAGCTGCCGCCTTACTATTCACCATCAGCAAACAGTGTTAAAAGAATTCATCTGTTTGTTCCAGAACATGCGGAGTATTGTTGCGTATGCAAATGCACTGAGGAATGGTATTCCTCCTATGATTTTCTTTAAGGGCCTGACGTTAGGAAAAGGTAGCACACGCACACGCACACGCACATGCATTACTCCCCCCCCCCCCCGCCCCTACCGCAACCACATGTGTATTTGACACAATATTTCGTGCTTTTCTTATTTTTTTCTTTTCCAGCCTACATTTTGTCTAGTATTTCCTATCTATTTTTCAAGTTTATGATAAGACAGTTGATAATTCTCCGAAACATGTCTAGTACATAGGATACTAAACAACGACCTTTACTGCATCTTTCGCTAAAATTACACAACGAATATAATAAGTTTACTGAATAAATAATATACAATTGCTACAGTAGGGGTGTAATGAATTGTCATATTTTAGGTGACGCTTTAGTCATGCCTAGAGTATACAGAGAAAAAACGTCGGTCTCTCGGAATTACGTCATTTACAAGAAAAAATATTTAGAAAAATCCCTGTTTGATATATGAGCGAAAAAATAATATGGGCTGCATGGGAATTTTAAATAATACCTTAGGTAACAAAATACATTACGATCATGGAGATTAAGATGTGCTGCCTTAAGAAGGAGTTTTAACAGCAGCAGAGTTTTGGTTCTACCTTATTTGAATTGCATTGGAACTTGAATTCAAATATTCAATGAAAGTTTACCAAGAAAGGACCGTATAAAGCATTTTTTAGTGTGTCATACTAATATAATTATCAGTTTGTCTCAAATAAAGAGTGGGGGAGAGTGGGAATGTTTGTATCAATAAACGTCTATAACTTTGGTTTGGATCAACCGATTTTAAGGATATTACTCTCATTCGAAAAGGTGTAGTTGAAATAATTACATCTGCTATAAAACAATTCCATTTAGTCTTAATCGTCGTAGATAGAGGGCGCTTTCGAATAAAAAAAAATTGGAAATTTGTCTATGTTTTAAATGGAAACACCTAAGTATTGTAAATTGCAACGGAAACTGATTAAATTGGTAACAGAATGGCGCAAACCGCATGTCGATATCTTTTGTCTAACTAGAGAAGTAAAAACGCTAGTTTATAGAAAATAGGGAACCTTCTTTTCGTTTTCGAAAACTTACAAAACTAATATTTTGAAGTTATTGAATTGTAATTTTGTTAAAACCGATTAGAAAGTTTATCGTAACGCAAAAATCAAAGGTCATGGTAAGTATTAGAAGTTATTATACATACAAAGGTATTTAATCTTAATTACAATTGCAGGTGATAATATGAAATATGGTTTCAAAAATATCACCTTGACCCACGAGTGGATGGAAACTTAAAATTAGATTAATTCAAAATGCTGATTTTTACAAAGGTGTATGTCAAACTTTTACATGTGATTAGTAATTATTATAACAAAGATCCTCAAATATGTACAACTGTAATTGTAATAGCTAGCAATGCTGTGGGCTTCCAGATGATTAAATAAATTTTTATGCAATTAATTAATATATATTTACGAAATATATAGTTATGTTATAGTAACGCATTGATTAAGGAAAGGATAATATACGATTAATTTGTAACTATCATAATCACTTGTAACGTTAATAATCATTCCGTCTGCTGTGAAATGTAGCACTTCCTCACGTTAATACTACTGTTTTGTAATCTCCTCTGTATTGCGTCACAATTAGCATAAGTTGATTACATTGTTGTAAAGCTTAGTTCCACATACTAATTACATTTTCGTCTTTGTGCTTGTCCTTGTCCTATGTGCTTGTTATAATATCTTTTAGCATGTGCGCATATTAGTTCAATTGCATTGAATTCGCAATGATTAGATGGAAATGTTAATACGTCATGCCCGTAACTCATTATTTCATCTACCTCATATCGTTTTACTAATCGTTGTGATTTCATTAACGAATAGAACTCAATATTAAATGAGGTGGGATCATAATTAATGTTATTTTATTAACCAGGAAATTATGTTACCTTTCGTCTAAGACGATGTTGGTAGTTTTTCCACTAACATGGAATGGTAAAGCGCATTATCAATTATAATTAATGAAGGTACTTCTAAATTGTTTAAGAAATCCCCATTCATTTCACCATGGTAATCTTCTTTCAATGACTTCAACCCAAATAGCAAGGAACCATTCTGTACAAATCTTGCGGCAGTTCCAGCATGAACAACTATAAATCTTTTACCATCATATCCTTGAGGTTTTCGTACACTCTTTACATCGTCATCTTGCCATGACTTTCCTGGATTTCCTTTTGAGTAAATCCATGCTTTGTCAATAAATACTGCTTGTCTACGAATTGGTGCATTGATTTCTCGCATGTATTGTTTCAAAAACTGTGTTCTCATTTCACCTATATTTCTTGTTTCTACCAAAGCTCATCGATTACGCTCTTTCTGGAACTTGAACCCCATTGCATGTAAGGCAGGATTTAAACTTCTATCACTTAAAAGAATATGGGTGTTACGAATTTTTGTATTTAAAGTTGCAACTGTGACATGTTTTTCTGTAAACAATAAAATTTAGATTAATGTAGAAGCTATGTATAATTATAATACACTCACTTTGTTCGTATATATTATATAAGGTATTCCTAATGGACATTTTAGAGGTATCTGCAAGATCTTCGGATTTAACTTTCTTACGTGGCCATTTTTCACCCGAACTGGGCAGAATTGGATTGTATTTTGCCCGATATATTTTCCACTGTTGTGAGAGATATACCCAAGGCATTTGCCACACGCTGTAAATTTGAGATCAATATTAATTGAACTTCAGACAATTCTAAGATCACCTACCTCTTGGACACTACAAAGCGGTATTAAAGAGCCGTTGTTATCCTTCTCCTTTTCAAAATATTGTAATAAATTCAGCACCTTTGTGCTTGGGTATACAAGGTTTAGCCTTGTATAGACATTACAACGTTTCGGAAAAACTAACAAAGATGTTGGAATAAACGTAAGTGATTGGACAAAAGGAAGAGTTCTGAAAAGAACTGTTTTGAAAATGTATAATGAAACATGAAATATGGATACGTAGGATATATGAAAGAAAGTAACAAGTGTAACAAGCAAAAGGTCATAAGAATAACAAACTAGGTTAGTCAAAGCAGCACTTTCTTAATCATATTACGACAAAAATTACAACAAGCATTTATAGGTCGTCTCTTTTCATTGTGTTTGAACAGTCGATAACATACGTCGGTTGCTTACTTGAAATTTTAACCATCCTTTTTGGATGTATACTTAAATGTGCGATGGCAAAATAAACGTTTTATTTAACTAGATGCATGTGTCGATGACGTAGGTCAATTCTCTGGTGGCAAAGATAGTAATTCAGATGATGATCCCTTAATTCATTAGAAAAATAAATCTCCTGAAGTAGAAACTCTGAACTAAGAATTTAAATTCAAGTGAAATTAATATTGTGGTACTTGCAGGTGATGTTTCAACGGTTAATTCCTTCAAATATAAATATTATCTTGTAGAAATCAAGGAAGTATTCGGTAATGATACCTATATCACAAACTTGGATAGTTTTTTATGGACAAAAAAAATTCAAGTGCTTATTTCACTTTAAACTTATACCAGACTTATAAAATTGATTGAAGGGGTAATATTAGCATTGATGATATTAATTTTTTTTAACTTACATTTTGATTATATCATTAACTGCTATTATTACTACCCCTACCGTATTTTTTACTTCTAACACTTCTTACGCTGCGTTATATTCGAAATGGGGTAACATAATTAAAATGTGTCACCAATTCGTTGAGACTGTTACATGTTCTCAAATTTGTCAACTTCCGTGACATAATAAACGTTCAAGTGTTTTTGTTAAATTTTATTGAAGAATTCCTTAAGAAAACCTCTTTATATCTTCATTTGAAACTATGTTCCTCTCTTCAAAAAAGCGATGTCTAGTTCGAAATTTCCATTTATAATATTTTTAATTATACAGGGTTGTCCAGAAAGGTGTTACCACTTAGATGAGATTTACATAATTGGAAATTTTCTTTTGTTGTAGACTAGAGATGGCCACCCGACTTACTTTGGATGGAAGAAGGAATGTAGCAGCTTGGATGGCAGTGTTTTGGTCGCCCGTAATAGTAAGGTGCAGATTCCAGCAATGGTTTGATAAGGACCCTCCAAGCCGTTTAACTATCCGTCGATTGCATGAAAAATTTGTACGCACCGGGTCTGTGACCAATGACTGTAAAGGAAAGAATGGACGTCCAAGAAGTTTTCGAACGGAAAACATCATAAATGTTCAAGGCACATTGATTAGTAGCGCAGGAAAGTCATGTACGAGATTAGCATAGGAAACCGGAATCGCGCGGACAAGTGTCTTAAGAATTCTTCACCTCGACCAGGCAATGAAACCGTACCACATTCAACTGATACAGGCCCTTTCTGACGCTGATAAAATTGCTTGTGAATGAGCTGCAGAGGTCGTATTAGAGATGGTGCACATAGACCCTAATGTTGTGTTCTTTATGTCGGACGAAGCCACATTTCATGTCAGCGGTAACATGAATAAGCACAATTGTATCATTTGGAGTACAGAAAATCCACATGAGTTAAGAGAGCACACTCGAGACACCCCGAAAGTTAACGTATGGTGCGGTATTTCAAAGTTTGGAGTACTTAGTCCATATTGTTTTAATGGTCAGACTGTAACGGGAGATTCTTACCTAGATATGTTGCAAAATTTTGTTGTTCATAATCTTTCCCTCCGTATCATAACATCAGGTTACTTCCAGCAAGATGGTGCACCACCACATTTTTCGTTAACAGTTCGATATTACTTGGATGAAACATTTCGTGCACGCTGGATTGTAAGAGGTGGACCTTTAGCTTGGCCAGCACGGTCACCAGATTTGACTCAATGGGATTTCTGGCTATGGGGAATGGTGAAAGAACGCATGTATGCTACAAGACCTACTGACATTAATGACCTTAAAGAACGCATAACAAGAGTGGTCCGCTCTATACCTACAGAAATGTGTGAACGAGCAATGGCCTGTATGGTACAAAAACTTGAAACATGCATTGCTAACGAAAGTGCACAAGTCGAAGGAGTGCACTAGCTTCATTTGGACGTGTGTACATAGCGTGTTATTATGTGTTTTTCACATAACAGCCAATCCCATCTAAGTGGTAACATCTTTTTGGACAACCCTGTATTTCATATTGAATATTTCTAAGATAATAATGTTTCTTAAAATTTACTGTTATCCTGCTACTAAAAGTAGCAGGGCGTCTTGCCGCCGTGTGTAGAAAATTACGATATTCTTAGTTTTGTTGTATTGTCTGATTGGATATTTAGGTGTACTCAGTTATGAAGTTAGGGAAGCACTGATTGAGTCATGAATTTATTGTATATTATGCGTTTATTATTATTTATTTTTTTTATTATATTGAAGTTTTAAAATTGCGATTATGTTTGCCGCGTATTGTACGAATGATTGATTATTTTATTTATGGGTTTAATGTAGTAAAAAGAATTAAGGAAAGCAGTCTTTGTTGTAGTAGATATCGGATAACCCTATGCTTAGGTAATTGTTGTTTGGTCAGCCTAGTTTTTAAGTGGAAATTGCAGCATTAGAGATTGTTTCTTTGTAGTTAATATTACTTTACGAAATCGTGTATTTGTCGAGGTAGATATGATAATCAATGACAAATCCAATGATTCTAGCACACAACGTTAACTTTTAAAGAGACTGTTTAGTTTAAAACAGATATATTATAAAAACAACATCATTTTAATAATGGTATATAAAGGTAAATGTAACTAATAATTATTATTAATTTTATTAAATACATAAATAGAAAAGTTTAGCTCGAGTAGGATTTGTACTTTGCTAGAGTAAATGTAATTTGATATGCCCAAACAAGATTATGATAAAAAAATGTCGGAATGGATAACTGACCAAGACCTATCGCAGATGAAAATCATCTCGATTAGAAAATATATTAATAAACTTAATGCCACTAAAAAAGCTTCCACCAACGTTTTTCTTTAATGAAGCTTGTATACAGTAATCCTTCAATTACGATACTATTGCCTCCTCAAGATTCACAAAACAGATTCTAATGATTTGAAAGTCCCTATTAGGGATGTAGTTTTTTAAATTGGTTCAACCACTAGTGTCTTAAATAAGGGGTTGAACAAATTCATATCGAACAATTTAATAGATTTATAGTGTTTAAAATTCGATCGACTTTTTCAATAGAATTAAACATATTAAAATAAATGGTACTGTCAAGATTACTAGCCTTGGCATCGTAAACCTATTTCCTAACGTTCCCATTGAACAAACAATCCAAATTTGGTAAGAAATGGTATCCAACAGTAAAATAATGGTTGATTCCAAAACGAAATCGATTCTTTAGTGGAAATCAGTATTGGTCTTAATTTCTTTAAGTTCAGGGATTAAATCTATGTGCAGAAAGATGGTTTACCTATAGGAGGTGGTTTATCCCCGCTTCTCAGTGAAATATTTATTAAAAATCTGGAAGACACATTTCTTACGCATAATGAAATTTTCAAAAATATGTTAGGTTCGATACGTAAACGACAGATTCTGCATTTTTAACTTTACTGGCTGTGGTTTGTATAACTTTGTTGCTTATATGATCAGCTGACGTTATAATATTAACTTTACTACGTAAAAATTAGTAAAGTTAATGAACACCTTGAATTTCATGTACATAGGAAAAGCACTCATACTGATAATATACTATTTCACAGTAACACACCTCATAGTTTACGCCTAACAGCTATCTGCTCTTATGTGCACACATTACATAATTTTGAATTAAAGGACATTGCTTTTCAGTCAGAAAAAAATATAATTTACAAAATAGCTCATTGTAATGGTTACAACAAGAAATCTGTCTATGAGATTGTTCACGCTAAACTTAAGAGCCGTCATACAACACTACAGACCATACATGAGGATGTGAAACAATACGTTATGTTAACTTATGGCGGACTTATATTACAAAAGTTGACTAAGTTTCTACGTATGTTTAAAATCAAAGTTACCTTCAGCAAGCAGTTATATAGGTTTAAGACTCCCCACCCAAAGATGTGTAGTGTCTAAGTGGGAATACTGTCCCCCTGTATATGTGGGAATGACTAGGTATATCAAATATTACCACCAGAACACAAGAATATTTCCGACAAATAAAAAACAATAACAAAGGTACACAGAATCCGCACTTCGCTGAACATGTTTTCTCAGAGGGTCACAATTTCAATACTAATAACGTCGAAACTTTCGACTCCACCACAAAATAATATTATAAAACTTACTAAAGGAGAAATTTTACATTGACCTTTTACACAATAAAGACGCTACTTTACTTAAAGAAATAATTATCCAACCTCCTATTACACCCATTATTTTTAAGGATAGACATAAATTATATGTTATTTAACTGTATCGTTTTACTTGTCCTTGCTATAGTTTAAGTAGGTATATTTTAATTCTGTTTTAACAGAACATGTTTTATCGGGATTTCATTATTTTATCTATAATTGGTTATTTGAAATTGTGCATTATTTGTTCATATAACAACCATAATTTCATTAACAATTCCCATATGGATTCCAATAATGCGCTAAGAGCTTAAGCGCAATACACCTGCGCAATAAGTTACGGCGCAAAATGCGCAATACACTTCTGCACAACTACGAAAAAGCATATATATATATATATATATATATATATATATATATATATATATATATATATATATATATATATATATATATATACACAAGTTCTAAAAAGTATGTATTGGATTGCTCATTACTCAGTGGCTCAGCAGTAAAGGTGTCAGACTAGTAAGTGAAAGTTACCAAGTTCGAATCTGAGAGTAGTCAAGTGCTTGGGAAAAAATCATAACGTATGAATTTGACTCAAGTGCGAAAACAGTCCTTCTTAGGACTAAGCCTGACGATGTAAGCAGAGTCCGCTTCCGAAACGTCGCGCTCAAAAAGCAGAAACTGTGGAAATAGGCCAGTCAACTCAACTAATATAATTTATTTGTTATTGTTCCTAAGTAAAGGGAGCGCATAACCCACTAGTGATCAGTCCATAAATGATTTAAATGAATAAAGGTCGAAGTTTAATTTATCTAAACTAACGCAGACAAATTTTTGACAATATTTATATTAACAGGTAGATTGAGTAATCTTCGACTATTATTACATTAAATGATTTAGAAGCCAATACTAACTTCAATTACAGTTAGTTTTGTTGATGCATTAATTAAAAAAATTACCAATAAGGTTCTGTTTATAATTCAAATTAAGATACCTTCACAGAGTTGGTCATGGTTAGTGTAGTTGGTCATGGTTAGATTGGATTAGAAATTAGCTTATATCAGTGCCAATTTATATTGAATGTAAATTATAATTACATGATGTTCGTATATTAAAGGGTTGTCTGGGTAAATAACTACTACAATTTATTATACTAATATTTTACAGTATGGATTACTTATTTCAATTTAATAACTATTTTCTTTCAACAAAATTGAAGAAGTAAGACTTTTAGTTTAATTCACTTTCTTTTAACGAGGCAGTGTCATTACAAATTTGGTTCTTTATTGTGTGCCTTCTAAGATCACAAATTTGTCAACCAAAGTGTATGCACAGTATTTTCACTTAAAATTTCATTACAGCTCCCGGTATGTGGAAGAAGCGACCTGACCTCCGGGTGATCCCCTACAATTAGGGTAAAATAAAAGTACATATGTGCTGAGAGGAGAAATAGAAATTCAGATTTCTTGAGAGGAAAATATTTTTGTATTTTTTGGAATCATATATGGGAGTACAGGAAGGATATGTCTTCTCTCAAACCATGGTATATTATCAGGTATTGGAGTGACTTTTTCGCCTCCAGCAGTGTTGCAATCCCTTCGGAGCTCATAACGTCGCTCCTGTATATTTTTCGGTATATATACTACATTCTGATTAAAATACGTGGAGAGCATTAACCGTGTTACAATACTCTTTAAGAGATTTAACTTATTTAAAAAAAATTCAATAGTAACATGAAACGAAAATCCAATAAAAAGGTTTAAAGGCCTATTTAGGCGAATGCTGGGATCAAAACGTTCCTTCCGATCGCACATATCCTTAGTTCCACTATGAATACATACTTAATGTATGAATGTGGCTAAAGGAGCTTGGAAAGTTCAAGCAGCCAACTCTCCCCTTTGAGGAGGGAGTGAAACACGTTGCCTTTTTCTTTCGCTTCTGGTTGTCCTGCATGACCTGTTCATTATAGAATTCCAGTGACAACTCAAAAGATGTTTTTATTCGGCCTTTCGGACCAAAATATTCCACTGTTCGTATGTATAACAAAAGGTTCAAGGAAAAATCGCATTAACAACCTCAACCATAAATCCGGAAAACGCATCTTGGTACCATTCATGTGTTAACGATTTAGTAAGAATGAGAAACTGCTCTTAGCCAACACAAATTGCTACATAACCCGAATCATGTAATGTGTACCACGGAGTTAGGATATGTTGTCCACTTTGTGCTTACTCCTCCACATTCCTCAAAATGCAAAAATTCATGTGACATCGCTTCCGACTGGTATTTACCCGGGAATGCAATTCTATTTTTATTTATATTCTAGTGGTTAGTTGCCTGTGTCTCTACTATTAAGTACCACAAAGCTTCCAGAAGGGGATAAAATTTTAGGATTGTTTCTATAATTCTTCTCAGAAACGTTGTATCATTTATCTTACTTTAATACAAATGGTACTTAGATTTCAAAGTCGTTAATTCGCTGTAGACTTTTTGGCCAGAAACTGGAAAATTGGATGTTTATTCACCAATTACGCTGCAAACAAGACCAGAAGCGTCCTGATGACCATAAAGTACGCTTTAATGATAATTTAATATTCATGCCTTTATGGTGGTCCAAATTAGGTTTTTGTTAAAGAAATACAAAATCAAAATTCGAGAATCTCTGTTTGTCAGCAAAGTGACAAAACTCATTATTTTCGGTGCCCTAGAATTTACCTTTATGGTTTTTGGCAATACAACATCAAATTTATGCAACAATGTGGGTTTCTTTAACACGGTTCGAGCTACATGCGAAAACTCACTCAGAGGTCATGATTTACTTGTGGTTAGATGCACATACATTTATATTTACATTATAATATTTGGTCAGTGTGTTGCACGTTTTGCACACTAAAAAAATCGTGAACAGGAATTTATGTAAAGTGCCATATATGTTCAGCATATACATCCCCGACCTTCTGAGAGCTCAGTCGTCGTGATTTTAATTACAAGCAATAATGAACATCATGGTAACCGAGCTATTGGGGCACGGATTGCAAAGTAGTCAAATAAAATTCAACATATTAACTGCAGCCTTCAAAAACATTGCACGCTTTAAATATCGCCGCTTGAACAAATATAGTAAACCTTCGTTAAATGGATATGTAGTTGACTATATATCGTAAGATGTTTCTTTAACCTTAAATTATAATTGTAGTGTACATATATTTTATGTAACGTATCATGAAAATATCTTGTCTCGGAACATTATATAACAGGGAACATCAACCATGGAGTCAGTTCAATACGAGTAACACGAAGCAGCAACCGAAAATGTATCCTGAAGATGACAAGATACATAGATATATATATATATATATATATATATATATATATATATATATATATATATGGATAGATTTTTCTGAGTCAATAATAATTAATCAATTAACATTACCTTTATGTTTATTATAGAAATAATATCCATAAGTACATATCTAATAAAATAATTAGAACTTAGTAAGTTCACTTTGTAGAACTCCGTGCTAATTATTATTCGTAAATTAAAAGATATTCCTACAGTACTAACAACTTACTTTACTAACTGCTTGGTTTCCATATATAGCAATCAACATGATTAAATCATGACAAATATGTTCACGAAAGCCACCAGAAAAAAAATATATGGGATTAAAGGAATCTCGAGATTGCAGCTATATTGAATTTTATATTTCAACTTGAATGTCTCAAATGTACCTGAAATTCGTAACCGTCTTACATTGTGCAAGAATTGTACTATAAAAAAACACAAAAAGGTAACACGTCTGTATACGACGTACATATCTTTCTAAATGTTATGCATTATTTATACATGAAACGTTAACTGTCTAATCCGCACGTATATCATTTTCTGTTAAACTAATTATAATCGTAGTAATATGCTCAAAATTACTAATATTGCTAATTATTTGCAAGTTGACACGGGGTTTTGTGTTTTCTATCAGTTGTATGTTTATTACCGAAATTTTACTAAAGGTGTAACAAATTAATATGACGAAAGTCGAAGGTTAATTTCAATTCACGATGTTTCTGACTGCGAATAAGCCATGAATAATCTATGTAACACAGAATTAAGAAAAAAAAAGGTTAAAGACGTTACTGCGCGTGAAAAGGGTGATAAGTCAAAAACAATACAATTGAGATAATCTAATTTAAAGAGAGCATGATAAGTTAGCCGTTAATATGAGTGTAAATTGTATCGTGGTTTATTTCAATTGTAGAAGTGTATGTACAACTCATAGAAGACACGTTCAATGTTAAATTAGAAAAAAAATTGATGAAAGTGACTTTTGATTGACTTGTTCCCTTTTGCACTAATGGTAATTCTTTCAGAACTCGTTTTACATAGTATTAAAATGAATGAAAAACGTTATTTTTGTAGCAGTACTTTATTAATTTAGCCATCGGTCAAGTGACAAGATTATTATTAATAGTTGAAAATAAAATGTAAAAACAAAACTAAATTTCCTCTTCATCAGATGAGGCATCTGGGAATACGTCAACTTCATCATCTGATGTTACAAAGTTTTGGTAAAAATCCCACAAGGATTCCGAAATATACGGGAGTAGTTCCATGAGATGCTGTACCTTTTCAATAGCACTTGGAACCTTTCTTGCGTAAGCCTGTTTTGGCGTTAAAATAATGTTACTGCCTTTTTGTCGGTTTGCGAAACTTATTTATTTGAAACTTTCATCTTCATCTAAGGAAGTTTTGTAGAATAGAACTTTACTACTTTTTTTATAACGAATCCAGCGCACTTCACTCCAATTGAATTTTCTATTAGTTAATGAGGATCCAAATTAGGAGCCAAAGTCAGGAAAGTTGGATCTCACCATTTTAATAACTACGAATGGATTTTATTCCACCTACTTGGCGAATAATCTAAGCCCAATCGTGGGGATATTCAATCTTTCCATTGAATTTCTTCCTCTTTTTTTCGATTATACCGTGGTCTGTATCGCAGTCCATATGGGTGTAACCCGGAAGCAAGAATGGCTATTTTTATTTTGTCCGCCGCATGAGTCGGAATACATAATTAGGTGACTAATTTCAACTTCTAAGCCTCTTGTTAAAAATCTGTAAATACCAGAGCCAATATCATTTCCACCGCTTTTTGCCGCTGATTCATACCATAGGTAGCATAATGCCAGAGAAGTGCCACCATCATATACAGCGAGGTTGAACGTCCAGAGTTTCCTTTTGTAAAACACGTAAGCACGCTGAATCTTTAACACTTATAGGTTATGTTGGGGTAAAACAAGGTTAGTCATAAACAGCGCCGATTGTGTAAAACGAGATGTCAACGTAGCTTCTTTTACCACCATATATTGTAATTATTCCACAGTGAACAAGGTGCTAAGTTGACATAACTCATTATACACAAAACTATACACTTTGAATTGTGACTTAACTCTATTGAGCATATCCGAAAACATTATTACAAGCTTCTCTGAAACATTCCTCCTTTTACACAGAGAAATACCATCACATTTAGATGCGAAATTTACCAATTTACCACTTAGCCCTTTTATATGTAATGTAATGGTATTTGTTGAATTAGAGTTTTATTCTCACCCAGTATATACGACAAACATTAATTCGTTCATTATAATTAGGAATTTCCATAGACTGTGATTCAGAGAGGCTGTATATTTTACTGAGAATGTGTCAAAGAAATAAATATTTAAATCAATGGGTACTAAAATATGTTTAATACTTTTGGATTATTAATTTGACCGTAACAAACATCTTGAAAATTTATAAAGATTTAAATAGGTTAATGCAAGAGATGGTCAATGTACAAGTTATATCGGCTGATAATGCCCAACCATATACGTAGTATGGAATTTGTCAGAACTAATATATTTTCTCAGTAACATTTTCTGGTGTGAGCTTTGGTTTATTAATTAACGAGCTTCCATTGCTTTTCAAAAAATGTGTTCTTTATTTATGACCTGATGTCAAAAACAAAATATGCTTTGTAACTTTTGTTACATTTATTTTTATAATGTGTATTAACAAAATGGTGCCGATTTAAAACTTTATTAGTTAATCTATTGTAAAGTTCCAGTGGGTTAAAGTTGTAAATTTAGTTAGTATTGATTATGCTTTATGTCAACCTTTTTTTCTTTTCTTTCTTTATTACGGTACATTATTTACAGCCCTCTAATGTATTCTGAACTATCTTTAAGTTACAATAACTCCTTAAATGTAATAATGCTCAGATTTGTTACGTCTATGAGACCCATTTGTTAAAATACAAATTTTCTAATGCCGATATCTCTTGGCAATATGCAACAATATTAAATTAAGAAAAATGTCATAGATAATAGGTCTTAGTTTCTTTCATACAATAGGGACCCATAAAAAAAGCGGTACACTCGTAAGTAGCTCAGTCAGTTACCGAGTTTCTCTCGGACAAGGTGCACTAAACGTTACAGTTTATCGTGTACAAGTCGTTGTAAAACACAGATATTTTTTTAACTCAAATATACTCATGTTTAACAGTATTCATTTTATCATTCTATCATTACTGTTACATTAGTATCAGAAACTGCATTCAAGTTATTAAGTGATAATTAATAGCAGCATTATTTAATACGAATAACATCAGCGAGTCATCGCACGCGAACAACAGTGTCGTGATAAATAAATCGAGCTCAATTGCGAGATTAAAATAGTCTTAAATGTAATACTGTCCCGGTCATCTTAAAACGTTATCGGATGTGTGTAGGTGTACGTATACATGTGAATACCATAAGTGAATTTTTCGGAAATTCGTCAATCATTATGGTACTATCCTGATACATAAGAAGTTGTCACTATGGGCATGTTAGAATGTAGACGGGAGATTGGAAATAATTTTGAACAGTATTAATTAACACCATAATAAATTCTTGCTTTTAAATATAAATGGTGCCTTGATCCAGTCCGATTAATAAGAAATATCTGGGATGGCCATTTGATGTACATTGTAATTTAGCAGACCTAGTTGCCCTTTACTTATAGTGGCTGAACTCAAGATTAATTGACTTGATCGGGCTATTTCCACAGCTTTTGTCTGTGTAGCGCGACGTTTCGCAATCAGACTTTTTCAGCCATCAGTCCTGAAAAGGACTGTCTTTGTAACAACCTTTTTTCATGTTGTACTAAATTATACTTTAATTTTAGATCTTTCATTCATTTAGTAGTAAACATAAGAAAAGTTTTTAAGTTTTGCATTTCATAGTACATATCTTTTTAAGTGTAATATTTCATAAAGATTTATATTTCCCTTTCCGTAAGAAATTGGATGCTGATCGCGCAAAGCGTGATAACTTAATTCTATGCGCAGATGCGTGGGGGGGGGCACTTACAGGAGTCACTCTGAAAGCCTCTATTAAATTCACTTCCTGCTACATGTAATAGCATGAAGCATGTAGTTTTGGGGAATGTTCCCTAAATTTTAGTGCAAAGTGCCATCGGTTTAGATGGTAAGAGATCTTTTAATTCATTATATTTTAAATTAAAAACATTTGTTTTTTTAGGTATTTTTTTAATGTATTCTTTTAGAATGCACAGTTTTTGCATACTTTAATTTTGCATAGTTTTAAATGGCACTTCGATTTTTTCATTTTTTCTCTTCATCTTTCACTTTTAAGTTTTACCTTTATTATACTACTTTTTGGATTACATTTTAAATTACAATTTTAATATACTAAAACCTGAAGAATGCTATAAATTTATTGGAAAGAAAATTTCTACGTATAAATATTAAATAATAAACTCCAGTAAGGGTGCAGCTGATCGCGTTATTACAAGATTACGCAATGATGATGTAGAAATGATATCATGCTGATTGACCGCTCCGTATTCATAAGTAAACACAGGAAGTTGTCAAAAAGAAAGTATAAAGGTATTTATGTAATGATCTTTTTAGTTCTTTAAGCATAGCTATAAGACCTTTTTCTTTCCTCTCCTTAATCATCCGTTAATTTGGTAAATAAACATTATTGCCCATTGTTATTTTTTTTTTGATATTAATATAAAGCTTTCATTGTTCATTAACTAGGTTTTGTTGTTCCTATAACTAAAGACAACATGGCGCTCGAGATTTCACTTCATTATATTTTATAATTTTTTTATATTGCATTTTTTATTAATTAGTGAAGGGGAAATAATTTAGCAGATTGGAATCAAGCAGCATTCAAGGTATTTGAGACATCCTTTTATTAGAACCTCCCTATCTTAATCTACCGACAGGGCCAACGGCAGTAGCGATTGTTATTTATTCATATTTTTTAATTAAATTTATTTGAACAATTGCTAATAGTTTAGAAGTAGCAGATTAAACTGGCGTTATAATTTATGGTGTTATTATTGACGCCATTTAATGTTACATCTTCGCACTTGACTCGAATCTTTTTTACTCTCTGATTTTTTCCATGCATTGAATACTCTTGGAATCGAATTACGAATTCTTCACTTATAAGCCTTACACTTTTACCAGTTAGTTACTGAGTTATCCATTATAGATGTATTCAGAACTTATATATGTTAAGCTTTTTTGTGGTTGCGCTATAGTTCATTCCGCAACTCAGGGTTCTTGTTTTTCTTGATGTAATGTCACTTTCATTTTGGTAGGCCACAGTAGATGTGCAATCTGTTAAATATAGGAACGGTATTTTAAAACGGTGGATCCATTTCAACTTCTGACGAAAGTACAGAAATATCTTAATAATAATTAACTGTATTTATATTCAAGTTAACTTTTAAAGTACATACAGTAAAATATTAACACGACCTCCGATTTGTTAGAGTGGGGTTCTCCCAACTGAGCTATCGAGGAGGCAACTCACAATCGATTCGAACGTAAACTGTATGTACTTCCTTACTCATGATGTGTTATAATTTTTATATGCAATAAAGGATGATATACAAAAGTTGACTGTGTCAGTCTTACAAAATGTGTCTAAAACATGATGGGTCCAGTGAAAACTTTGATGTGAGCTAATTCACGACCATATATTTGACAATTTCTCGTATTATCTTGATTATCTTCCTTTCTCGTATTTTGTGGCGAGAATTTGGATAAAACAAAAGGCGACTAGATCAAATTTTCACATTTAAAATTAAGATATTACCAATTGCCACAAAAACCCCTAAATCAACTAAATTAAAAATAGTTGTTTAAAAACGACATAAAAAGGGCAGATTAAATAAACAGCATACAAAACTCGTAACTATGCCACTGCTTTCTTTTAACTTGAATTCGTGCTTCAAGACTGGCCTTATGAAGAATTTATTGCAAAGTAACAACCTCAACAATTCATTAAATCAGAAATGTCGGTTGCATATCTAACAACTCACTATTTTCATTGAGGCAGTTGGGTTAAAAAAAAACAAACAATGAAAAAAAATTTAAAAGAAAGTGGATTACCAAGATTATTTGCAAGTACACATAATAGGTATAGCACCACAACATCTTAAAGATCTTTACCTACAATTAGCAAACTGGAAGGTAAAACATTTCAAGCCTTATATACACATCGTTAGTATTTTTAATTTATATGTCAGTGATTACATACTTCGGTATTCCTGAGCATCCCAAAGGTGGCAGTTATGCACTTGTACCTCTGAGGCCTCAAACGGTTCACTATAAATAAACATTCACCCTTCCCCAAAATATGTTACATAACTAGTATCAATTGCTAACAAACAAGCCTGGAAAAGTAACAATATTGTGGTGTAATATGCTAAAATCTAAATACTAACTCCTATTAGATAATTCAGCTATCCTTAATCAAATATTGAAATTTAATCAATAAAGAAGTCAACGCTTTCCAGATTAATTGCAATTCTTTAATTAATAAAAAATTGTTTATCAGTGAAAAAAATTTGTGAACACTTATTACATCAAAATCTTTTTGTATATTTTATTTGACTTATAAAGAAATTGTTTGCCCCTTGCCCTTCGTAACAGAGTATTAATTACCCTTCACAGTCACAATGCATGTTTATCAAAAAAAAAAAAAAAAATTAATGGATCAAAAGCTTAAAAAAAACTAAATTGATTTGTTCAAATTTAAACAATTAAACCTTCTCTTCATCATGTCTTTTTCTTTTTTATTAAAAGTGGAAAAGTTACTGTAATAAAAAGGGACAAGAAATAAACACGCCCCTAATGCAACACAACCCCATCTTGGTCACGCGCCCCCCAGCTAGTCTATCTTGAAAAGTGTAATTTGAACTTATTTGCAAGAATGCAAATTCAAGAACAGAACAATCGCTATGTGATTTATCTTTACTTTACTGACAATAGTGTTACTATTACTCAAATTAGTTGCCTACCTTACTTTGACTTTCCTGAATATAATTAAAACCTCGAAAACCTCAAATCTGATCAAACGAAGTGGTCGTCTAGTGGTAGGTACGTTGTGCTATCTGAATTAGATAGACTGGATGAGGTACGTGTTGCATCATGACGAGCAGGTAAAAAGAAATGAAACTACTCAAATTAAAATCAGCGAGCTTTGCACAGCGGTGGTTCAGCCCGTTAATATACTATTGTGGGAAAGAACCACCAATAAAACCCACTTTATTCATAAATAAGTAATTGCACAAGTACATTAATAAATCAAATATCACAAAAAAACAATCAAAGGGTTAAATATATAACAACACGCCATTAACTCAGGTTAAATTGCATACAAAATTATAACATTAAGAGAAAAATAAATAAAAAGCAGTTTAACTACACTTAAACACAGTTTAAAGAAACCCATGTAATCACACCCACAATTGTGTCATAAATAAATAAGAATTAAAATCGTAGTACCAAACATGTAGCCCTTTAAAACCTATCATGCCGGTCTTTAAGTAAATAAGCAAATAAAACAATAAGGCAAACTACGGTACATATAAAATATAACAACAGTAAAATTGCACAGGTGATAATAAGGTAAATGCAAAGACATACAACAAAATAGGTGAGAAATTTAGACATACACAATTGTTTAGCGACCACTACGCACAATATACATATGTAAAATTACAACAAATTACATATAAAGAGAAATCCGTTCACGGGCAAACAATTCTACTGAAATAAACTGATATAAAAGAAACTCATTAAAAACAAAGCTTTACAAGGGTAAGTTGTAAATATATAACATCGTGACCGATATACAGGGTGACTGGTAACTTATGCAGTTAACTGAAAGTGCTAATAGAGGACCCTAAACTGAACAATTTTTGTTAGTAAACTAACAGACGCAACCCAATAATAACTAAACTACAGTATTTTAAAGATGCCCACTTGTAGAAAACCATTGGTACTAGTTCACAATTTTAATTAAAAGATACAATTTTTCGATAAATCAGAGTGCTTGATTGGAATCAGCGATTGTTTCTTGTGTTACAATCTGACATGTCAATGTCATATCTATTGTTGCTTTGTTGACATCTATTAAGTAAGTTACTTGTCCTACTATAAGTAAATAAATTTTGAACTTTACAACATTCGAATGGAAAGATATCATTATACCAATGAACAATATTGTGACATGTCTTATG
This sequence comes from Vesta saturnalis, assembly GCA_036346205.1. Lineage (NCBI taxonomy): Eukaryota > Metazoa > Arthropoda > Insecta > Coleoptera > Lampyridae > Vesta > Vesta saturnalis. Next base: position 3,555,397 of record JARFJB010002472.1, on the reverse strand, counting down.
GCATGCCATTTTTAACGTACCTCAAGACAGCCACTGCGATACTCTTGGCTCTCGTGAAATTACTCGAGTACTTATGAAGGTGTGTCATTTATCATGTCCAAAATGTCTTCTTCTACACGTACACTATGGCGATGTGGTCTAGCACCATCACGCCCTTGTTTGAATGCGTTACAAAAATACAGCGCCCCGTTCTCTCGTAACCCATTCATCTACACGATAATAAAAACAATAAAAATAAAATTCGAGGTGTTTAATGGTCATCTGGACCCGGGAGCATGTAGCCACTTGGCAATTGCCTATTACAATTAGTAACCAAGGATTATCCTGTACCCGTTCGCCAGATTCACTTCTACACAAATATAAATATAAACAACAAACAACAATACTAATTCACCAAAATACAAGAGTGAGGGAGCCCTGTATCGTCTTTTATTTTAGAAGAAAACTGCTTAATGAACCCTCGTGCGAATGAGATACCTTTGCAAGGCAATGTTTGATTTTTAATTCGTTACATAGGCTTATAAAATTAATTTCTGCGAGCTTTCATTTATATAAAAATACCTACTTACATATATTCCCTTTAGTTAAATACTTTACCACCAACACGACGAGTTAAGATACGCGGTTTAAAACTCGGTGCTGCGGCGAATAATTATAGATTAATTTTTGAAAAAATTTACATTAAAACATACACTAAAATAAAAGAACGATTTAGCGTTTAGTTTTGCTAAAGGGTATACGACAAAATATTTATAGACCGAACGGTTTACAAAGGGAGTTTCTAATTAAAACAAATCGAAGCATCCTGCTCAATCAAACCTTCAAACGCAACTGCCCTCCCTTTCGATTTCAAACTAACTATATCTACTCCCGAAAAACCACCCCCGTTTTTCAAAAGTAATAAAAAAACAAAAAAAAACTATTACGTTGGAACAGTTTCATATAAATTATCGAACGGCGTCTTAATTTTCATAATATGCATTTGTCTGTAATAAGCCCTACATTTAGGTCTCCAGTTTCAACGTACCAAACAAGGACGTCTTTGATTGCAGTGTGTACCGACGTAATTAATTATTAAACTAGTGACATCTTTACATCAAGAATGTGCGCATAAGAATTTCCAATGGTTGGTTATGACCCTTCAGTGAAGCAGTTTTTGAGCGTACACCTGCTAGTTAAACCTCAACATGTGTTTTCCAACCCTTAGCCAAATACCAGTTACATACGTTCACACATTTCTTACATAAAACTACATAAAATAAATTATTCCGAAAACATTAGCAAATTACGACGTATTACAAAGATATTAAACATCCACTAATTATCTTTTCTATCGCGGTAACCATTGCGATTTGACAAACGTTGTAAAGATCCAGCCTAACTTTACTAAGATTTTTGTAATTAATTATTTGTTAATTGCCCTGCAGTAATCAAGTTACATAAAGTTTCATAACATTAAAACCAATTGCAAAAGATTGCGCGATATTGCATCACAAATAATTATTTTAATCCCCTCCGACGTAGATATCAAAAATCATCAAATGCTCTTACGTCAGAGAACCATCAGTCAATCACAACCAGAGGACCCCTGCACAGAAGCCGGACCCACCCACCGCGAATTATCTATAAAGGCCGCAGCGCGCTACAGGAAGATTATTATATCCAGACCGCGCGCGCCTGCCGTACTTAGTTTTGATGTATACGCCGCCGACCTGTCGATTGCTGCATCTGTTCATCCTGAACCGTCGTGTATCTTTAGTCGCGTTACTTCACCGCCGTCACCTGTAAATCAGCGTCATACAATCAAGCTGCTGGTTGAAATACGCTAAGGTTAACCGCATGTAAGTTTTATTGCCCACATTACCTAAAAATTACACCAGAGACCCAGAGAAACGACGGGCTGCAGAGCCCGGAAGTTATCTCACACTCCCAGTACACACACCAGAAGTCACCTTCTGCAAACATACAAACACCAGAAGTCCACGACAGACTGTAAAGCCTGAAGTCACCTTCTGCAAACATACACGCACCAGAAGTCAGGACGGTGCTACTGCGGGCTCTGGCGCTCTGAAGTCATCTTCCATTTACTCCAGTGGCAAGAAGTGTATTCACTCTAATTCTACCACTTCCTCCGGGAGATCCCTTTATACAGCATTAGACGGGTTAGTCCCAGATCATTATAAAGGGCTCTTCACTAAACATATTACACCTACAATACACCTACCACCAGGAAAAATTAGCCATACAAACAAGCAACGCCTCAACCTGGGGATAATCTCAATACCAGAAGCCGTATTCGTAGAGATCACCCGCGTGATCATCCAGCTAAATAAATAGGAACCCGCGGTGCTTTTACGTATTAAATCGCATCAAACGTGATCCAGCGGCTCGCCAACCTGCATTCCCTCTGAAACGGTTCCCATAATTGTTTAATTTAGATCACGCAGTCCTAAAACATCGTGTAAACTCACCTCAGTTTAATTCGTTTTCAACAATTAATAATAGGTGCAACATTGTGTAACACACTCCTATAGAGAATCAACTCTTAATAATAACCAAAGTAAATAAGTTCGTGATAAACTCCGCCTTCCTTGTATTTAATAGGTAGAATAAATCTCGCTTATAGGAAAGTTATAGGTGTTTAACAGTAACAGACGTTTTATTATAATAAAGATTTAACGTGTCTTATTGCCGAACATAAATAAATGTTATGTACTAATCAATGTAAATAAGTTCTCAATTAATTAATCCTGAGGTCAGCCTTATCAGTTAGAGTAAATAATCAATTGTGCACGAAAAATTCGCCTTCAGAAATGTATTAATAGCGACCAGTCCCTTGTAAAGTACTGAATACACCCGATCGAATGTAAAGCAAGACTATATGGGAGAATAGTCATGCGCACCAAAGTTACTTTAAAATTATTGGTTTTTCTCTTTGACCTACTTACAAACACTAGCGCGATCGCTGTCCCCTGCTCGTGTAAAACGGAGAATATTACACAACGGCACTCGATAACTAACACGCTACCGTTTACAGTGCCGGCCTAAGCGTTCGTAATAAATTACACATAACAATCGTCGTTATCAGGATTTTTTCCACAGAAACGTTTCAGGAGCCAGTAATCCAACCACTACTGACCACGGGGGACCAACCAAGGCGAGCGCTACAAAGATGGAAAGACACTCCGGTTAACCTGTTATAAAATTCTGGTGTTGTTTCGTAGTTCATCTAGTTTAGTTGTCTTATTATTTAATTTTATATAGAATAGGATAATATACGTTTAAAACGTTTTATTCTAATTATTCAAAGTGTACAGTGTTAAGCACCATAATATGAACCACCCCCGTCTTGTTAAGATAAGACCCGACTTGAACTAGTTCGAGGCATATTGTAAGCAAAGTGGCTTACAACGTTTATTACAATTGTAAAGTTTTTGCGGTCCGCTACCTACAGTATTTTCTGAGCGTGGGGGTAAGTGATAGTAAATAACCATTTCAGAGGCCTTAAGTGAAATTTGAGGACCTAGCGATATTTGTAATTATTAATTTAAATTTTAAGAAGTGGCCATATGCCACCATGTTTTCAAACATCTGGAATTGTATTAGTCATTAAGGGAACAATAAATAACATTAATAACGTGTAAAACCAGTAGTTATATTAATATATCGCTTATTGTTATGTAATCTGCATCTTGAGGAGTTGTTCTATTATAAGTTCCAGAAAGGCAAACTTCAAACCTTCACGTACAGAATATCAGACCTAGTTCACGTGAGAAACGTAGGGATTATGCAAGAAGCGTACTACCGTTTGCTTAAGTATAGAAATTACTCTTTATCAAGATAATGGATGTTAAAAAAGATCTCAACCCTCAATTTGTTCAAGCAGCCAATGGCCAAGTTGAACTAAGTCGAATACGGCGGATCCAATCGCTTACAGAAATAGTTGACTATTTATGAAAATATTTCCGGGGATATCTTGATATTCATCTTGCATTTGTTTTGTAAGTCTGTTAAACACAAAAACCTACTTCAGTTTTTGAAAAACACAGTAATAATTACTTAATATTTTTTCAGTTTAATCAGTACCTGTAAGGTTGATAACGTTTTATATCTTTAATTAAAAAGTAGTGGAAGTAGAATTTTGGTTCAGTACCTATGCAATAGATTTTAGGACGGAACTATCAAATATCATATTAGAAGCTGAGGGAAATGTCAAAAATTTTACTTCTAGTATATTAACCCAAACTTATTTGAGCTGATATTTCTAAGACGTTTGAAATCCGGTATACTTTGACGTAAATTTACTTGCTAAAATAACCAAAAAATGATAACTGGTTGACACGATTATTAATTATTCAATTTAAAATGAATATTTGTCACAACAAAAATAAACAAAGGTAAAGTATATTCGCAAAAAATTGCACTGCAAATATCTATATTACAATTAAAAGACCTAGCACCTAAAACAATAAAGCTGCTTGACTTATTTAGCAGCTGTCACTAATGTGAAGGAGATGTAAAGTCCAGCTCTTCTTGCGTAAGCATCACCAATACATACATATATGTATATATATATATATATATATATATATATATATACATATATATATATATATATATATATATATATATATATATTCTATATGTACAAATAATAATACTAAAAGGATATCATCTACTGCAGGTGAGAAACTCTAATTTATTAAAAATTAAATTAAATTCGACATCTGACGTTACTACTACTATTACAAAAAAACGAAATCTTTCTGAAAATCAAAACGTTGAATCACAATGACATCGGAATTGCCACTGCGACATTAAATAAAACTATAAAATTTCACCAAACATTATTATAATCAAGCACATTAGTATACAAAGCAAAGAAAACAACGTTACCAGCGTCCTTCCGCAATTTCCATTATTCTCGTTCAAATTCCACTAACCAGCTGACAACTGTTTATTATAAACATCGCACAATCACAAATTTAACAAAATTCTGAGTGGACCCATTCTTTTAAATGATCTTATATAAATTCTTAAACACATAATGTACTGACTTCTACAAAAAGAAAAAAAATAGTACGTGATTTTCTATGTAAAGAACCAGCATCTTATACTTATATGTTTTAGAATAAATTAGGCACGGACCATCCTGTATGTAAAATTTCATAAGTTTACGCGATATTGCACAACAAATAATTTATTCATCACTGCTGACGTGTATTACTAAGAAACCGTAAGTTTCTGCACGTCAGAACGATTTTAACCAATCATGTAACGGTATTCCCCGCACGGTAGCCGCGAAGCCGCCCACCGATACCCCTTTATAAACTCGCGACGCGCATAATGAAAAGAGAATCGAAGTAGATTCCCGTTAAGCCGATATCCAGCAGCCGCCACCGTTGACCGTTCCAGAAACCAGTAGCCGCCGCCGTTCCGTCTGCTTAGAGTAAACACCGACCTGTTGTTCACCGACGAAGAGTCCTTCGCGATCGGGCAGCCTAAAGCTCAATACCGCGATTGAAAGACACGTAAGTGGTAAAGTTATACATTCTGACAATTCACATTCAAACACTGCAGACCGTAAATACTTCCGGGCTAAGCACCAGGAGTTTTACAAAGCACACAAACACCTAGAGGCACGCAGGGTAGATCCCGACGTATCTCGACCGTAAATACTTCCGGGCTAAGCACCAGGAGTTTTACAAAGCACACAAACACCTAGAGGCACGCAGGGTAGATCCCGACGTATCTCGTCACCACTTGAGGGTGAAGGGTTGTTACAGGGCTGTAAAGACCTACGACCTTTCTCTTAGTATATACAGTAAAGACAGGCCGTCGCCTTCGTTTTCTGGAAATTACTGAGACCCGCTCGAAACTCACACACTTACTGCATACAGATAACACGTAATAACCACATATGGTGTCTTTGATTAGTAGAGGAATACCTCCATAACCTGTAGTATAAATTTGTATATAAATATAACCATCGTAAATACCTGGTGCGAGAACGTTTGTAAATAAATTAAAGAGTACGTAGATTATTCGATCTTTACGTAAACCACTTAAAGTAATATTAAATATTTCGTTCCCTAGTTTAATTATCAATAATTAACCTTAGTATAGAGTAAGTAGTATAGAGAGTAATTCATTTAGTTAGATAAATAATCTAATTGCCTACATTAAACCGGTAATAATTAAAGAAAGATTGTCCGAATACATCGAGGTCGTATACGAGCATTTCGCGTGTATTACTTCCAGGAGTAGAACATCCTTGCTGCAGCGCTTCAGAGTTACTGGCATACAAACACGATATCGATTTTCTCAAACGAATCGGGTTCAATGCGCTGGCGCTTCGAGCAACCACTGCATCGAACAACACTCGCGCTACCGTACATACAGGACCGTATCCTAAACTGTATCTTTTAGGTAAGGATTAAGTTAAAAAGACTATTTTTGTTCACAGAAGCGATTACGCACCCAGTGACACCAGGACCTGGACAAGGGAGTTCGCATGTACATGTTTTGTTGAATACGTTCTTATTTTCTTTATTGTAAATATTTATTTAATATACCTGTTAAAAATGCTTTACGAATTTTATTTAAGGTTACAGTGTTAAGCCCATCCAATAATCACTACGAACCACACCCCGTTTATAAAATAAACCCGATTGAGCAAAGCCGAGGCAAAGTAAAACCGCGCTGGGTTACCAAACCAGAAGGGCGCAATACTTATATATATATAAAATTGCACCTAAAAGTAAGGGAGCATTACATTTGACACCTAAACGTGGGGCTCGAAAAACACTGAACACCTTAAATAATTTTCCGTTTACAGATTCCAAAAGGACCGCAGAAGTACCAGTAATCACATATTGTTGTTTTCCAGAGACACTAATCTGTCTGTTACAGGATGAGTATACCGAGGGACTCTGAGGATACCGACACAAGAGTGGGATGGATTTACCACCTCAAGAAGGATGAATTAGCAACCGAAGCTAGGAAATATAAACTAGAGACAGGAGGAATGTAGATGCACTTCGTGCCAGGATAATAAAATACTTACGCACCGGAGAAGGACAAGTAACCACACTGACACCAGAAAGACTAACATTAACCGCTCCGATACCACCACCACCAGCTGGGGAACACCTAGACATTACCGGAACCAGACGCGCCGATATTTGCGATAGAATACGCAAATGGGGTGTGAAATACGACGGTATCAGCGATCCAATTTCTTTCTTGGAAAGAGTAGAAGAATTACAAACCTGCTACAACATCACCGACCGTGACCTATTACTCGCCCTTCCGGAATTATTAAAGGAAAGCACCCTGTTATGGTACAGAAACCATCAACAATCCTGGACGACTTGGAAAGATTTCTTGGTCAGTTTTAAAATACAATTTTTACCACCGCGACATCAATTTCAACTAGAGGAGGAAATCCGAAATAGACTGCAAAAACCCCGAGAAAAAGCTACGGAATACGTAACCGCCGTCCTGACGCTAATGCGACGCCATGGAAACATGTCGAGAGAAGAACAACTACAACGTATGTATGACAACCTGAGGGTGGAATATAAATATTACATCCGTCAGAGAGATTTTAAAGACCTGACCGAACTTCTCGAGTTGGCTACCCAATTCGAAATGCTACCTTCGAAGACACACTCGCCGTCTCCCAGTCCAAACCGCCAGAAGGTACACTTTAGTGGTCTAACACCAGCACCTGACACACCAGCACACCGTCCCCGTGAAATCAACACCACTAAAACCGTTCCAACACCTATCACCACCCCGTATGATCGCTCCACCGTCTGTTGGAGATGTGGAAAAACCGGACACTTCAAAGAGAGGTGTAGAGAACCGTTTAAAGCTTTTTGCTCGAGATGCAGCAAAGAAGGTGTATTATCCCGAGACTGCCCTTGTCCGCGGTCGGAAAACTCCAGACGCCGGTAAAGGGACACCAGGAACTTTACTACCCCGGCTTTTACACCTGGAAACAAAACAACCGCCAGCGAGTGGACCACTTGGCTACAAACCGTAGCGCAGTTTTCACGAAGGAAACCCGATAAAAGATTAGATCGTTCCTACGATGATAGACTCTTCCTAGAGATTATGGTCTTTAACAAAACCATCAATGCTTTAATTGATACCGGAGCATCCCGAACATATATAGGCGAGAAAGTAAAGAATTTACTAATTAACAACCGTATATATCCGAGCACGCTAAAAGCTGCAACTGTACGTCTTGCCGACAGTTCCATGACTGAAACCCGCGGCTTGTACATTTTCCCCGCCAAGATAGGCAGGAAAACTCTCCAGTTACCGGGCTATTACATACCCCAACTGTCCACCGACATTGTGATTGGATTAGACGCGCTGGAACATCTTCAGGCCACTCTACACATACACCAGAAACAACTAGAAATCGCCGGAATACGTATCCCTTGCAAAGTTCCGTACAAGGAGGATTGAGTGGAATACATGGACCAGACGTAGACCAGCTGCCCGAGTTAAATAAATTCCTGGAAATCGAGATGAGGAAATTCACAAAGGTATCAGGAAAAGCCAAAGATGTTATACATAAGATCACGCTCATGCCCGATGCTAAACCGATCAAACAACGATACTATCCCCGCAATCCAGCAATGCAAGAACTTATCAATCAAGAGGTTGATAATATGCTTGCCGAAGACATAATAGAACCGTCACACAGCCCGTGGAGTTCTCCCGTAGTGTTGGTTAAGAAACCAACTGGTTCATATCGATTCTGCGTCGACTTCCGAAAAGTTAACCAGGTCACCATCAAAGATGCATACCCGTTACCGTATATTCAAGGCATCTTAGACCAGCTACGAGAAGCAAGCTATATCAGTACCCTAGACCTGAAACAAGGATACTGGCAAATTCCTTTAGAAGATGGAAGTAAATCCATCACCGCTTTTACAGTACCCGGCCGTGGATTATACCAATTCAAAGTTCTACCGTTTGGACTTCATTCCGCCCCTGCTACATTCCAGAGATTCTTAGATTCTATTATTGGTCCAGAACTGATTGGACGCGCTTTTGTATATCTAGATGATATCATAGTTGTGGGAAAAACATTTCAAGAACACCTGCATAACCTACGGAAGTATTCAAGAGACTACGTGATAACGGACTTCAACTACAACCAGACAAATGCTACTTCTGTCAAACCCAACTCAAATATTTGGGACACGTCGTCACCGCAAAAGGAATTTTACCTGATCCAGAAAAATCGACGCAATCATCCAAATACCCGCTCCCCGTACCGTTAAGCAACTCCGTCAATTTTGGGACTGGCATCGTGGTACCGCAAATATGTTAGTGGCTTTGCGAAATTAAGTCAACCGCTTACCGAACTCTTGAAAAGAACACCAGATATCAGTGGACCGACACACAAAATCACGCCTTTGAAGCCATTAAACAAGCTTTAACCGCCCCCTGTATTAGCCTGTCCGGATTTTAATCAACCTTTTGTACTACAAACCGACGCAAGTACCACCGGAATTGGAGCCGTGCTAACACAAGGACAAGCACCGAATGAACGAGTGATAGCATATATCAGCAGGGCACTGAACCCAGCGGAAAGGAATTACTCGACGATTGAACAAGAGTGCCTGGCCGTAGTATGGGCCATACAAAACTAAAAAGTTACCTAGAGGGTTATAAATTCACCGTGTTGACCGATCATAGAAGTCTCAAGTGGCTTCGCACGCTAGAGAAACCGACATCCCGTCTAGCCCGCTGGATAATGGAACTACAACAGTTTGACTTCCAGGTGGAGTACCGAAAAGGGCACTGAACAACCTGGCCGACGCGCTATCTCGCTTACACGAGGACGATAGAGTAAAAGCCGACCTATCTCCATTAGAGGTGGAGGAAACCGACGAGATAACCTGTCCATGGTATCGAGGCTTAATACAACAAGTCCGAGAGCACCCTGATCACCACCCTCGATATAAAATAGAGGAAGGACAACTATTTAAATCATTCCCTGATCCGACACCCGAAAAGAGATGGGAAGCCATCCTAGTTGGAAACTTTGTATACCGCTAGAGAAACGCCGAGATATCCTGGAAGAATGTCACGATGTCCCCACCGCAGGACACCTGGGAATTGCGAAAACACTATGCCGCATATACCGTAATTACTACTGGCCCACCATAAAATCCGACGTGATAAAATACGTAAAACGTGTATAAGTTGTCAGACTTATAAAAGTAGTACGCAAAAGCCGCAAGGAGAAATGTACTTTTCGCGACCTGGACATCCGTGGACCAACGTAAGTACCGACCTTATCGGACCGCTGCCGCGTTCCAAGAAAGGCTATAAATTCCTGTTAGTTTTTCAAGACCGGTTAACTAAGTGGGTCGAACTTAAACCGCTCCGTAACGCTACCAGTCCGCCGATTATCCAAGCGTTAAAAGAACAAATAATATACCGCTTTGGAACTCCCCGACACTTGATCTCCGACAACGGCCCACAGTATACCAGCAAACTATTCCGCACGTTCTTAAAGGAACATGAAATCAACCATCGTTCTACGCCACCATACTCCCCGCATGCCAACCCGGTGGAAAGAACCAATAAAGTGATCGGGACGATGATCGCACAATTTACGCGAAACAACCAGCGAGAGTGGGACGCTCACCTGCCGGAAATAGCCTTCGCTATCAATACCGTACAGCATGGATCAACTGGTTTCTCCCCTGCCTTACTTAATCTCGGGAGAGAATTAGAACCACCTAGGGCATGGTCAACCCAGAAACAACCGCCGACAACAGAAGCAACCACCGTAACCGCAGCTGATCAAGCGCAACACATGAAGTATTTAAAAGATCTACAAGAACTTGCTAGAGATTCATTAGCAAAGACCTTTGAAGTACAACGGTATCATTACAACTTGCGTCACCGAGCCTACCGCCCCCGCAAAGGAGATCTTGTATATCGTAAAACACATTACCTGTCCAGCAAAGCAAAAGAATTTTCCGCGAAATTAGCGAAAAAATATGCCGGTCCTTACCTTGTGTATAAAATAAAATCGCCCGTAATTGTCGAGCTCCGAGAACCCGGTAGTAGGAGAAGCGCGGGAGAAGCGCATGTAAAAGATTTGAGAAATGCGATTGACGTCACCGATCAGACTAGACCAACGACCAATGGGAACGTTGAAAATTTAACGGCTATGAAAAACCCGCGTGTTCAAAATCATATAAAAGCAAAGGATAAAACCAGAAATGATATCTTTCAAAAAATGGCCCCATTTAAACAATGCGTCCGCCGAAAACTCCCGGTAAGAATATCGCCCTGGCAGCCACACCACTACCGCCGACCCGGGACCGAAGACTTGGACGCCGCGTTCCTAACGCCACGAAGTTCTCCGGTCCGGGAACAATCTCCGCCGCCTGCGCCACGCACACCGTCTCCAGGACCATCCGCAAGGGATACAGCATGGTATTGGTCACCACCCCGGCTACACACCGACGGGAGACCAAGGACTCCCACCACGCCGGAACATTTGCGCCGGACAACCGAGGTGACCGGAGGAATGAGGGAGCTGCATATCCGGGAAATACCCGAACCGGCCCGCCTTATGCCGCCCCCGGAATGCCTTAGCCGCCGCCAGCGACGCAATCGCCGTCGCGTTAGAATCACCATGCCTGATGGCATGAGGGTCAAGGTAAAGCGGACGGATCTTCCGCAAGAAGAGGAAAGGGTGGTATGTAAAGAACCAGCATCTTATACTTATATGTTTTAGAATAAATTAGGCACGGACCATCCTGTATGTAAAATTTCATAAGTTTACGCGATATTGCACAACAAATAATTTATTCATCACTGCTGACGTGTATTACTAAGAAACCGTAAGTTTCTGCACGTCAGAACGATTTTAACCAATCATGTAACGGTATTCCCCGCACGGTAGCCGCGAAGCCGCCCACCGATACCCCTTTATAAACTCGCGACGCGCATAATGAAAAGAGAATCGAAGTAGATTCCCGTTAAGCCGATATCCAGCAGCCGCCACCGTTGACCGTTCCAGAAACCAGTAGCCGCCGCCGTTCCGTCTGCTTAGAGTAAACACCGACCTGTTGTTCACCGACGAAGAGAATCGAAGTAGATTCCCGTTAAGCCGATATCCAGCAGCCGCCACCGTTGACCGTTCCAGAAACCAGTAGCCGCCGCCGTTCCGTCTGCTTAGAGTAAACACCGACCTGTTGTTCACCGACGAAGAGTCCTTCGCGATCGGGCAGCCTAAAGCTCAATACCGCGATTGAAAGACACGTAAGTGGTAAAGTTATACATTCTGACAATTCACATTCAAACACTGCAGACCGTAAATACTTCCGGGCTAAGCACCAGGAGTTTTACAAAGCACACAAACACCTAGAGGCACGCAGGGTAGATCCCGACGTATCTCGACCGTAAATACTTCCGGGCTAAGCACCAGGAGTTTTACAAAGCACACAAACACCTAGAGGCACGCAGGGTAGATCCCGACGTATCTCGTCACCACTTGAGGGTGAAGGGTTGTTACAGGGCTGTAAAGACCTACGACCTTTCTCTTAGTATATACAGTAAAGACAGGCCGTCGCCTTCGTTTTCTGGAAATTACTGAGACCCGCTCGAAACTCACACACTTACTGCATACAGATAACACGTAATAACCACATATGGTGTCTTTGATTAGTAGAGGAATACCTCCATAACCTGTAGTATAAATTTGTATATAAATATAACCATCGTAAATACCTGGTGCGAGAACGTTTGTAAATAAATTAAAGAGTACGTAGATTATTCGATCTTTACGTAAACCACTTAAAGTAATATTAAATATTTCGTTCCCTAGTTTAATTATCAATAATTAACCTTAGTATAGAGTAAGTAGTATAGAGAGTAATTCATTTAGTTAGATAAATAATCTAATTGCCTACATTAAACCGGTAATAATTAAAGAAAGATTGTCCGAATACATCGAGGTCGTATACGAGCATTTCGCGTGTATTACTTCCAGGAGTAGAACATCCTTGCTGCAGCGCTTCAGAGTTACTGGCATACAAACACGATATCGATTTTCTCAAACGAATCGGGTTCAATGCGCTGGCGCTTCGAGCAACCACTGCATCGAACAACACTCGCGCTACCGTACATACAGGACCGTATCCTAAACTGTATCTTTTAGGTAAGGATTAAGTTAAAAAGACTATTTTTGTTCACAGAAGCGATTACGCACCCAGTGACACCAGGACCTGGACAAGGGAGTTCGCATGTACATGTTTTGTTGAATACGTTCTTATTTTCTTTATTGTAAATATTTATTTAATATACCTGTTAAAAATGCTTTACGAATTTTATTTAAGGTTACAGTGTTAAGCCCATCCAATAATCACTACGAACCACACCCCGTTTATAAAATAAACCCGATTGAGCAAAGCCGAGGCAAAGTAAAACCGCGCTGGGTTACCAAACCAGAAGGGCGCAATACTTATATATATATAAAATTGCACCTAAAAGTAAGGGAGCATTACATCTATTACACTAAAAATCACAGTAATAGCGCCTATAATCCCTTTGACGCCGACATTGGGTATAGGTTATGAAGTCGCTTTATTTTTTCTGATCACCACAAAGCTAAATTGAAAATCTTCGGCTTCACGTATTGAAAGAGAAAGGGAAGCAATCCTCTGTCCCCTCTGCAAAAGTACGCAGATTAGGGTAAATAACTACTCGTCATTTCACACGGAAACTCAACAAAAAAAACAAGAGACTGTCATCAATTCTGGAATGCACGTTACGTAATGCTGTCGACGACTGTAAACTGAGCCAAATAAGTTCTCAACAATACTTACACAAGCTATACAAACCAGACTGTCACTATTACATACGATGGACTTTATGCAAACAACTTAATTGATATATGCCAAGAACTCCAAAGGATAATTAATCTCAGGAGCCACAGGATGTGAAAATAACCGTTCTTAAATTTAGCAAATTAAACAATCTGCGTTTACAGGTTTGTTCTAAAATAATTTAAAAAAAAATATTTTCTACTAGAAATCTTAAAATTATAAAATTCATCAATGTACTGTATTAATTTCTATATTATAAGCAAACAAAGAAAGGATATTACTCAATATTTCTTAAGATTTTCACACAATGTAACAATTGGTTAATAGAAACTCTCCACATTTTGCCCAGTTGGAGGTTTATTAAAATATTGTGAGAGGTCGTTTCACCGTTCCGATGCACCAACCCGAAAGCGATGTCATCTGAAAATCGCGTAACGGAATCCACGTGTTGTGAAATGGTTGGAATATCTTAAGCGTAAATGGTGTATCAGATAACTACTGCGACAGAACTTTACGGTACGCACCTGGTGGGTATAAAAAGGTGCAGCGTGATTAGCTAAGTATGAGAGATAGAGGTAGTTCGACGTTTAATTAACGTAATCGGGTGATTGTATTGTCTTGAGAACTGAATCGCTAAATCTCAAGAATTAACGATAAATTGTTTTTTCTTCTTTATTTATAATTTAGTGGCTCAGAGGTTTCACAGCTTACGTATAACGAAAATTATGTCACCGAAAGTATTGGCGAACTAGTTAATCACCGTATGAGTTGGTTGCCCTGGGTGTGCTGGATAGAAGTGGTGAATTATATAATTGTAGGTCATCGAAGTATCTATAAAACTACATCGATTGAGAAAGTGAAATTGCAAGTAGGCGGATGGGACGCTATTTCTGATTATTACTGCGGTATCTCGGTAGTCGTTCATGTAATGGTCTGTAAGTAGCAGCGGTAGTTGAGATCTGCCAGAAAAATCTCTGTAATGGAGTTAATTGACAGTTAGCAACCTCATCTGATTAACTCTCCCGCACGTCTCACTCTATAATCAACTTAGAATGTCAATTGTTAATCGACTATATAGATACACATGTATAAATAACTATTTAATAACACTCACCAACAACATTTCTGTCAATTGGCAATAATTCTCGAATAAATTGCTCTAAAAAATATTCCATGCTAACAATACATTTATGCGATAAAAAATAGCCACTTTTTTTATCACCGAGAAAAAACAAACGATAAATGTCTTCCATTATAATAATCATTTATTTAGAAAGAACAACGTTTAAGTTGGCGTTCCTGGATATAACTCATAATATACTAAATGTAACACGCGCTTTGCCTTTAATGTAAATTTAGTGTTAAAGTATTCTTTTAAAAGCGTTAGTTTCATTTATCGACTATTCCTAAAACAGTATCTTCTATTACAGTTCTGAAAGAAAGCATATGTTTAAGGAACAAGTTCTACCGATAATGCTTATTGTTACTATGTGGAAGAGAAATGCATTTAATAAAAAGATGCATAGTACAACGGAATTGTGTTTTTAAATTTCAATTTTCGCTATATTGCAATTAATTAAAAATGTATTCGGATTAAAACTTGATTCATAACTAAAGTAATTTTTTGTTTATTTTGGGAATTTACAATTTGCTCTATGAAAACATTTAGTAAATAGGATAACAGTACAGCATGAGGGGAGAAGTGATCCAGTGATCACTCGCCGTATATGATTTAAATATGTGACAAAGGTAACACAAGTGATACTTAAGTAATTTAGTTTTGTAGATCAGTAGGGCGATTCCTTTTTAGTCTTCTAGTTCATACATTAGGTGATTAACCTCCTGATTGTGATGCCTTGGGAGATTGCAAAAATAAGTGGTCCGAAATCTTTGGATTTCTTTATCAACTGCAGGAATAGTTTTATGGCTTATAAATCAAGGTGCATTCAGAATCTTGTTGTTAATGTGATTCTTTTTGGATATTAAATGTCGCCGCCATGTGAAATCAGAATTCAGTATTGGTCCTAGGTATTTGACCTCGTTTTGGACACATAACAGGGTGTTGTTAATGAAGCCATTTGGTCAATCGATTTGTCTAGTTTTGAAGTTTATCTTTGATGACTTGGCGGCATTTACTTTGATATACCAGGAACTGAGTCTGTGTAGATGAATTTCCACGTAGGCAGCAGGTAGTTGAGGATCATTGTCGACTGAGAGAATCGCAGTATCGTCTACAAAAGTGGCAATAGTTGTGCTATCTGTAGTTGGTACGTCTGCCGTAAATACCTGACTCAATTGGGAGGCTTGTGGATATCATTATTAAATTTACTTTAGAAAAAGAAATCGCTAAGATAGGACTTTAGGATGAGGTAATAGTAGGTAGAAAGGATTTGTTTTAGCTTAAATAAAATACCATCAAAAGCTTGAGCAATATCTAAAAATGCTGCAACGTAAACCTTTTTTTCTTCCAGCCTACATATTATCTCGTTAACGATTCTGTGATACTGGTGAATTGTGAAATGACGTCTCTGAATCTGAGTTAATGTTTAGGTAGTATCTCCTTCAGGTTGATATCAGTCTCTAGCCTCTTGAGTAGTAGTCTTTTAAATATCTTAGATAGCAGAAGAAGTGGACTTATAGGGGGATATGAAGAGGTTGAGTTAGGTGGTTTGCCAAGTTGATCTGGGCAAATTTCCAGGAAATGCGAAAATAGGTGCGTCTTACAATACTATTGTAAGTGGCGGTTAATACTCCCATTACTTTTTTTTAGTAGTTCCTTAAGAATCTGGCCAGTTACAAGGTCGAATCTAGGAAATTTGTGTGTGTTGCAATTATGAATTTCTTGATTTACTTCAGATAGTGTCAACGGTTTGATTGGAAGGGTCATTGGACATGGTGCAGCTAAGGAATTACTGATATTCTCAATATTGATGTTAGGGATAAGTTCTGGAAGATTAAAGATTGGAGCTAAGTGCTCTGCACGAGCATTAGCTTTCTCTTGATCTATTCGACCCAGGATCCATCTTGCTTCCTTAATGGTGTTATGTGAGTTGTAGGTCTCGTGAGTTCCTTTGTGGCTTTCCATACTAAGTGGTATTCTTTTGACAGAGACGTACTATATGTTTCAAATGTGGAATTTCTTAAATACTGTAGTGCAATTTTAAGTAGTCTTGTGTAACTGTTATATGTATTTTTATTAACAGGATTTCTTTGCCATGTACATGTTGCGCGTCTTTTCTGTTGTCCTATCCCTAGCTGTATGTTAGTAACTCTTTGGTTGGTGTAAGTATACTGGTCCAGGCTGCTTCTTGTATGGTATTGTAAAATTTTGTACAGCATTATCAATGTCACCAGCTTCGTTTATTTTAATTTTCAGGATTCAATTATTTTCGATATATTGTTGAAAGCTAATCACATTTTATAATAATGTGGGTACTAAGGGTGAGAAAAGTCCCAATTAGGTTCAATATGAAGGTAGTTAGTTGCCATGCCGTCGATGACAAAGAAGTCTAACAAATCAAGAGGTTTGTTTGGGTCAGTTGGGTAGTAAGCTGGTTAACCATTTGACAAGTGCTGGTAATTTTTGTTTGTTATAAGGTGAATGGTGTGATAAGTCGTAATACTGATCGGTTTGTAAAATCAGTTTCAGATATGAGCATTATATCTATATTATTAATTTGTAGGAAATAAGTTATTTCTGTTTTGTGATTTGCCAAACCAGCATTTCAGAGAGCTATTCGTAGAGATGAGATGTCCATTAGTGAACCAGTTTATTGATGACAGTTGATAGCATATTTAGTATCATACTGTTTGGGTGATAAACTCGTTGAACATTGCTTTGAATTCGGTAAGGAAATGGTTTAGTTGCCCACTGAAGTCGTTGCCTTGATTTACTGTATTTAGCCCTTGTGCAGCATTAGAATATGTTCGAAATTCCGTTCTTGGTTGTTATATTGGTGGCTTCTACGTTTGGATATGTGGAATTTGTAGTAGATAACGATTTTGATAGTTGTTTCCTCTTGATTTGTTCCTTGCATTTTGTAGCTCCTGATATATTTCGTAGCCTTTATAATTCGAAGGATGATTTTGTCCACAGAGTGCACACTTTGCTGGAGTGCTTTTGGATTTTTGGCAAAGTGTTGAGGTATGGTCACTTCTACATTAGTATGGTTGTTTGCAGTATGAATTAGAGTGACAATATAATTGGCACCTTGTACACTTTTATGGAGGTTCAACAGTTATTCGCATATGTCCTATGGATTCTAAGTTTAATATCTTTATTATTTCTTTTAGGTTCTAAATCTGCATAAAATAGCATTAGCGGTTATTTGCTAATTCGATGTCGTATGTTTATGATATTGCGAACGGTGTGACCTTTAGCTTCTACGTCTTTTTGTATGTCTTCGATAGGTATTGAATAGTGGAGATTTTTAATAACCATCCTATAGGCCCTCTCCAGCTTCATTTGATAAGTGTGGTGTATGATTTTTCTGCATTAAGGTGTCTAATGAGTTTCCTATAGGTTTCAGACGTATTAGCATTTATTTTTGTTGGGTCGTTTGTAAGTGCTTTTGAATAATAGGTTTCTTCTTCAGTAATTTGTGATAAATTATCGATCATCGTTTCATAGTCTACAACTCCATATATGAAAATTGGAGGGGTTTAGGATCTTTGAGAGGGTTATTTGAACTGGCATTGGTAATTTCCGATCATTCGTTCGTTAATGGACTAAATCGATTATTTGTGGGTACACAGGAGTTGCTTCCACATTTATATTAGTCCTTATATTGAAACGTTTTCTTTTCTGATTACTTGCCATGGATGGGAAGTTTCTGGAGGATCTTCTTTATCACTCTCCTCTGGTCGTTTCAGGGAATAAGTTGGTCTCCTCAAAAGAGTGTAGATTAGCTTGAATATTTGTCATATGATTCTGTGCTGGTTGGAAGGTGCGCATATGCAACTTGAATTGTTGCTAGTAAATTTTGCATTTGCATGATTTGCGAACACTGTCCATGTTGATTGAAAAACATGTATTCATAATTCACCGTTAGGCAAAGAAATCACGATACCGACCCTGTTTTCTTATTATTAATTTGATTTGAATTTAATAGTAAATGAATTTGTAGGTTTTACTTACGCTTATCGTCAGATAGCACAGCTATTTATTTTGGTCGACCCCAGAGGTCTGACTTTTATAATAACAGAGAAGCAGACCGACGCACGTCTTTATTCTCCAAAAGTTAAATGAGTACAGAAGTAGCTAAGAAAATGGTTTTTTCTATTCAATTATCACTGCTTTAACGAGTTTCATTACTCTTAACGAGAATTTCGATTTTCTTATGAAGAATAACTTGGATTGTAATGTGATGTAGCTATTAACTCACTTAACAGAGTAGACACCTTAAAGATTTTATAGTTAATTTAAAAGGATTACATGAAACAATAGCCTACACCCTGCAATATATGTTGTTTAACGCTCACATCATTTAAGGTACTTATGTATATTTACTAGTACGTGAATGTAACAACTGTCGTATATAAAACACTTTTCTTTCGCTTCAAGTCATAATTGCACTCTAACTATTCGTATATGTAGACATGTCTGTATTCAAACGTTTTATAAATAAAGCTACGATTACTCAATGGTTTTAACGCTATGGTGAGTCTAAACTCTGTCCACAATAAATTTAGTCCAAAACTATACGTTTGTATAGAATTTTGTCACATACACGATGAAATGAAATTTTAAGCACAGAACTAATGGCAGTAAAGATACTTATCTACACATGAAATATGACAATTGTTTAGATTCAACAACAATGGATGGAAACAATCGCGTCCCTTAGGTTAGCAAAGTAATTAACTGATAATTAAAAGAAATGTCGTTTAGCTCAAATACGGATTAGTTACGTAGTGTTCCGTTAGCTTCAAGTAAAGTTCTAGTGAAATGTTGTGACTCTATTTTTGGAATCTACTGCTAATTAATTGCAAAAGAATTTTTTTTAGCTCAAATGCGGAATTACGAGTGTTGTCTTTTAAGTGTTGCATGTAGAGCTGGAATAAAGCACTAGATAGCTTTTAAATACTTTAATGTTAAAGTATCCTCCACGAAGATCAAAACACTTTTGCATGCACTCGACCCAATTCTGGAAGCAGTTATTCAATTCGTTTGTTGGTACAGTGAAACTGACGTTTTTATAGGCGTCGACTGCTCCTCCTGCGACTCAAACCTGTAACCACGTAGTCCGCTCTTGATTTTCAGAAAAGTAAGGAAATCGTATGGAGTATAATTTAATAATTCGACGTTTTGTTGAGTTAAAAATGCAATTGTTTGCGAGCTGTATGAGAAAACTTGCACTGTCTTGGTGGAGGATGATTCGTCGTTTCGGGTTGGTTTTTCAAAGCTTAGCGATGACTTCCGGCAAACAAATGATTGTATACCAATCGATAGTAACAGTTTCTTGATCTTACAGAGAAATTGTTACCACAGATTTTGAGACAAATGTCGCGACCATATTTTTGATACACTTCGAGAACGGATTACTTTTGTTGGTTTTTCTTCGCCTTGGAACACCCAAACGTATGACTGTGCGTTTAGTTTCGGGTTCATATGAGTAAATCCACGGTTCATCAACACTGATAATGCTGTACACGTTTTTAGAGTTTCCTGCGTTGAAGCGATTTTTGACACCAATCGACCCTAGATTGTTCCTGTTCTTTGGTTAACAGATGCGGTATCTAATGGGAGAATTTTTTACCGCCAATTCTTCATGCGAAATTTCCTTGATTGAAGTCTTTGAAATCCCCAATGCTGCCTCAATCTCGCGATATGTCACATGTAGATCTTGCTGATAACCTTGCCACAGCATCAACGTTTTCCTGGGTGATTCGGCGAGGAATTTTTGTTGAGATAATTGCGAAAGTTGTAAAAAATTATTACGCGAAAATTTTATCAGTTTAGTTCCATTCTTCGAACAACTTGTCAACTTTGAAAATTCACTGTATCTACATCACTAAATGTATCGAAATGATACTTTGGATTTAGGTTATACTAAAGATAGAGGGTAAGTTTTAGTAGTGACATTTCATTAGCGCCACCTATTATACTCTGTACGCAACGCTTAAAAGACATGCCTCGTAGTGACGCAATATTCCGCCAGTTGCATATGAAGTTAGCAAAACAAATTTGTTGTAACAAAGTTATTGTAATTAGCAAATTCATTTTAATTATTCGCGAAACAGCAAAATTTTTAACCCAAGTACAAAAATAATATATTACGTCATGTTCCACTACATTTATTTGAATATTGAAAAACATAGAAGCGAGAGGCTTTAAGTTTGCGACAAAACATGCATAAATTAATCAATATCAGATTTACGACATTTTTTGATTAAAGAGCAATCCATGTGGAAATTAATTGCCAGTGAATTGCGGTAAGAAAAGAATTTTAGTACTTTGAAATGATTTTTCGGTAACTTGGCGTTAAATTGGCAAACCATTGGGTTTCGAAACCACAGAACCACCAGTATTCCCTATCCTTAATCTATTCTCATCCTTATTCTTCCTTCTCACCCTCGCTGCTGATTTCCAATCGGATTGAAAAGCCAAAATAAATAATTAAAAATATGTAGGCGTGGTTTCTATGGTAATAAATGCCGGCCGTAAAATCCTGCCCCCTTCGGGTGGCTGGGAGGGCCACTATTGCAACTTTCGCGAAATCATATCTAATCTTGATGCTGTTCACCAACATCTTGAACAATAACAACCTGACATTTTGTTTTTATCTGAAACACATATCTACTCTGAAAACTCCAATTCACCCGACTTGCAATTTCCCCAATACTTCACTCTAACTTTCGATACACACGGGGTGTAATCTCAAGGACAACATTGCTTGCAAGAGAATTTCTTCCTTGGAAAATAAAAATTTTGACGTGATTTGGTTTAAACATTCTGGTCCTGAATTTGTGAAATTTTACTGTTGTATTTATAGGTCTCCTAATAATAGTAACTTTCAAGACTTCTTTGATTAACTTAGTTTGAAAGTTGACTACCTTCTGTCTCAGTTTCCGTCTTGGGATATCTCAATTGTGGGAGTTTTCAATGTTCATAACTTTAATCGACTTCAATTTTCATCTACTACTAAACCTGCTGGTCATAGTGCAGAAACATTTACTATTGCTTGTGATCTCACACAAATGATTTTTGAACCGACAAGAATTCCTGATAACCCTAACCATACCCAACATCTTCTAGATCTCTTTCTTACATCAAACCCACTTATTTACAAAACTTCAGTTGTTTCCTTCTAAGTTTATCTGACCGTTGTGTAATCGAAATAACTTCTGCAGTCTCTAATTCCCTTGTTGTTCAGAACACTGATAGAACCTTGTGGTTTCCAAGCCAGCTAAATGGAGTGAGTTTCGGGGCTTCTTTGCAACCTTCCCAAGGCGTGAATATTGTTTTCTGCAAGTGTCTGAAATCATCCTCATGTGCATGGAGCTACACATTCCCAAAAAACCAAATCGCATAGGTCATTCACGTTCCCAACCCTGGTTTAATAAGAGTTGTGCTGATGCAATATCGTTCAAAAATAGATCTTATATTAAATGGAAATCTAATAAAACGGTCGAGTCATGCAGCCTACGTTGGTGCTAGACATACCTACAATAATGTAATCACTAAAGCTAAAATGTTGTTTGAACAACGAAAATGTATGAACTAGCTACATCTCCTTAGGTTTGTCGCAAATTTTGGTCTTTCGCTAAAGCGAAAATTTGGTAAATCTTCAGTTCCCGTTGTTGCTGATTTTGTTAACAAAGCCAATTTTTTGGGGAATTTATTTGCACCAAACTCGCGTCTCAATGATTCTGCAAAATATGTGCCCCTAATCAACTCTTCTTCATACGATATGCAACCAATTCATTTTTTGTACAAGCTCCTAGTATCGACTATCGACTATCAGTACCCTTGATTGCAATAAGGCGACTGGTCAAGATGGTATCCAGCTATTGTCTTAGGAACATGTTCCCCCGAACTAGTACCAGTCCTGTTTTTTTTTTATGATTGTGGACCTGAACAGGCTAAATTTGGCCTATCGTACTAAAGCACTCAGGAAAACTTAGGAGGATGGTAGTGCGATATGTCTTCTGAGGAATTTCCTTCATTATGGGAGTTAGTAAGTGCAATCTATCCTCAAAAAAGGCGATAAGACCGATCCCTAGGAATGCCAACCAATTACCACCGCTTCCATTTTGTCTAATGGGATAAATCATCAATTAGCAACCGCTGTCTTTCCTTGAAACTAACAAACCCAGTGACCACCAATATTGGTATAAACAGAGTCGTTCAACAGATGATATTCTTTCATGTGTGATCCAAGTTTGGAACATTACATTAGAACTATCCGGTGAAACAGTAGTAGTCGCATTCAATATCTCAAAGTCTGGCATAGGTTTCTGGTTTCCGTTATAAAAGACGAATGGGTGCCGTGGTTGAGGGTTCTTTCAAAAGATGTTGGCATTAACGCGGGCGTGCCATAGGGATCAGTTATACGCCTGCACTTTCTGCTATTTGTAAATGATCGTATTTCCTTAATAACTAACCCGATCTACTGCTTTGCTGACGACAGCAGCCTTTATTGTAGTTCATCTCAGTCTACTCATAATGGTAATCCACCTTCTATCTCAAATCAAGGCATTAAAGCTAAAAAGGCAATTTTAATCAACAAAGGCATTAAACGTATTCTTGAATGGGGAAGCAATAGTTAATCTAGGTAAATTTAATGCTAATAAAACTCAATGTTGCTTTGTGTCAGCTGAAAAAGGTCGATCATTTCCTGTTGTAAGTATGAAAGGGTCAGATCTTAGGTTTTCAGACTGTTACTATGTTGGTAATGACTGCATCTTTAAATCTATCATGGATTGACCATCTTCTGCCGGCTACCAAAACAGCTGATCGTAAAACAGACTTTTTGTACAGATCTAGGCAGTACTTTGTCACCCAGCAACTCTTTCTGCTGCATAAGGCTCAAATTAGACATCATCTAGAATTAATTAATTTTCACCTCTGGGTTGGTGCTCCACAATGCGCTCTCGACACCGTTGATCGTATTCGAAAAAGAGCGATTAGACTTATATGGCCCGTCCTTAACTTGCCTTGAGCATAGAAGAATCGTTACAGTTCTTTCTTAGTATTATCCGCTATTGAGTTGATGAGTTACTTTCTTTTATGCAACCTCGGACCACCTTTGCTAAGAATATCCAGTTCGCTTATTTACATCATCAGTATGCAGTAAATATATCCACCTGTCGAACCAAACGGGAACAATCCACATTCTTCTACACGGCTTTTAAACTCCTAAATGATCTCCCTCCCTAGTTCCTCGCACTTATGATATGAAAAAATCTAAGGTAGCCGTTCATATGCATCCCTTGGAAATTCAATATCCCATTATCCAGCCTCCTGAGTATTCTTGAGTTCTGTAGCATGGTAGACCAAACTTAGCCTGTTCAGGACCACAATGATTAAACAAAAAATGTTTGTCGCACATAACTTTAGGGATAAAATAGTATTATAGAGATCCATCTTTGTGATTATTTCCAATATTTATGCACATATATTTTAATAATGCGAAATCCACATTTTATTCGTTAAACACAAAAAGAATTGCGGATTGACTTTCATTTTATTACTTGTCTGTCCTTCCTGTTTTGTGTCATCGTATTCCATGCACTGTTTATTCATTCTGCTGGTTAATGCCACAAAGAGTTTTGAAGGAACCAATTTTTCAACAAGTTTCTTGCTGTCCACGATACTCAATTACGTCTTGCAATATGTACCTTTTCGTTTTTACGGTAATTTGTAACCTGGATTCTTGTGGTAATTCTTTCAAAGTTTGTATGAAATTGAAATTACCTGCTAATAAAAATTTTTGTACTTTTCAAAGAAATTGATGTATTTTATACATTTTTTGCACTTATTTTGTCCCCCTCTTCTTCCTCTCCTCCCCTATCTCCCTTATAATCTCTCAGTCCCATCTCCTCTTCCTCTCAATCAGCATACGTATAAAATACACTGACTAGTTCGCTGTTAATTTTGGAGGGTTGCAAATCCGCCGCCCCACCATTACTAAGTAAAGATACTTGTCTCTTGAGTTAAAATGTTGAAGCATCGCATACTTCATCTTTGTGGTGCCTCAACATTTTGCTATTCTTTTTTTTTTCTTGCTTACCCTCAATTTTCAGTAATGGAGAAATTTTCACTTTGCGTTTGGATATAGTAGTCTTCGTAGTCTTTCTAGAATTGACTAGATATTGAATTGAAATGTCTAGTTCTTGTTCCAAGAAATTTTTTTTCAAAATTGGTAAGACTTGGATGCAAGTTTTATCGCAAATTTAAAGCGTCTTGCTTCTGTGTTTCGCCAAGTTCACATACCTAAATCAAGTGGTTCATTTTGCAACTAATTTTGTATTTAGGGAACAAATTTTATTCTTTCCCATTTAATTACTAATGACTTAATTACCTAACTAAAATCGGTTTGTTCCGCCAAACTTGTTTTGCTAACTTTATGTGAAGCTGGCGGAACATTACGTAATTAATTACGTGTTGGAGCTAAAAAAAATGGTTTTGCAATTAATTTGCAATAAATTCGCAAACTAGAATCGCTTAATTTCACCAAATTTTTTACTCAACTTGGCGGAACAGTTTGTAACTAATTCCGTAATTGGGCTGAAAAAAATTCTTTGGCAATTAATTATCATTAAATAGATATAAAATCGCCAACTAGAATCACTTGATTTCACCAAAATTTTTTGCCAACTTTATGTGATGCTTTTTTTGGAAAATTGTCGGAGCATTACGTGACTAATTCCGTAATAGAGATAAAGACATTGTTTTCGCAATTAATTAGTGATAAATTCTCTTGATTTCACCAAATCTTTTTTCCAATGTGAAGCTGGCGGAACATCACGTGACTTAATTCGCAATTAATTTTCAATATTTTCGAGAACTAGAATCTCTTGATTTCACCAAATTTTTTGCTAACTTCATATGAGAGAACCGTAGACATCGCATTGCACATAAAGAGCAGAATTACAGAACCGTCATATAGGGTAATCCAACCTTGTTACAAAGGTAGACAGAACCTGTGTCATTAAAGATATAAAAAGAATTGGTTTAATATAAAACTTGTATCTATTAGAAGTATTTTTAATATTGCTTTGAATTTTGCAAAACAAATGCAGGATAGACTAAACATTTATTTTTTGAATGAAGCATCTTGAATAATATATATTACACATTTTCAAAACCTACCTTTTGTGATTATATATAGTTATACGGGGTGAGTCACGAGGAACTGTACATACTTCTACCATAAGTAGAGGCCCCTTAGGGAATTATCAAATGACCATTAAAAAATGTCTTCTTGTTTTGTTTATTAATATACAGGGTGAATTGTGGATCTTCACCAAAACAATGTTTCGTCATATTTTTTCAATGATTAAGTCGATTTGTCTCATTTGTTGGTGAAAGTGTATTCGTGTCTAGCAACTAACTGACATATTCAGAATTAAAAGAATCCAGGACCGTGTTCGTGAAAATTTGTGGGACAGGTTCATATCTAATACTTCACCCTGTATATCATTTCTCTAAAATCTGATATAATTTTTTCAGAGCGCATTAATAGACAGTTAAACCTGGGTATTTGAATTTTTTGTTACACTTACCTCACATTTTCAATTAAATATTCACTTTAGAGTCAAATTGAAAATTGGCAATAATGCAATATCTTACTGTATAATAATGTTTAGTTATTAAAAAGAAATCTTTAAAATAAACAGTAACGACACACACTGTGCTCCAGTATGGTAAATACCATAATTCGAATTTATTTACAGGTCCTGGCACATCTGGTTCATCTCAAAAATTCACCCTGTATGTAACTTTTTCCACCCGTAATAGACAGAAAACAGATAAAAAATGTTTGGAATAACCTAGTTTTCTTATTTGTTTCAGAAAAAATCATGTGTAATTATTTTAATCGGAATGAAATGAACAAGCCCAAGAAATGTTTATTCATAAATTAAGAAAGTCCATTACACATTTAAACATTCGACAAGAAAAGTGTATTGAGGCAGATGGATTTCATTTTGACCATCTTTTATAATCGTAATATTTATTAAATTGTTTTTTACTTTGTTCCACATTTTTAAATTTTTTTTATTATTTGGTTATAATTTATTTTATTTCTTAATTTATGAATAAACATTTCTAAGGCTTGTTCATTTCATTCCGATTAAAATAATTACACATGATTTTTTCATCATTGAAAAGATATGACGAAACATTATTTTGGTGAAGATCCATAATTCACCTTGTATATTAATAAACAAAACAAGTGGACATTTTTATTTTACTTATTATTATTTTACTTATAGTAGAAGTATGTACAGTTCCTCGTGACAATTTTCATATTTTTTTAACATTTAATTTCTGTACTTCATAGCAACTAAAATTCAAACATGGCGGCTGTTAAATGTCTGAGGTAGAATTCAACGTAATTATGGAATTATGTCATATTTTCTGAACAGAGAAATAGTGCTGCGTATTCAGATTTTCTACAAAAACGTTTACGAACAATTTAGTTGCATTTGAGGTCGTTTTGTTCAACTCAGTAGGTTCTAAAGTTGAGGTATAAAATAATGGTACATTAAACAGTATGTGTGACTAAACGTTAGCATTTTGTTTTTTGTGACGTCACCCTTGGGACACATTTGGTCGCAATTTTTTTTTATATATGCTCACGTGGGGATTGTATTTTTTTCACTTGAGAATAAAACGATTTGATTTAATCTATTATTAATATTTATTAGGGCTCGTTTTTAATAAAGGAGATCTGTTCGCAGGCTTCGCCCCTGTCATAAAAATTGTATTCTAATAATGGGGAGGAATTAATAGATAAGACATGTAAATGTGATGATGACAAGTGTTTTCATAATAAAAAGATTTTATTTAGTCTGTTATTAATATTTGTTAGGATTCGTTTTTATCAAAGGGGTCCTAGTCTTGCAAGACGGGAATCTGTTCGCGGGCTTCGCCCCTATCATACAAATTGTATTCTAATAATCAGGAGGAATCAATAGATAAAACATGTAAAGATGACGATGACAAGTGTTTTCATAATAAAAAGATTTTATTCAATCTGTTATTAATATTTATTGGGGTCCATTTTTATCAAAGGGGTCTTATTCTTGCAATACGGGAATCTGTATTGTAATCTAATAATGGGGAAGAATTAATAACAATAAAATATATTCATAGCCATAAAGCTTATAATACAGATTAACTACTCTTTATTTATATAGATGGGGGTGCTACAGTAAATTATCGAAAGCACCACCAAATCTAGGCAATTCATAATCTCCTATGTTAAATATTAGTGTGAAGACCTTTTCGGCAGTGAAGACTTTTGGGATGGGTGCACTTCCCATTATGTTGAAAATTAAGGGCAGCGTAATTTAACCTATCTAGATCTTCATAGAGGACATCACTACCAGCTTCACCGTTTTAATCTTGAGTATAGCTTATTAACAAGTAAAACAGCTTATATATATATATATATATATATATATATATATATATATATATATATATATATATATATATATATATATATATATATATATATATATATATATATATATATATATATATATATATATATATATATATATATATATATATATATATATATATATATATATAGAGGGTTATAATCAAATTAAGTGTACCTGCCACTTATTAGAACACTACCTTTTTAATCGTCGAATTTTTACCGATAAGGGTCTGTCATTCCAGGCTATCACATAAGACGGCTTTAGATATAGGTTCTATCTCGGCTGAACTATCCAAAAAGTTTACACCACTCAGAAACCTACCGCGAGAATTTTAGTCGAGCTGTTAAGGTAAGACGTATGCATCTGGACCTAACCAACCGATCAACCTCGATCTAATCAAACAACGGGGGCTTCTCCTATTGTTCTAGCCCCTTGACTGTATTTGTATTCTAATAAGGGGTTCTAATGCTAACTTGTAACAGTCGTGGTCACGAAAGAGCCTTCACCGAAAGCCTATATGAAGAAATTTATCGCTTTTCTTAAAAAACAACCGTCAATGCTTTCAGATGCGACTGTCTTCGTTTTAAGAACTCATATCCAAATCCTCTAGCTAAACATCCCGATAGCCACTAGTATGTAGCTGTGTCTATTACTGTGATTACTTAAAAAACGCATATCACAAAAATCAGTCCACCATAACTCGAAGAAATCTTACTCGCGATCTACATACCTCGAGTAAATTTCTCGCTGTAGATTTATGCGTGGTGTACACCTTTTTGTTTCTGTAGCCACACTAATATCTCTCCTGGGCGTACATTTTAGAAATCTAAAATCCTTTTTGGACAGTTCAACCGAGACAGAACCTGTATGTAAAGCCGTCTTATGTGATAGCATGGCATGGCAAACCCTTATCGGTAAAAATTCGAGGATTAAAAAGATAATGTTCTAATAAGACGTTGGTATACTTAATTTCATTATAACCCCTTTTTTGACAGAAGTAATTCAGCTAAGCTAGAGCTTGTATGCTCAATAGAGAAAAAGTATCTTAAAGAAGAAGAAGGTACAAGACATTTTTTCGGTGCATACACTGCTATATTGAAGATGCTGTCTTATGTATTAGAAAACATTGTACTGACCAGGAATTGGACAATCTCAAGAAACATGTATGCGGTACTGCTTCAGGGGTGAAGAAGAATTGAAGACCTATGTAGTATTTTAAGTTGGTGTGGGGAAATTAGCCAATTTTAAGAATAATCCCATATCTGTGTAATAATAATAGCGGCAAATAAAAATCGTATATTATCCGTTTCATGTGTTCTTTAAAACATAATTATAATCGAATGGGTATTATTATCAAGCAGTAATAGAGTATTAGCTGTTTTACTTGTTAATAAGTTATATAACCGCTCAAGATGAAAACGGTGAAGTTGATGCTGGTAGTGATGTTATCTATGAAGATCCAGATAGGTTTAATTACGCTGCCCTTAATCTTGAACATAAGGGGAAGTGCACCCATCCCGAAAGTCTTCACTGCCGAAAAGGTCTTCAAACTAATATTTAACATAGGAGATTATGGATTACCTAGATTCGAGAGTGTTTTCGATCATTTACTGTAACACCTTTTGCGACCCTGGTCCATATAAATAAAGAGTAGTTAATCTGTATTATAAGCTTTATAGCTATGAATATATTTTACTGTTTTTAAAGAAAGTATGATATTCCGTATCAATAATCAATTTTACGTAATTTAATCCGGGTGCTAAAAGTAATGCAATTGATTTAAAAAAAGTCATCCCCAAAATAAAACACACAACGAAGCTCAAAACAGTCTATAATACATACAGGGTGGCGCATTAGTGTGACAAAGTCCCATATCTCCTTTATTTAAAGAGATACAACAAAAATTAAATACAAAAGTTGTAAGTTGTAAGATATGTTCTGGTGCATATTCCAAAAATATTTTTAATTATACAGGGTAGATCATAAAAGCTTAGAAGTAATTTTAAACTGTTTTTAAATAGCAAACCCTATATATTATTACATATTTAGATTCTACATACAATTTTAGACACATTTTATGGATAATAAGAATTAAAAAAATAGGGGGTTTCCATTAAAAAAAATGACTTTATAGGTTTTTTTGAATCTACCCCTTATTGTCCATTTTTGATCACCCTGTATGAATGTATTACAAAAATATCAATACAGCCCATTAGAGTAGGTCCCCATTTCCAAGGAAACCAACCATAACTAATTGATAAAGGCTTCGTTTAGAAAAGATTTCCACCTATGTTTTGGCCTGCAAACATCATTTTTGACAAAAAATTTGAAATTTGTCAAAAACGGTTAGACTTAGGTACAGAACATTATACATAAAATGTGTCTAAAATTGTATGTAGGATCTAAATATGTAATAATATATAGGGTTTTCCATTTACAAAAAAATTTAAAATAACTTCTAAGCTTTTATGATCTACCCTGTATAATTAAGAATATTTTTGGAGTATGCACCAGAACATATCTTACAACTTTTGTATTTAATTTTGTTTGTATCTCTTTAAATAAAGGAGATATGGGACTTTGTCACACTAATGCGTCACCCTGTATATGTAACCATTAAGTGCGTTTATTCTTTGCTTAGACCTTGTACATATAATTTTAAATGTAAACATTCAATATTTACTTTTATTTAATAGCACTATTAAAAGAAGCACACAGTGAAACGTAGAATAGCCTACAATGCATATGTATAACCAATTAATGCAATTTATTTTCCACTTAAACCTTGAGCATATAATTTAGCAGTCGACCTTCAATATCTTCTTTTAATTGATAGTTGATAGCACTATTAAAGGGAGTACACAATGAAGCGTAAAACAGCATATAATGCGTATGTGTAACCATTTATCGTATTAATGCATTTTATTTATTTCTGCTTAAACCTTGTACATACAATTTAACGTTCTCAAGGCGGAAAATCGTTTAAAGCATGAGTTGTAAAGCAAACTAATTATGTGACTTAATTACTGATTTATATGTATAATGTTGAAGGTTACAATTTCGAGGTCGTTATTCAGATATTGAAAAAATTTGAGCTAGCGCTTAAATACAGTCTGAAAGATTACATAGAACATAATCGTACAAGTAGTAGGTTTTTGTGTCCTTGATGAAAAACAAAACAACCCTAATAAATATTAATAATAATACACACGGACTAAATAACACCTTTTTATTATGAAAACACTTGTCACCTTTACATGTCTTATCTATTAATTCTTCCCCATTACCAGAACACAATTTTTATGACAGGAGCGAATCCCGCGAACAGATGCCCGTCTTGCAAGACTAGGACCCTTTATTTGAATACAAGCCCTAATGTATAAATAAATTTTTCGTAAAAGGTCACAATTTGTAGATGGGGTAATAATCATTTTAATAACAATTATGCAATCTCTTTTGATAAAAACGGACCCTAATAAGTATTAATAACAGGTTAAATAAAATCTTTTTATTATGAAAACACTTGTCATCATCAGCTTTACATGTTTTATCTATTAACTCCTTCCCATTACTAGAATACAATTTTTATGACAGGGGCGAAGCCCGGGAACAGATTCCCGTCTTACAAGACTAGGACCCTTTATTAAATACAATCCCCAATGTATAAATAAATTAGGTCTCAATCTGCGGATTAAAAGAAATGTAGTAATAATTTTAATAACAATTATGCAGTCTCCTTTGATAAAAACGGGCCCTAGTAAATATTAATAACAGATTAAATAAAATCTTTTTATTCCCAGGTGAAAAAAATACGAGACCCACGTGGGCATATGTATCAAAAATGGCGACCAAAGTTGTCCCAAGGATGACGTCACAAAAAAACAAAATGGCGGCGGAAGGTGCCTCCCTTCTACTAACGTTTCATTCAAGAGTAAATTTGTGATACAAATTATGAGCTATGTATAAAAAATTTATAATAACATTTACTGTTTTACTATTTACTTTTTACGTTGTACTAATTTCTCCAGTCCTTGCAAACCAGCATTTTTTAACTGTTAAAGCATTTGATACAATTTCCTTATTTACAAACGTAGAGTTATATTGTTTATAATTGCAAATCAACACGGAACTTTAATTTTCAATAAATTTGAATTTTAACTAATATGCCTTATTTTTATCCTGTTTAATATTGATAATTTTGTGTTTTAGGTGTAGCGTACAATAGTTCCATTTTAATTTCCATAATGGGATTATTGATTGTTTTTGTTTTTACTGATTCGACGCGTAATTCCAGCGGCGCTTAAATGCCTACATTTTCTTCTTATGTTATAAATGCCACTTATAACGGTTCAATTTTGTATGGGAATCACATTTATTAGTGTTAATTTGATTATGGTATATATACAGGATTGCTCATTAGTGCGCTATAACCTAAACATGTTTTCACATATACAGAGTGTTCCATAACAGCGGTATATGACCTATCTTTCTTATTTTAAATGGAATGGTACATTTTTTACTGTGGTACATAACCTATCTTTCTTATTTTAAATTGAATGGTACATTTTTTACTGTGGATTTAGTTTCTACTCTGAAAAACAACTACTTACTATTAAACATATTGTATAGCTAAACTTAACCGTTTTTGAAGTATTTGCAGTTTTACATAATTTTTCCTCGTAGTTAGTGCAGACATTGATCTTTTAAGAAATATTTTTGTGCAGAGTGTACCATAAATATGAATTTATAGTTTTTTTGTTTAAATGCAAATAAATATCTTATCTTAAATACAACAACCTGTATATTATTATTAGCTTATTCTAAAGAAAATTGCAATACCTAGATTTTTTGTAATAAGCAAATTTTCCAACGGTTTTGAAATATTTACAATTTTTGGATTTTTATTTTAATTATTCGTGGTGTAATCCATGTGCACCCTGTATAATATTAAGTATATTGACCAGAAAACGATCATAACGTGTAACTATTCGAAAACATACTTTTTTAAAAAGCACGAGGAATTAAAATAAAAATCTTATAATTGTAAATGTTTCAAAAACCTTGGAGATAAACAAAATTTGATTATTACAAAAAATGTATGTCTTTCAATTTTATTTCGAATAATGTAATAATATGTAGGGTGTTGTATTTGAGATAAGATAGTTACATTTAAAGAAAACAACTATAAATTCATATTTCTCGTACAACCTGTATAAAAATTAATTAAGCCATAATATTTCTTAAAAGATCAATGTCTGCACTAATTACATGCGGAGCTAAAAATTCATAGATTTGGTAGTAACCCCAAAATAAATTTTTAAAACTACGACAAAAAATTATAATTTTTTATCTAAAACTACAAATATTCAAAAACGGTTAAGTTGAGCTACACGACATGTTTAATAGAAAGTGGTTGTTTTTCAAAGTGGAAACGAAATCCGCAGTAAAAACTATACTATTCCATTTCAAAGTCGATCTTGAGTTGTAATAATTTGATCTTCCCTTTTTAACCCGTCGTCCCTTACTGTCCTCGTCTTTCGTTTAATACTTTCTACCTTTTCTAACTTATTATCTTCTTCAAACTCTTCATTTCCACATTCTGTAACACCCCTTCTATTTTATTTTGTAAAATTTGTTATCTATGCTACCACTTTATTGGTTAAATTCTTTTTTCCCATATTCCGCTTCATCTTCTCTTGGCTCCTGGATGATGCTTATGCTCATTTGAAACCGCTGTAACTGTTTCTAGTTTTTTATTTATGTTGCGCCAGTCCCATGCATTGTGCCTCTTCTGTTATCGTTGACATGTTGCTTAATTTCCGGTGTAACTGTAGTTCCTGAGCTGCGAGCTCCCTGATAACTGATTCTTGCGACTCTGGCTGAAGTAACACTCCTGATAACTGATGTTGAGCGAACAGATATCTTACTCGCACGTTAGCTGTTGCAGGTAATGCTTTGTTATCATTAACTTCTTCTTTTGTCATTTTCTCTGATGCTGTAGCAGCATTAGGCATTGATTTCATTGGTTTTCATGTCATTTCATGGCAGACAGTGTATGCCAGTAGTCATCTTCACAGAGGATGCATTACCTCAAACCCTACTTTGACGGAACAGCTGGTTAATACAACATCATCATATAGCCGAACAACACCGCATGGGAGTCATTAAAGAATAATGTAAGCTTTATGGTGTTAGAGATACATCAAAGAGGTTATGACATTAAGAACCACCTCAAAGAAGTGAGATAAAAAATGAACTGGCTGTTCAAGCAATCCTTAAAGCAGCCTACCGAAACCCCAGAGTTGCAAGATGTAACGAAGTTCCAATCACTAGAGGTATTAATACCAAGAAAAAATTTCACAAGATAACAAGTGTTGTTTAAATCGATCTGGCATAACAGTAATCAAAGAAGTTGTCAATATTGTAAGCAACATCTACTTATATAGAGGTTTAGTGAATTAATAAGTGGACTGAGAAATAAACTGATCGGAGGCTATGTTTCAAGTTCATGAAGCACAACTACAATATAAAGCGTTACTCAACAGTGAATTGTGCAATTTACAAATATCCACATCATGGTATGCTGCACAAATCGATCAAACAATCAGGCCAACATTCAAGACCAATGCAATCATGCAGCTGTAGCTTCAGAATATGGTAAAAGTCTGTGTCTGTGTCTGTGTCCGCGTCAGCGTCCGCGTCAGCGTCTGTGTCTGTGTTTGTCTCTGTGATTGAGAGGTATTACTTGCAACAGCAATCGTGCGAGTAAAAGATCTGTTCACAGAACATAGGCTTCAGGAGTTTTAATAGACCCAGAGTCACAATAGTCAGTTATCATGTAGCAAGCTGCTCAAGAATTTACGTGACATACGCAATTATGCAGCGTATCATCGATAAAAAAAGACACACGATGCATAGAATTGGTACAACAGCTAGAAGAATAACAAAAGGGTTACAAGACAGTATAAAATACCATCATCTACAGTACTTATACTATGTCAATTGTGAATCTAAGTAAGGAGGTTGTATCAAATGACAAGCAGATGCAATAACAGTTAGCGCTAATATGCAAGGAACACAAATTGGCATTCTTAAATAAGGCGGTGTATAAATGATGTATAAAGTAGAGTAAAAAGTACAAGTTTTATTATAATTATTTTATATACAGGGTTTTCCACGGTAGGCGTTCGTTAGAAGTTTATGTGGTTAGAAACAATTTAGAAATCTGAATTTTTGGACTTAAGGGTGTAAAGGGACGCCGTCAGATATCCCGATTTTTTATTATTTTTAATTAGTTCCCAAAGTTTATTAGCAAGACGCCGTCCTTTATAAAAATTTTCCTATCATGATTAATTATTTGCTAAGTAAAATACCAGTACTGATTCACGGAATTTAGTGAGATAACGTGACGCGCTAAATGCACAGGTGCAAGCCATTATAAAAATTCGTAGAAGTTCTAGTAAAAGTTAAACAGATTTCATAACGTTGCATAAAATTGCACAATAATTAATCATGCATCCTCCCTCCAGACGTAAAATCCCAAAAACGTTTAAAAGTTTGTATACGTCAGAGCATCTTCCACCAATACGGGCTTACGGAAGCTCACCAAAAAAGTTTCGTAACCACCCTCGCGAATTCTATATAAAAACGCGGCACGCGCTGCTGAAGGGGGGTCTTAAAGAAAAAATCTTGAAGTCAGAAGTCTTAAGTCGTACAGAAGAAGAAGAAAGAAATCCTTTTTCAATCTCACTCGTTACCAGAAGCTCTCTACGAGAAGCACGCTACCAGAAGAATTCGAATCGAAACCGTGTGCTATATCGTCGCGTTCGCGCCGACTGCTACCTGTTGTAAACCATCCGCTTGTAACCGCCGTCCGAGTAGAAAAGGTTAGAGTTGCAGAGATCTAACGGTGAAAGTACGTAAGTTGAGATACCTGGTGATAGGGATATGCAGGGTTGTAATCCCGACGTACTCTTCTGTTACTAGACGTACACACCTACACTGTGGAGTTTGAAGGGTAGTTGCCCGACATTCCATTTGACCGAACGAGATCCTATTGTTTAGTTTAACGGGTGGTTTGCCCAGGTTACTAACAAAGGAGATCCACCTATACACACCTACACTGTGGAGTTTGAAGGGTAGTTGCCCGACATTCCATTTGACCGATAGGAGATCCTATTGTTTGGTATAACGGGTGGTTTTCCCAGATTACTAACGAAGGAAATCCACCTACACAAATTTACACGAACAGTACAACACAACACACCTCGACAAACGTACCAGCGACCGCCAGATACCTGTAATTAAAACCTCGTCGGAAGATTAAGCTGAATACCTCGTTAACGCCGTTAATCCAGTAATATAGAAACGTAACCGTAAACACTAGACGTGTCCGTCAGTATTAAATAACCACCTGTAAAGTAAACAAACCACCACCGCCGCCACCGTAAAAACGTAAGTTGCACCTTTGACAAGTACTAAGATTGTTACCCGTAAACCAGAAACTATCGGATAGTTTCTTGTGTTAAATAAGTCAAATCGTGATTGTTAGACGCGGAAAAAAAATTTACTTTAAAATAGAAAACGAAGGTTTTATATTTTAAAAACGGCCAACATAACAAAAAGCTTTTATTTTTTATTTTTTGTTTAAATAAAACCGGTATACTAAAATTAATCTCGTAAGAGGAAACAAATAATACGCCGCTACCGCACACCAGCTGCTTAAATAAACAAAAAGCTTTCATTTAACTAAAGATCGTACATTAACTGGAATGTAAATGTGAATGAGTTTATTTTCATAAGAAAAGCAGGTATAAAATTATACACTTATAACCGACCGCTTTAAAATATTGATTATTTCTTTAAAGGCAGAGTATTGAACTCAGTGTCTTATCGCGCACGTGTTTAGACCGCGTTATCTAGCTACCTGCTTCTGTATTTTATACAGGGACGTATTCAGGTAAAATTATTTATTTATTTTGGAAATTAACCAGTATAAATTGAAACAGTTCAAGGACGAAAACTAAAAGTCAAAACCCCAAACCTTCTATTAATGTTACATTACAGAAACTCCAGAGGACCACCTAACCATTAGTACCTGGACGAAGGATGATACCGAAGAGGGAGGTGGCGTTACCGTTACAATTTGGCACCCGAGAGCATGGGTCACAGTTCCGCACATTTACCTGTATCTATATCTTAGTTAAATAATTTAAATAACCATATAATATAGAATTGTAATATAAATAGGAAATAAAGTTATATATATATATATATATATATATATATATATATGAAACTTTGTAATCTATTTGTTCAACGTGTTGAGAGCCTGAATAACGAACCCTGATCCTTACTTTGCAATTTTCAATTATTTCTTAGATATCTTGATTTTTTCAAAAATTTTGAAAGATGTAACCCTATTTTCAACACTGCTTGTCTTACTTATTTTTGACTGATGGAAAGTGCTTCTGGAGTAGACAGAAACATAAGAACTATACTTTTGAAATACTCATTGACAATTGATTTATTGCATACATGGTGTTCAAAATTTGATGAACTATTAAACAATTTTCAAAGTTGAAAAACTTTGTTAATTCAAATGTGACACCCTGTATATTATTGGATGAATAGATGCAGCATTTAGTTATGCATCGTTTGGCTATAACATTACTTATACCTATTATCGACAATTTTCTTGTTAATTAATATTTTCTACTTTAATGTGATTTTTGACAGAAACTGAAATGTTTTTCAAAATAAAATGAACTTAATTCAAACTACACAAATTCTATTTTATTAAAACAATGAAATAAAACAAGAAGATAACAAAATTGAAAGCATAATAACAAATTAAAAACATAAAACGATTATTTGAACATAACTAGAAGAAAAGTGATAAAAAAGATAAAATGAATCATTACAAATGTTCCACATGACCGCCAATTTGATTTAAGCATTTTATAACTTTATCATATACTCCTTGCGAAATAGATCGCCGAATTTCGTGTGGACACATACTATTGAATGCATTGTGAACACGATTTAGCAATTCCTCTCTAGTTTGAACTGGCCTAGAGTACACTAATTCTTTTATACGACCGCAGAGGTAAAAGTCCAGGGGCGTCAAATCGGGTGATCTCGGTGGCCAGTTCCAAGGTCCTTGTGGGCCAATCCACCGATCTTCAAACATCAATGTCAACTGTTGGTGTACTGCTATAGTGGAATGTGCGGGAGCACCATCCAGCTGGTACCAACTGTTTGCCCTGTCACATGCAGGTAGAGTATTTAGAAAATCCATAACAAATCCACGGAGAATTTCAAGATATCTCGCCCCATTCAAATTTTCATCGTACACTTGATATGCCACTCTATTATCCATAACTAAACAAAAAACGTTAAAACTAAATTGGAACTGGTGATTACGTTCTCTTGTTACATGAGGATTATCTTGTGCCCATTAGTGATTATTTCGGCGATTGAAAATTCCTTCTCTACTGAATTTTGATTCATCGGTCCAAATAATGTTGTGAAGAAATCTCGGATATTCGGTCATTTGTACAAGAATAAATTCACAAAAGTTAACTCGTCGTGCCTGATCACCAAGATGTAATCCTTGCACAGTTATTACCGAAAAAGGATGCATTTTATACTTCTTTAGTATTCTGTGGATTGATGTTTGTGAAATATCCAAATCCAGTGCAGCTGCTGTAATTGAAGTTCGTGGATAAGCGTGAAAATAAGCTAACACGTTCACCTCGTTAACTTCATTATCTATTACTGGCTTTAAATGCGTTCGAGGTGCCCTTATACTTCCAGTTGCAATAAATCGAGCTTCAATTCTTGCAAATTTTCCAGGTATCATTAATGGTAGGTGTGGATACCGCTCGTTAAACAACCTGCATGTTCGCCTAACAATTCGTCCACATTCACCATGCGTGTAAAACAAATTTAATAAATCTCTGTTAGAATATTCTTGAATACATTCCATTATAAACAGTACTTAAAAAAAATACTTAAAAAATTACAAAATCACTTAATACTTGTACTAATTTGACATTAAATCAACAACAATGTTTTAATGCGTGTCAAAATCAAGTCTCACTAATTGGCGGTCATGTGGAACATTTGTAATGATTCATTTTATCTTTTTTATCACTTTTCTTCTAGTTATGTTCAAATAATTGTTTTATGTTTTTAATTTGTTATTATGCTTTCTATTTTGTTATCTTCTTGTTTTATTTCATTGTTTTAATAAAATAGAATTTGTGTAGTTTGAATTAAGTTCATTTTATTTTTGAAAAACATTTCAGTTTCTGTCAAAAATCACATTAAAGTAGAAAATATTAATTAACAAGAAAATTGTCGATAATAGGTATAAGTAATGTTATAGCCAAACGATGCATAACTAAATGCTGCATCTATTCATCCAATAATATACAGGGTGTCACATTTGAATTAACAAAGTTTTTCAACTTTGAAAAT
Organism: Vesta saturnalis; assembly: GCA_036346205.1. Taxonomy (NCBI): domain Eukaryota; kingdom Metazoa; phylum Arthropoda; class Insecta; order Coleoptera; family Lampyridae; genus Vesta; species Vesta saturnalis. The sequence goes on along the minus strand of JARFJB010002472.1, from coordinate 3,515,417 downwards.
TGTTTAATAGTTCATCAAATTTTGAACACCATGTATGCAATAAATCAATTGTCAATGAGTATCTCAAAAGTGTAGTTCTTATGCTTCTGTCTACTCCAGAAGCACTTTCCATCAGTCAAAAATAAGTAAGACAAGCAGTGTTGAAAATAGGGTTACATCTTTCAAAATTTTTGAAAAAATCAAGATATCTAAGAAATAATTGAAAAAAGGTATAGGAAACCCTTATAAGACTTATCCTAAAATTTTGTCAAGAATCCAAAAATAAAATAATATACAGGGTGTTCCATTTAAAATAAGGAAGTTAGTGGCGACTTCCGGTATAACCGGAATTAACATGACCTTGAAAATATTTTAGAATGAAAGAGAATCTTAAATAACCCTTAAGTCCAAAAATTCAGATTTCTAAATTTTTTCTAACCACATAAACTTCTAACGAACGCCTACCGTGGAAAACCCTGTATAGTCCGTATACTGTATCGAGAAGATATTCTTGGATTAAATGTTCAGCCATTGAGTATATATATATATATATATATATATATATATATATATATATATATATATATATATATATATATATATATATATATATATATGTATTCAATGGTTCAGCTATACTATTCCACATACCGTTGTCTAGTTACATCAACTTTAGGGTCTGCCTAACTCACTTTCTTAGTTGAAAAATACCACGAGATTGTCTACATTAATTTGATTTGATTTAACGAATTATATTAATATTTTATTTACTTATTGATTTATATCTGATATTCATAAATTAAAATAGTGGCTCTAATAATTGACAAAATATTAATTATAGATTACGTTCCAATAATTCGGTAACGTGTGGAACACTGGTTTAAATCTGACACAGATTAAACATATTTTACTTCATGAAACAGATAATGCAATTTACTCTTTTATTTATAATCGCTGACATGAAATGTTCTACATTACAAAGTGTAGTGAAATTTTCTGTGATAAGAATAAAGGGAATTATGTAGCACTTATTCCTTGTGTGATATGATGTATTCTATTATAAGAAAGTGTTATTAAAATATTACATTTAGCCAAGCAATTGACTTACTAAAACTTAATATCCCAATAATTTTTGCTTCAAATATACTAAAGCAGGAAATTTTTCGAGTAGGTTGACTAAATGTTTTGGTCGTTAGTGTATAGCTTAGCAGCTTGAATATATCATACACGAATATTTAAAAAGGGACGTTAACGTAAAGTAAAAATTGTTTTTCAAAGTAATCACAACAGTATTTATTTTGCATTAAAGCTTTGCTATTATGCTTTGCTGTAGGAAAACTAGGCATGAAAGTCATTAATATAATCGTACTTGTATCCCGAAGTTACACTCGCTGCAATTAAATGCCTAAAATCAATAAAACAATTCTTCTAGTTAATTAGCATTCCAAAAATAATTTGTTCTGTATCTTTTACCTTCATAAAAATTCAGTTTTGAGCGAATCCGCGTAAACCATGAAAGATATCCATATGGTACGTCATATACAGTTGACTTATGTACAATATAATGGGAAGTACTTGAACGACGCATTTTTTCTTTCAGTTGCACTCGACATTTTGAATAACATCGCAAAGATTCATGTTTCTCATAGTTTTGTAAATAGTTTTTCCCGATAGTTCACTTGACAGACGTTCATCATTTCTACAGAATTTGAAGCATGTATCATTATTGGTTATGAAAGTTTAAGAAAATGCTAACGTAGAACGGTGGTTGCACTAAATCTAGTTTTTAAAGTGTAACAAATTCAAAGTTATTCCACATATAACATTTTGGAAATTATCTTTCTAAAATTTTTCAAAACATGTATACAAAAATTAACAGTAATACATTATTTTTAGCTATGAAAGCTGCTATACTAATTCAAAGATGGTACAGACGATACCTGGCAAGAATGGAGGTTCGTCGTCGTTATACTTGGACCATATTCCAGAGTATAGAGTATGCAGGAGAGCAAGATCAAGTGAAGGTAAGCGTAAAAAATTCCATTTGATATTCACTTTTGTATAAAATTACATCACAATACTTTACTTGGATATAAGAATAATGTTTTAAGTTCTGTGTAAGCACAATTTAAATGTCACTGTAACAGCCAACGAAAATAGAGAAAGGCGGCTCCCAACAGCGAAGCAATAAATTTCTCGTGATTTGAGAAAAAAGAACGATTTAATACTGTTCAATTCATTACGTTGCTTCAACGGAGCAGTAATATGTGGGAAAGCCCGCATTAGTAAAAGTGTTGATGTTGATATTGAGAAAGTATTAAGTTATAAAACATTATGTCCAGGTCTCCTCAACGTGTCTTTAGTACCGAAATATAAGTTGTATCTAAGAAAAAGCTTTTCTTGCATGGTATTATCATGTTTTACTGAAAATATAAAAAAAATTAACAAACTCGTTACGATATTTCATTGTACGAAAAATTTCTAACTTATGAAAGACTGACTTTTAAACTTTATAATTTTGCTTTTACATCAATACTTAGCTGAGGGTCTAAAGCTATAACACTGGATATCGCCTATTCACTTTTTCCCTTCTGTGTTTTGATAAACATATTATGTTTGCAGTAAGAAAATAAGCTTATCAGTATTTCTCGTGTATCTACTGAAACCAACTATAGCTAGATATAAATAATGCAGATAATTTAAAAAAGCAAGTTTATGTATTACATTTTTTATTGGAATACCATTACCCTTTACTGAGAATAAAAGAAACAAAAATAATTTATGAATTGGTAAATCAATTCTTTATTGATAAAGCTTAAGTTTCTGTTTACACACTTCCAATTAAGAGTGTTTATGGGTTCTAGGCGCGTGATACAATTGCTACCAAATAGGATAAATGTTCTTTTTGTATGGTTGAAGGATTTTCTAATTAATAAGAACTCATGTTTATATTTCCTTTGATAAACCTTAAAATGTTATAACTAAGGCTGGGATTATATGCAAATGCATATTTTTATCTATTGATATGAGAAGGTCGTTGTTTGGTTATGTTTGCGACTCACATTCATTAGAGTGATTTGAGCCAAATTTTTTTATGCATATTTTTCGCTTTTGGTTCATATTTTAATCAAGTTAGCATATTTATACATATTATTTATTTCAGTTCATGAAATTATACGTATTCGTTTACACAGACGACCGTGGTGTCATGATTGCCACAAATAAAATGTATGTTGTTACAGAATAGTTGGGATTGATAGTAGATTAGCGCGAATCTAACTCAGCGTCTTTGCAAGTGAATGTTTTTTATTATCTTAAGTGATTTTAGTAATCTTTGGTAGAGGGATATGTAGTCAGTTACAGGTTGTACATGATTGAATTAAGACAGTGAGTGAAAAAGTAGTTGAACAATGTCTAAAGAAAAGCCGAATGTTACTTCTTGGATAAAGGAGTATCCCGAACTGAGTGCGGATAACAAAGATAACGTGTTTTGCCGAGTTTGCAGTAAAACTGTGAGTACATGGTAACGTTAGAAAAATTTATAGACTCAAAAACAACAACACGTTATTGAATTCTTAATGTTTCTTTAAGATCTTTTATCTCAACGTAAAAGTTTAGTTGTGCATTTAAAAATGCAGAAAATATGTATCAAAATTGTTATAAAAAGCAATAAGTACCTTTCGAGATTTTTATATTTTATTGCTTTTAGGTTACCTGTGAAAAAATTTCAAATAACTCAACATGTAACTACAAGTTTGCATAAATGTAACTGCGAAAAATTTAAATCATCGTCTAAATCTCCTATCACTTTACGAGAATCGTTTGCATCAACCTCCACTGATACAATAAAAATCAGTTTAATTTTGATTTATGCAATGCGTTTATAAGTGCAAATATACCTCTTTCTAAATTAGAAAATCCTACTTTGAATTCGTTTCTGGAAAAGTACTGTGGTAGAAAGTTACCTGACAGGAGCACTTTAAGAAAAAAATATGTAAATATGGCGTACGAAGAAGTAATGAAAGACATTAAAAACACTATTGGCAATAATTCCATATATTTTGTAGTTGGACGAGACTACAGATGTTACCGGCTGCTACATAGCTAACTTCTTAATCGGAGTGTTACATGAAGATTCTCCAGGACAATCGTATTTAATAGGAACTAGAGAACTAGAAAAAACTAACAACGTTACAATTTCTAGATTTGTAAATGAAATATTGACTAGTTTTTTCCTTCCAAATGCTATTCCCATAGATAATGTTTTATTAATGCTCTCTGATGCTGCGCCTTATATGCTAAAAGCCGCTCAAAATTTGAAAGTTTTTTTCCCAAATTTAATTCACGTGACTTGTTTAGCCCACGCAATGAATAGAGTTGCTGAAGAAATACGTTTGCACTTTCCTACAGTAAAAACTCTAATTAGTTCAATCAAGGAAATATTTTTAAAAGCATCACTTAGAGTACAACGATACAAAGAGAATCTTCCTGGCATACCTTTACCACCTCAGCCGATTATAACTAGGTGGGGAACTTGGTTAGACGCTGCGGTATTTTATGCGGCTAATTTTATTCCCATACAAATTTAATTTTTGAATTTACAAGTGATTCTGTCGCTATTCGCGACGCAATATTTGCTTTAGATAATCAAGAATTACCCCAGAATCTAGCATTTATAAAATCAAATTACGCCTTTATTGCAAAGACAATAAAAACTCCCGAGGCGCAAGGTATGAAACTTGTAGATTCCATTGAGTTACTGAATCAAACTGAAGATTCGATCCAACAGGTAAAACGGGATGTAGGGGAACGTATCCGCCAAACATTTACAGATGTGATTAGAAAAAATGCAGGATTCGAGATCCTTAAAAAAATTAGAAATGTTCTGGAAGGTAAACATGAAGATTCAATAACAATGGAACCACAAAAAATCTGCAAATTCAAATTCGCCCCAATCACATCAGTCGACGTTGAGAGAAGTTTCTCAACATACAAAAACATATTAAGTGACAAAAGACAATCTTTTATTTTAGACAACTTAGAAAAACACATTATAATTAACATTTACTATAATGTAAAAAAGAGTAATTAAATGCGTTCTAAATTTTAAAAAATGTACAAAATATCAGCTTTTCATTGCATATTTTAAACTTTTATTCTGCGTTTTTACTGCATATTTTGTATATTAACTTACATATTTTTATAAAAATACGTTTATATATATGCGCATATTTTAAAAATTTTTATGCATATAAATCCCAGCCTTAGTTATAACTATGTTGTAGTATATTGAGTATTGAGTACAGTAAGCGTGGTTTACCAATTAAACCCTTAACTTTCGTAATGACTTTTTTCTCCCGATGTCTTTTTTTCTTATCCTTTGGTTGAGCTAAGAAAGTAAAATTATAGTTATACTTAATTTTACTTGTCGCTCTACAGAACGATAATTAACCTCTTACTCGTCACGTTTGCTTTAATAACCGTAGTAATAGTCCGAAAGGTAGTGTCACTTTTTCCCGTGTCATTTCAGCACAACTTTTGTGGTTTTTAAATGTCAATTCTTGTTTTGAAGACAACTTTGATAAGTGTCAGTAGGCGCGACTCTGTGGTGTAAAGAAGCTGCGCAACATGCAAGAAAAAAATTTCTTTGGGTCACTTCAGCAAAGCTGACAATCTGTAAATAGTTTCTTTATATGGTATAAATTAAAAAAAGTCTGGCCGATGGACTTCGGCACAACACTTTCTCGTATTTTTTCTCAAGAATTTCTTGCATTACTGGTAGAACAAACGAATGTATATACTGCGCAAGAAATTGCAAAACGTAAACAAATACAATAAATCTGGCCGATGGATTTCAGCACAACGCTTGCTCGTATAAGGAAACTCACTGTTGCCCGCAGCAATTCCTAACTCCGTATAACTTGCAATATAATAAGATATACTGATCTACAAAATTATTTTCTTCTTGTTCACTAGGTATTTTGTAAATCACTGTACATTTTACATATTTGGATCGAATGAGAAATTAAGAGATTAAGATTTGTGTTTGAAACTTTGACATAAAATATTAAAAAAAATTAAAATAATGTTTTTTTTTTGTTATTTTCGGCAAAACCGGAAGCGCTAAAAATAATCCAATATAGAAGTTTAGTAGCTATGTATGTCTACTGTGTAATCCTTTCATTTTTGTTAGAAACATAGTTATAAGGGATTGAAATTCTAACTCAGGTCCTGGATAAGATAGAAATCTCATAAAGCTTATTATATTTTCGTTATATGTGACTATAAAATATGTAAATTTAAAATCTATACCTTGATAGGCCAGTCACTACAACTTGGAATATAACAAGATATACTTACCTTCAAAAAATATTTTTTTCTTATTCACCTTATATTTTGCAAATCACTGTATATTTTTAGGTATTTCGATAGCATGATTTCGATACTTTAGATTTGTTCTTGAAACTTTTATTTAAAATAGAAAATAACTTTTTTTGTTATTTTAAGCAAAACCGGAATCGCTAAAATACTTCAGTATAGCAGTTTAGCAGCTATATATGTCTACTATATAATCCCTTAATTCCAAGATTTCATTTTTATCAGAAGCATAGTAATAAGAGATTGAAAATTCCTAACTCCCGTCCTAGATAAGATAGAGAAATCTCACAAAGCTCATTATATTTTCCTGATATGTGACTTTAAAATACGTAAATTTAAAAAAAAATTATCAAAGCCATTTTTGAGAAAATCAGTTTTGAAAAAAAGGCCAATTTTAACCCCGTAATTAAGGGCAACATTTTATGTTTGTCAAACATATTTACAAATTGTTCGAAAGCATGTCCTTTAGTTACAAGTTGCGATTTTCAAATTGCAAGTAGCTTTTATCGTTTCTTACAGACAGCGCAAGCGCCAAAATGCCATATTGGTCACCATTTTCAATTTAAAATCTTCAGATTTTGTTCATCGGGGTTTAGGGTTACTAAATTTTTACGAAAAACAGCCTTTTGACTCTGGTTTTGGAAATGTATCCCCAAAAAGTCACCCTCATCTCGCCCCCCCCCCCACATGAATTGATTTTTAAGAAAATCCAGCTTTATACATAATTTTCAGATATCGGGGCTCAGACACACAAACATACACGAAAATTTTTTTTCCCGAAATCGATGTTTTTCAACCCAGGGAACACGAAAACGAAATTCGTGAAAAACATTTTTAAAATTATTTTTCGACTGCAATACTTTCTTTTAGTACCGAGAAAGAGAAAAATGTGAGCTGCATAAGATAAGTGGTAAAGGTTGTCAGCTGGCCACGTAAAACGGGATTAATTCAGGAAAGCTGATAATTATTGACGTCATTAACTATTGAGGTGAAAAATTATATAACAAGTGTTAGCTGGTATTATCATGTGGTCACTAGGGTGGGTCGAAAAAACTTGCCTCCGGGGAAGGTAAGTAAAATACAAATTAAAAAAAAATTGTTTATTGAACCCCCAGCATGCGCATTGTATTTAAAATTTTCGAAAATCAAGTCATTTTACAAGTTTTTTTTGCAGTAATCAGCCAATAATGTTTTAAACTACTATAGTGAAAAATCCTTTGACTAAGGTTTCAAAAACAAAAAAATTTGAAACACAACTTTTTCAATTTGCGGTGGTGGAAAGGACTTAAAATATATACTGTTGTATACAACTGTGTGTACAAAACTTACCATGCGAATGCGGTAGAGCATACATAGGAGAGAGCAGTAGACCACTCAAAGTGAGAACGCAGGAACATAAGAAAACATCCGCAAGGGCGAAACAGAAAGATCAAGAATCGCCGAACATGTCTGGAATGAAGACCACCGCATCCAATGGGATAACATACAGATAGTGGCAAAAGGCGAGAACTCAACTCATCGGATATTCAAAGAAGCTACACACATCGCACTAGCATCCAATAAGCCAAGCTAGTGTAGAAATGAAACCCATATGGATTCCAATAATGAGCGAAGAGCTTAAGCGCAATACACCTGCGCAACGAATGCGATACTTAGTGTAATACTGCTGCTATCATAATTCTCACATCAAACTTGTATACATATTTGAAAGAAAATTGTATAATAATGTATACACAGCCAAAAAATTCAATTCTTCTTTAATTTTCATATTCTGTTAAACATATTTTTGTAATAAGCACCTATTATATAATACTTCAATGTCCGGTGTGTTACAGTTTACATAATTTTTACTTTATGTAAGTTTCCCGTATCCATCTTTTTCACAATCAAGCAGAGATAGGTTTCGTTAAGTTGCAATAAATAATTATAGTAATTAAATAAGAAATGTGAAGAAAGCGTGAAAGAATCATTTGTATATGGACAGTAGAATTAATGTAAATACAACTACATAATAGCAATAGTAAAATTCTAATTTCATCAATTTTATGAAAGAAATATCGATATCAGACAGTCGATATACAGGGTGTGGAAACTATCCGTATTTGGCGGATAATGACTCTGATATTGAAAATGAATAAAAATTGTTTATACAAAAGTTGTTCATAGTCAAGTTTTCTATCACGTAAAAATATTTTTGAGTATACAGGGTGTTTGGTTAAGCCCATGCGCAACCAAACCTATTTATTTTAAATACACCCTGTATATTATTGCATATTGTGATTATTCGTTTCATTTTAAATTAACTTTATGTATCACGTCTGCTACAGTCTCTAAAAAATCAAATATCTCAGGAACTGTGTAACATACAGAGGTGCGGTTTTAACTATCAGAAGCAGGAATTGGCCAAACTTTTGCATTTTAAAATGTTCAAACATACGTAACTCCGTTTTTTTTAATAGAACCCTAACATTTCTTATATATTTTTTAATTCGTTTTTAAATTGTCTATCAAACATCCATTACATTCCCTATACCTAACTTTAACCATTTCATTGCTATGTTAAGTTTTGATATTATTTTAACAATTCTGGCTGTGTACGACACGGTAGGCGCTTAAACAAATGAAAAACAAATGGAAAATATTTATTTTCTGAAAAATTTAAAAACTAGGATTAAGGTTTTAAAAAAATATACAAAATTATACTAATGAAAGGTTCAAAGTATCTGTTCGATGTGGGCTCTCTCGTTTTGTAAACATAATCGAATTCGCTCGCGAAAATGAATTTGTACACGCGTTAACATTTCTGGCGTAATCTGTCTGTAAGCCTGTGTAATGCGCAGTTTCATGTTGTCAGAGGTAGTTGGTGGTTCATGATACACCAAATTTTTCACATAACCCAATAGAAAAAATCTAAGGGATTTAAATCTGGCGATCTTGGTGGCCAAGCAATCGATCCCCCTCTTCCTATTCGTAGTTCATGGAATCGTTTGTCTAATAATTGTCTTGCAATAATACTGAAGTGTGCAGGTGCGCCATCCAGTTGCAGCCACATGTTTTGTCTTATTATTAAAGATACATCTTCTAACAATTCATTTAACGCGGTATTCAAGAAATTGTGAAAAATTTGACTAGTCAGAGTGCCATTAAAGAAATGTGGGCCAATAATCTGAGTGCCAATTATCCCACCCCAAACATTAAATAAACCACTTATTTTGTCAATGACATTCCATAACAATGTACGGATTTGCATCGGAATAATAATGATAATTATGTCCATTAACTAATTCATTATTATGAAACGTAGATTCATCTGTCCATAAAACGAAATTGTAAAATTTGGGTTTCGTTCGAATTTTATTCATCAACAACATCAGCACGTGCCTCTTAATCGGTTGGTAGTAGTTGCACTTTATATAGGTGGAAATGGTTTTTCTTTAACATTCGACTAACTGATTTAGAAGAAATTCCCAAATAAGAACTTAATGTCTGTTGACTAACTTGTGGGTCATCAATAACTGTAGCCAACACCCTATATTCATTTGTCTTTCATGTCTTTTTCATTTGTTTAAACGTCTACCAAGTCATATACAGGAAACATTGTTAAAATAATACAAAACTTAAAGTAACAATAAAACGGTTAAAGTTAGGTATAGGGAATGTAATGGATGTTTGATAGACAATTTAAAAACGATTAAAAAATGTATAAAAAATGTTACGTGTGTTTGAAAATTTTAAAATTCGGCACCCTCTATTTGGTACCATTTTCCATAGATGGGAAATTTTGGCCAATTCATGCTTAATCTGATAGTTTAAACCGCACCACTATAAGTTACACAGATCCTGAGATATTCGATTTTTTAAAGACTGCAACAGACGTCAATTTTTACAAAAAAAGACGAATTACTCGGAAACAGTTCATTTTAGACCTTACATGTGATACATACAGTTGATCTAAAATGAAACGAAGAATCAGAATATGCAATAATACACAGGGTGTTCCATTTAAAATAAAAAAGTTTGGTTGCGCCTGAGCTAAACGAAACACCCTGTATAGTCAAAAAATATTTTTACGTGATAGAAACTTGACGAACAACTTTTATATAAACAAATTTGATTTAATTTCAATATCTGAGCGATTATCCACCAAATACAGACAGTTGCCACACCCTGTATATTTCGACACGATATAACGATACATTATATTGCCAGCTCTATTCAACCTTTTACATCTATTATGCTTGGTCACATGCCTGCACTTCAAAGCAAATTATCAATAAGGATACTGGTTGGTACCGGAAATAATCGCAGATATGTAGACATGAGTAAGTTCATAAGAAATTAGGCAAACATTTATCTTTAGCACTTTCAGGGTTTTATGCTTTCATCGGCTATGATGTGAACCCTGCATTTTTAGGGAATGGAAGAAAAACTGTTGGAATTATTACACAAATGTCCATCATATTCACAGCACTCACCTCAAAACTTAGAAGAGAATTTCACAACTTCGGAGGAATTTATTTGCCGCATGTACGGCTCTAAAACAATCAATGATATTAATTAGGTACGCATAGCTACATCTATGAAAGCCTACAGTGTCAGTGACAAAGAAGATGTGTTGAAGATAGATCGGAATTTTGAAGGATCTATGCTACCTCCTTGCAAGGTAGAATTACAGCAACGTTTTTTGAGAACTTCTTACATCGCACAATTGTGGAATCATGCGAACCTCCCTACACTAAGTTTGTCTGAGTTACCCGATTATGGATGGGCACAATATGAGGGAAAGGTTGTCTTCAAGTGGTTTGAAGGCGAACAGTTGTCGAAATTAGGTAACATTACCAACGGAAATGAAGAAGTACCCGACATTCCATGAATACATTTTTCTATTTTTTTTCTAATGAATTCTAGTTAATTCACTATTTTGATTTTTCACACTTTTTGAGACTGAAAATGTACAAGAAGACGAGGAACATCTAGATATTGGAGAAAATTTTGACAATAGCCCCGAGGAAGATGACTGACGGTGTAGCAGTGAGAGTGATTCAGGTATTGATTGATATCGGAAATGATGTTATGACTTTGAACTTTCTCTTATAGAGTTTTTGGGTTTCATACTAAATCATGTAAACTTTACTCGAAACTTTGTATACCTAGATTATAATGCATTATTTTTATATAGGATTTTAATATTAAGTCCTCACTATTCTCATTAAAAGATTTTAATTACTTGTAGGTACACTGCAAAGGCATAGCTGGCAGGTTTAACTACATTGCAATGCCAGCTAACGCTTGTTAAATTATTTTTCAAATCACCAGCTATCCTATACAGCTGACTCATTTTTTTAAATTTAGACCATATAAAAAAAACTATTTACAGATTTTCAGCTTTGCTGAAATGACTCGAAAAAAAAATTTTCTTGCGTGTTACGCAGCCTCTCATCGTCTTAAGCCACGTTCTTGTAGAAGCTGACAGACATTTTTTCAATGAACATTGGAATAACTATCCGCACTTCAAAATTCAGCTTAGATGAAATAACGCATTGGAAAGTGACACTACCTCCCGGACTATAACCAATTATATTTCATTTTGCCGTTTTCAAATTACAATAAGAATACACTCGTAGTAGCAATTTTTTTCTGCGCCCAGCATTCACGATTTTAAAGCCTGCCTTCACCCCTCTCCAGTCCATCTATCGAGCACTAACTCATTGCAATTTTTTCGTGCGCCCGGTGTACTTGTGACCGCGTGCGTTGCTTTTTAATTATGAATTCACGGCGAGTTGCCAGAAATCGTAAACTCATACAGTTTTTAGGGGACCTTCGAGAAAGTAAGTTCTTGTTTTTTCTTTTCATTTTCGGATTATAGATTAAGATTTGGAAATATGTGTGGGGCAATTATTGGTGTAACCCGACATGGTTACTGTACATTGCTCCTAAACACACGCGTTTCATACAGAAACGGTGTTTTATACAGACCATCAACTAAGACGTAGTCCTACGGGGTTATCAATTTTTGGTACTTAACAAAACAATATTTCCTACAGAACTGTGTGTAAATCTATGAATGTATTATTTAAAAAAAAAACGTTCAACTTTTCGCACAGAAATATACTTTTCTTTATTTCTACAGGAACACATCTTTAAATGTTGATAATTATGTGCATTTCATACAGAAATGTATTACCCACATATTTTATCTTATTACAAGAATAGGCGGGATAAAGATGTTTTAATCTTGTTCGCTATCAGTTTTAATTTTACTTGACCTTGTTGCATAAGATATTCCAGCCACAATATGTCTACGTTTTCAGTTATCTTTATGACTAGGCAGATTTTTTGTTACCATTTAGTCGATTAGGCTTTATAAAACTGGACCAGATTTACTGAGCAGTATATCTTTTGTTTTTAGGTGAATGGGAATATTCGGAACCTAAACATGCTTTGCTAATAAACTTTCTAATTGCTCAATAATTGTTAGAATGGATAACACGATAGCTATTGCTTGCCTTAACAGAATGGGAGGTGTAAGATTTGGCCCCACAGTTTCAAAAAAATTATGGACTTGGTGTGAAATTCGTAATATCTTTCTGGTTGCTTAATATATTAATACCTCAGATAACATTCTCACAGATCGAGAATCGCGGGTAACAAGAATAGAAACGGAATATGAATCATCCATGAATTGTTTTAAAAAAATTTGTTCTCATGTTGGAAATCCAGACATAGATTTGTTTGCAACCCACCTGAATACTAAATGTTTACGCTATATCTCTTGGAAACGGGAGCCGGGATCTTTAAAGGTAATACAATGTCTTGGAAGGATGAATTTTTTATGCGTCTTCGCCTTTTTGTTTAATAACGAAATTCCTGCAGAAAATGATCAATGATAACGCGAGAGAGAATTGTTGTGGTACCGAGTTGGAGAACCCAGTCATGGTACCCTATCTATAAAAAAATATTAATAAGAGAGCCTTTGTTTTTCGAACCAAGTGAAACTTTATTACTTCCTGAATCCTTACAGAATGATGACGTTTCAGTTGTAGAGGATGAAGAGGAGGAAATGAGCATCCCTCTTGCCTGTCTAGTAGCAGCACAAACGCCTGATAATGCGTTATCGGCTCTCCTAGAATAAAAAGGTTCAATTTCAGATAATGGGCCATTAGTTCACGCTGATATTCTGCAACTATTGTCTGTTTTTCTAACAAAAGGTTTAGACAATGGAACTAAAAAATTGGCTATTGATTCGTATCCTTTATTAAAAAACTGTGTTGCCGTGAAGCCTCCAGAATTCATTACTGAAATTAAGATTTGCCTCAGCTCGGCTGTTCTCAGACAAGATGCCTGTTTAGTCAAGATTCAAAATCAGTTAACCGCTATTTTAATCGCTTTGACGGGGCCATTCAATGATGTATATGCATACAACCCCGCTCAGGCAACAGACCAGGATTTAAAAAAGGCTGAGGATCTTGTTAAGTTAATTGCAGATGTTTTTTACTCTATTTCATGTCATCGAAGATATTTAATTGCTCCATCTCTGGATCGTTCCATACGAGATGTGTTAGAAGCGTGTCCAGTAGACACTCTTTTATTTGGAATTGATTTTCCCGAAAAATGGAAGATCTAGAAAGAATCAAAAAAGTTGGGAGCTTCACTTAAAAAAAAACCACCTAGGGTTTTAGGACCAACGCAGAATCTAACCTGCTAGCCGATGGCGGTAGCTGGACTGTCGTATTCAGCACCACGTTACAATTCTCAGACTAAGGAGTTGTTTTTAGCCTCGGGTCGATCCCCATCAACATCTCGATACAAGAAGGAACAGGAAGGAATGAGGAAGTACCCATCCCACAAACTTCCAGATCGTCGTTAAATCAGGTACATTCTAAAAAATTTGCTGACCGTTTATCTCCAAATATTACCAAAAATTCTACTATTTTGAAATGGCTTTCTGGATATAAAATACATTTTATCAAGAAGCCAGCACAACTACAGAAACCAGACGGCACTTTTCGCTTTATTTTGAATTTAAATTGTTTTCTTGCTCCACTTCATTTTAAAATGGAAGATTGTAGAACAGTGTTACATTTAGTATTTAAGGATTGCTTTTTTTTACAAAACTAGACTTGAAAGTTGCATATTTTTTAATTCCAATTTATTACAAATACAAAAAATATTTGATGTTTCAGTGGGATTACAAGTATTATATGATTAATTGTTTGTCTTTTGGCCGTTGGACAACCCCTTTTGTGTTTACAAAAATAATGAGGGTAGTAATAAGATATCTTCGTACAAAAAGTATAACCTGTATATCATACTTGGATGATCTTTGTTAGCCCAGAAAGAAAAAGAAGTACTAAAAAAGAAAGAAGGATTTAGGCTTGTAGCTTATTGGTGGGTGGAACAAAAGGTTATCGGCCAGCTGCTCGAGTCGGTATGGATCGTGGGTCAACGATATTTGTCGAAGAAAAAGAATTAAGGGGACCTGAAACTTAATTGTATATTTATCCCAACCACAACGAACCTCCAAAATTGCGTAACACTACTCCAGCTTCAATTGTAATCTTTGACTAGTTAGGGTACACGAAAGGAAGAAGCGTAAACTTAGACAGTGACAAAATAACAAAAAAAAGGTTGAACTAGCTGCAATTGGTTGTTCTAATACTCAACCGAGAAAACAATTAAGGTGAGACAATAACCAAAATAAATGCTTAATTATTTTAATTTTAGATCCCCTTCGATATATGGCACTTTTAATAAAAATCGATTCAAAGATAAATGGTATCAACCAAACTTGACACTTAAAACCTGCAATCCGTCAATGTTGATTGTTAGCGGAAGGCGTTGAGGGGAGAATTTTTCACCGGAACTGTATTATTGTATTGTTAGTAACAATACTAAAAATTAAAAAATTACTAAAAATTTGTTTTTCTAGACTACACTTTTGCATTTTTGTTGGATAGGCAAACCACAATAATTATAACAAATTTTCAGAAAATTGAAAATTAAACGTAATATCTTATTATTAGTAGAACAAAAGGACAGGGGAGTAGAGAATGTAGAGATGTACTCTTTACTGCACAGTTTTTAGAATCCTTGGGCTTCATTATAAACACTCTTTCGCCCTCTCAACAATGTCAGAATTTAGGATTCCTTTTTGACCCTCAGCGGTTTTTACTATTATTACCAGAAGAAAAAAGGTTATCCCTTTTACAGGCTGTTGTCGAAATCATTAGAAAGAATAGAGTATCTGTAAATTTGTTTGCAATACTATTAGGCAGATTGGTTGCGGCTTGTCCAGCGATTCAGTTCCATTTAGAAACTTTAGAGCGCGAAAAATTTGTAGTCTTACGGAAAAACAATCAAAATTATAACAGTCCTATGAATATCTCAATTGCTGCAAAAGAGATTTAAAATAGTGGTTAAAGCCATTTCTAATAACAGAGGTGTACCTATTCTTTCTAGTCGTGAGTTCAGACTAGAAATCTTTTCAAGCTACTGATGGTTTTTGGCATTCAATACAACAAACCAAGCATATAAATTTTTTATAACTTGTGGCAGCTTTTCATGCTGTTAAATGTTAATTTCATTCTTACATACAGAATATAAAAAAGGGGCTTCATATGCAACTTTAAATTGTCAACATGCATCTCTTTCGTTAATATTTAATATAAATTCAACAGATAAGGCTTATCTAAAGAGATTTCTCAAAGGTGTTTTTAAGAGAAATGCACCAAAGCCTAAATATCATACAAGATGGGATCCTACTTGTGTTTTAAATTTTTTGGCGACTTTTTATCCATTAGAAGAGTTACCAATTTGTAAATTAATGCATAATCTAGTTACTTTACTAGCCTTAATTACGGACCATAGAACACAAACACTATCCAAAATATTATTCACTTTGATGATAATCTAGAAATAAGGATATCAGATATTCACATTTTTAACCACTTTTAGTCGTGCCGAATTTTAGGGAAATCCAAATTTATGTTTATTTTCTGTTTTGAAAGTTTGTATTTATAGAACTAAAGAAAACACACCCACAGGTACAGATTATTTAATTTTAATTTATAAGAAGCCGATACATACTGCGATCTCGCAACGTATTAGTAATGGATTAAGTTCACCCTCCAGAGCAGTGGAATTGATATGTTCCAATTATCTGCTTACAGTACGCGTCATGCAGCTACTTCTGCAGCATATAGAGCTACAGTATCAATTGAATTAATAAGAAAAATCGTAGGATGGACAAAGAACAATTCCACGTTCAATCGTTTTTATAATCGACGTTTGGCTCTGGATTCTACACAATTCTACCAATTGTAGCTCTCAATGAGTTTTAGGTATTTAGTGCTTGTTTTTTGTTCATTATTATTTATCCTTAATGTTAATAGGTTTAGAATTATTTCAATGTCTATTTTAATGTGGCATTTCAGTAGATCTAGAACGTTTGCCTCTAAACATCTACGAGTGTATTCTTATTGTAGTTTGAGAACGGCAATATGAAATATAATTACAAGATCAATTGACTTACCTTAAAGAAAATTGATCGGAATTATATGAGTATTACGGCTCGAAGAATTATAATCTCGCCGACTTATCCCTGCCCTTTGGGATCTAGTGCTCGATGGATGGACTGGAGATGGGTGAAGGAAGTCCCGGATTTGCATTAAAATCGTGAACGATCGTATTCTTATTGTAATTCTTGGAACGGCAATTCTCATATAATTGCGATGAATTTTCCTTAATGCAAGTCAATTGATCTGGTAATTATAAAGGGTAAAGTGAACCTACCGATCTAAACGTATGTGGTAAATTGATAAACACGATTGAGGAGACGAAAAACTGGTTTTCTCGCAAAATACCACAAGAAAAACTTTAAGCAATACACGATTTATTTTTTTCTTTTACGCTTTAAAATTGCCTCAAATTTTTCATAAATAAATACATAAATAACTCAATTGCCAATTCAAACCTTTTCCGTTGAATTCATTCAAGTATAATAAAACTGTAGAGCTTCTGAGCTTTTTAGCAATTTTTAGTTGTTCGTTTTGGTGTAAAGCCATAAACGGTGATCATTCCCTTAGGGAAAGTAAAATATCCTCTTTCTAAAGTATTGACAGGAAAGCTCTGGGGAAATACCAAATACATTTCTTTAAATGGACATCAATCAATAAAACAGTAATTTCGCGTTATAACATTTTATTCTCTTTTAACACTTTATTTCTGCATTAATCCACACTTTAACACTTATGTTAAACCCATTAAAATTTAAAGCTGAAAAAACTAATGATTTTATAATAAAATTTATAAAATTACCATAATATTTAATTTTTAAAGAATTATCCAAATGTATATGATTTTAAAATGAACCAAGCTTAAGCGTAATTAGTTTAGTCATAAATAGAGCTCGGATATCTAGCTTTTATGCTTACGCCAAATAATTCAAGCACTTCTAAAATTCCTTTAAATGTTGACGAATTTTAAAAGATATTTCATTTGGCACTGTTCGCCTTTCTTTTCTTTTTTAATGGTTTTATGCTTTTTTTTATTATTATGCTTATTTAAAGCTTTTTCGGAAATCAGAATATGTTACTATTTATTATGAAACTGCTTAAGTACAAGGGTTAAAAGATGTATATTTATAAAACCGCTGAACACGAAAATTCAAGTAACGATAAGGCGAGAATAGTTCATTGCTTCTTTCAGTTTCACTACAGTATTGGGAGTACTCGCGTCAAGTAAAAATAAACGTATACCTTAATAATGTCAAAGGCAAAGTGTACACGAGTGGATTAGGGCTACCCTGAGTTAAAATATAAAACTAACAAAGTGTCTTGCCAAGCATGCATTAAAAGGGTAAGTTAATAAAAACTTGCCACAGACACGACCTTTTTAAATAAATTATTAATCTTGCAGATTAACTGTGACAAAAAGTACATTATTCAACATACTAAAACCGTATTACATAACCTTAAGAAACAAGAAATTACAAAATAAAAGCAAAAAACCATATCGTATCTATAGCATCTTCTTCAGTAACAATTGAACAAAGACAATTTAATTTGGAACATTGTCAAACATTAATTACATCAAACATACAGTGTGGAAATTAAGTAGCGGATAAATTCGGTAATTCCGTTAATCTGTAAGATACAGACAAAATCTAAAAGGGGTGTAGCGATTTAAATTACAGCGCATATGAAAAAGGTTTTTTCAGATGTTTTGAAGGTTGTGACGTCATCAATATATTTTTTTAAGAACCACCCATATTTTTTATTTCGGTAGAGTTTTTTAATCTCTCTTTAACACTATAACACTTTGAATAGGTTACATATGAAAAAATTCAAGAAAAACAGCCTTACAGTTAAAAAAATTAATGAATTAAATTAACAGACTAACCCTAGTTACCGGGGTTTTAATAACAACCAAATCCCTGGTTTCACGTTGACAAACGATGTATTTAGTGCGTTTTTAAGTCCCTGTGTATAGTACCAGTATTTACTATATCGCTCACAGAGCAACAGAGAATTGAAGTTTTAATGATGATTGAGTATGACGATCGAATTAGAACTCATCAAGAAGTATGTCGATCTTTTAGAGACACATATCCTGATAAGCAAGTAAGTCAGTAGGTAAGATTGGAGACTTTTGGAACACAGCACAATTCCAAGATCCCACATTCTTAAGGTCACCATATTCTCTAGGTCCCACTTCCCTAAGGTCACATAATTGCACGGTCAACCGTGTGCTCCACTACCCCAAGGTCGCACCTCGCAATATGTAGGTCATTCGCACTCCACACTGCATATACACATATTTCACTTCACCAAGGCCATTTAAAAAAAGTATTTGGATTGCTTGATACCACACGTTTAACCATAAACACAATAGAAAAAAAAAACATGATATGTTAATATATTCGTTTGTTGTAGGTACAAATGTAATCAGTTTATTGTTCAGATATATGATTTTCTCTAGGAATAAAACATTTTGATTTAGTACAAGTGCAAAACATCCTTTCCACGTCTGTATCCATTACACCTGCGTGGACGTGGTACAAGCGATGAAGGTGAGTGAACTCCAGACCTTGTTCGATACGTAAGTAAACGTTTATCGAAACAATTGTAATAGTAAGGATAATAAAAGTTTGGTGGCATGTCGCACATCTTCTCAGTGTAGAACACAGTAAGATACTAACAGGAAATAATTTGTTACATACAATATACACATTATAAAAAATTAATTGTCCAAATAGTACTTCACCGCAGAGTATGCATGTATCATCTTCATGTACCTCGTGTAGCATTGTTAGGGATGCTCTACACGATGAGCCCCAGTATTCTTAGTGTGACATGTGGTAAATTGCGACCCAATTATCCATATGTGTATTGTGGTCAATAACTCAGTAGTCACTTGGTTGCAGTGCTTTGTAGCAGTCATAGCATAAATGCATATGACCAGCAAGATGATAACCAGTATGAAGGGTAAATGTGTGTGAATAATATCCCAAATTACCCATGAAGGCAGTATGGTGGAGGTAGCGAATTCGTTTATGCAGGTTGGCAAACTATTCAGTATTCCACTGCACATCTTCATATGTATTCTTTAGCGCTTCTAATGTCGTAAAGGCAGTAGTCCCTTTTTTCAAATTGCACCCAGTTTGGTATTAGTTCACATACATACTCGCCGCCCAGTTAGAAGAAAAAAGTGATAATGGTTGGTGGCACTCCCTAGCATCTCAATTATTTTGTACTAGGCTATCAGGCATACTGACACTGTTGGAAACAATACGATACTATATGTGTAGTTACTTCTACTTTTAAAGGAAGAAATGACCTTCTGAAACATATGTCTAGGTAACATACTGAAATAACATAAATGACCTTGGTATTGAGTAAACTTGGAAATGGGGAAAACGTGAAAAGGGGAGGACATTGTAATTGTGAAGACCATGAGGGAGTGGGAATCTTGAAAATGTGGGACTTGGAAGGTCAATGTGTAGCGGTCTAGGTCATTTAGGTAACCTTGACGGTAGAGTGGGGAAGGTAGGACGTAAATGCAGAGGGAGTACATCTGAAACCAGTATCCTATGTAATGGAGAATATATTACGTCGAGCGGTGTAAAAGGCGAAGATTGTGAATGTTACGAATTCAAGTGGATGTCGTGATATTTTAATTAACAATGTGAAGTATTTTTTAAATAGAAGTAAATCGAAGTATGTTAGTGTCGGTCTGTCACCCCAATTCAATTTTGAACCAGTCGTGAAGTTTGGTGGATCTAAGAGTAATGTTTAATAAGCAGGAATGCACATACTTATGGATAATCAAGGGGTAATTGCAAAATATTTCTACAAAACTGAAGGGACATGATTACCTACAAAGATGGGCTTGAAAACTATATCTGAAACTATTAACAAGAAAAAAATTATACACATCTTGGGTTGTGAAGAACCTGAAATCTATTTAGGATGGGAGTTTATAGAACAGTTATGGAGACTTCTTAACATAGTCAGTTACCGATTGGATCTGGTACCGACTATGGAATTTCCAGCATTTTATAATAAAATAATACATGCGGCGGCGGAAATAACAGATATTGACATGGATAGGTTAATAGTTCCATAACAAGATATATTTGATCTCAACGTAGTATGTGTTATGGAAATTGTAGATTAGCCAAGGAGAAAATTGATTTCGACGTAGAAGTTGCGAAAACTGTCAGTAATAAGTGGGGGTAACGCACATATAGAGAATAGGAATAACAATAAATATTTTAGTTAATATGTGGATATGTTATAGTGCAAAGTCGTGGCCTAAAGCTGTAGATTGTATTAGTGCAGTGCAAATTTAATTTTAATCAATTTGATGCTAAACATGAAAAAGTACATGGACGGGGCACGTTTAGTGATGACTATTTAAATAATCTAGCTTATAAGTATGGTAGTGGAATACGTCTGTGTGAGAAATACTTTCAATTGCATGAAGATGGTGTAGAGTGCAGCGATTAATAGAAGACCTTAGAGAATTATTTTTATAACAATTTGTACATAAAATAGAATGTCATTTACCGAATTATATTTCAACAGATGACAACACGACATGTGAAAGAGGTCCATATTAATGAGCTCAAAAACGTAGTTTACGATGTAGTGGAATGGGAGCGAAAAGAGGAATGGGAACAGAGCTAGAGACTCTGCACGATTTATGAAAAGAAAAGAAGAGTGTAGTAAAATAATTTCACCAGTCCTGGAAAACTATGCAAACTCTTTCATACGTTCATAACGAAAAACAGGCAACATTGTAAAATCAAAAACAGTAATCTATGTCCGCCTGGGCGGACGGACGCACGCACGCACCCGCCACACGCACCCGCACAAGCACCCGTACAGGCACACGCACACCCACACACGCACCCGCACACCCACACGCACACTTACACACCCACGCAAGCACGCACGGAAGTCAGGGCGCACGGACGCACGCACTACGCGCAACTGCACCGGCATACGCACCCACACACGCACACTCTCACGCACACGCATACGCACACGTACACGCACACCCAGACACACACCCACGCACACCCACACACACGCGCGCACATGCACATGCACACGCACACGCACCCGCACACGCACACCTTCAGACCCACGCAAGCACGCACGGACGCCCGGACGCATGCCCTACGCGCACCTGCAACCGCACACGCACCCACACACGCACACTCTCACACACACGCACATCCACACACACACACACACACACACGCACGCACGCACGGACGTCCGGACGCACGTACCACGCGCACTCTCACCCGCACAAGCTCACGCATACACACACGTACATACACACGCACACGCACACACACGCACGCACACACGCACGGACGCACGCACACACGCACACACGCACGCACGCACGAACGAACGCACGCACGCACGCACGCACGCACCCACACACGCACACACAGACACACACACACACACACACACGCACACACACACAACAACACCACACACGCGCACACGCACACACGTACACACGCACACACGACACACGCACACACGACACACCACACACGCACACACCACACAACGAGTTTAGTTGAATAAAGACGTGTTTTATACTGCTTTTAAAGTATTGTTAAATTCGGTATTTAATGCGAGTATTTAACCAATTAGTTAGTGCGCCGTGATTAATATAATATTATCTGTGAATATATAAATGCGGTAGGACGCTAATTACAACGTTTATTATTGTTGTGTATAAAGAATATTAAACAGGTAAATAAGTTATTTTCGTATAAACATTATCTACTTCAATATATTAAAATTATCACACGACCTTTCACCTTCCCTGCTTGAATTATGAAATGTTTATATGTAATGTATTCACTTTCATTTCATTATATATAATACATAATTAATATTATGTCGCATTTTTCTGCATCTTGTTCCACTTCTGACAACAGGGGTGGTCAGGATGGAAAAAATACAAACGCTACGGTACCTATAGAAACACTGCGTATTACACAAAATACAAGATCTTTTTCTAATGTTGTTACAAATTCTGACTTTCCCAAAAAAGATCAGGCTATAATATATCCATCAATAGAGGGAATTAATGTGAAAGAATACGTTCTTGCTACTGGTAATATAATAGGTCCAAAAAGAGTGCTATTTGCCTCCAGAATGAGCAACAACCGTGTTTGCATATACTTATCTTCAAAAGATACAGTACATAAATTTATTGACGAATATGGAGGAGTAAATATCAACGATGTGTTCGTGCCCGCTAGAAAATTAATTTTGCCCGCAAAGCGAATTATATTATCCAACGTTTCGCCATGTATTCCTCATTACGTCATTGAAGAGGAATTAAGAAGAATCCTCTTACAGCTAGTTTCCCCAATATCCTTTGTAGGGGCCGGTATTGGCCTTGAGGAATACGCACACGTTCATAGCTTCAGACGACAAGTTTTTATTGCATCAGATCTCGAAAAACCGAATAACTTTCCAACGTCGATTGTAATAGACTATGAGGATGATCAGTATAGAATTTTTCTCTCTGACGAGAAAATTAAATGTTTCCGGTGTAACGAATACGGACATATTGCTTCCAAATGCACGGTTCCTGAACGTCAATCAGTATTACCGGACATCCCAATTATTAATTTAACTGATAAAAGACCGCACCCACCTACTGACTCTTCCACACGAGTCAGTTTATTTGAACAAATTAGTGAGTCTCAAGACATTCAAGGCGAGTCCGCTAGGGATGCTGATGTGTGTAGTGAATCAGAAATTAGTGAATACTCAGTTGAACAAGCACTTGCGGAGGATAGTTTCAAGGTTCCTACCAAAAGCGGAAACCCTTCTCGGAAACTGAAAAAGCGTAGAGTCGATCAATCTCTCTCTGTTGACAACTATGACGAAATCCAGCACCTTTGGACGGACAGGAGCGACCTTATTCTCGATTTTATCACGTTTTCCGATTTCCTAAACAAAGTTAAAGGCAGCAATAGTCCACTAGAAGTTGCAAGGAAATATACTGATAACATTAAAGATCTTGTCCAGCTGATTAAGGATACAATTCCTGTCTTTTCCCAACGATGCACAAAGGAACGATGCAAACGTATCAACCTAAGGAGAGACATACAAAAAGAATCGGGTACAACGGATCCAGCACATGATGATGCAGTCTTAGACTTCAGGTCTTCTGTTGAAAGCCTCACTTATTAAATCAAAATGCAGCAAAACGCCTTAAGCATTTATACCGTCAACACAAAGAGTTTACGATCAGATTTTAAACTGAACGAATTCGTAACCTTCCTAAACTTCAAATCGCCGGACATACTTTTAGTTCAGGAGTCGAATTTGGATGAACTACCCACACAACTAAATTGCAACATGTACAATTTCTTCCTAAATCCGCGTAATGAAAATTATAGCGGCACTTTGATAGCGGTAAAAAAAGAATACACATATTAAAGCAATAGAGCACGAATTAATAGTAGAATCTTACCTTCAAAGAATAAACGTTGATATTAATAAAGAACTATGGGTCATTTTATGCGTATATATACCCAGGAACGTTATAGTTGCACGGCACGTTATTTATTCTCTAAACAGATACCTTCAGACAGTTGACAGCAACACGCACATAATCTTGGGAGGAGATTTTAATTGTACCCTTGATCCACATAAAGATAGAGTTGGTTCAGTAGAAAGATACCCTGACCTGTCAAACGAATTGAATAGAGTAATAAAGGAAGCTAGTCTCATTGACTGTTGGGAGTTTGTTCACAGAACTAGAATCGGCTACACGTATTACGCTAAAAAGATCCCTATGACTGCATCACGATTAGACCGCATCTATTGTTCGCGTAACCTGACTAATTGTCTAGTTACTGCGTCATTACACACCACTTTCTCGGATCATCTTTCTGTGTCAGTGTCTGTTAGGTCCTGTAAAATAAGGAAACACCCGCCATATTGGAAATTTAATAATATGCTTTTGCAAGACAAATGTTTCATACAAGCAATGGACACATTCTTGAAATCAGAGATTGCACGTGACACCACCTATCCAAACTTTGACCAAATAACGTGGTGGGAGCAGTTAAAACGACGAATAAAGGAAATTGTCATTCTATATCAAAGACAGAATAGCCAGAAGCGACACATGGAATTGCGCAAGTTGCAGCAACAATCGAATAACTTGTTTCTAAATAACAATGCCGATAAGGTAAGTATCCATAATCTCATGAACAAGACAAGGGATGCTTACCTTAGAACAAGTGAAAAACAGCTGTACGCCGCAAAGTATGACAATCTCATTCACTTGGATCGTCCAACAATTAACAAGCAGGCTAAAACCCCGTTCAAACCGTTATCTGCTTTACGCCACGATAATAAGGTAGTCGAGGAGTCACCGAAATTATCTTCAATAGTTACTGATCACTTTCGGCACTTATATCAAGCTAAACAAATCAAGCTTAACCCGTCAAGCGTTTTATATCAGAATCTAACTTCATTATCTGACGTCGATAAGACCCCTTTAGAACAACCTATCTCCATTGAAGACGTAACCGCTGCGCTTTTCTCATTGAACAAAAAGAGTGCGCCAGGAATAGATGGTTTAACAGCGGATTTCTACATATGTTTTTGGGGAACTCTACAAGAAAGTTATCACAAAATGATAACGGAGGCGATAACAAAGTCTAAATTACCACCTTCAATGTCTAAAGCTGTACTCACCCTCTTACCAAAAAAAGGAGACTTGCTAGAAATAAACAACTGGAGGCCTATTTCGTTGTTAACAACAGACTACAAAATTTTTGCAAAGGTATTATCCGTGAGACTGTCTAGTGTCATAAATAAATTAATTTCACCAGATCAAAGCTACTCCGTGCCAAACCGATCGATGTACGATGCTATCCATCTGCATAGAGAAATCATTTTCTTCGCAAACCAACGAAATATACCGTTAGCCATACTCAATTTGGATCAGAAGTCAGCGTTCGATAATATCTCACACAAATATTTGCTACACGTGCTACGACAAATGAATGTTGGAAAATATTTTACTAATAGTATACAACTATTATATACTAATGCCACATGTCACGTAAGAATAGGGTCACTACTTACAAAAGCGATCGATTTTAGTAATGGAATAAGACAAGGTTGCCCTTTATCAGGCCCACTTTTCTCTATTGCAATAGAACCCTTCCTCGCCTTATCAAGAAATCTCCTTGAAGGTTTATTGATCCCTATTCCTTACACACCTATTAAAGTAATAGTGAGTGCTTACGCGGACGATGTTTCGGTGTTTATTAGCAATCAATCTGATTTTAAAAAACTTATCGAATGTTATAAAGTCTATGAAGGAGAATCTGGTGCACAACTAAACCTGACGAAATGTCGCGGCTTATGGTCTGGTAAATGGAAAGGAAGAAGGGACTCCCCGCTTGACCTTAAGTGGTCATCTGAATCGATTAAAATACTAGGTATAGAACTATCTAATAATACACAGCAAGATTCAATTCAAGCCTACAACACGTTAAATGCCACACTAAACAACGTTTTCGCAAAATGGAAAACGAAATTGCCTTCACTATCATTAGTTGGAAGAAAAACCGCAATAAACACTTACATCGCGCCAAAGTTATGGCACATTCTACAAAGCATTAGTCTCACGCATCAACAGTTAGGTACACTTCAGCAACATATAGTAGACTTCATGTGGAAGGGTAAACACTGGACTTCACACAAGGACCTGTGCACTCCTGTACAACAAGGAGGCCTGGGACTAGTACATATTCCATCCAAGGTAAAGTCAATGAGGGCATGGTTCGGAAAAAGGTTCATTAGCAAAACGGAAGAGTCCAATTGGAAGTTGCTTTTAAAATATAGTATGGAGCAGGTAAATGCGCTGGGACTATCCTGGCAATGGTTCTTTCTAGACGGAATAAGACCAAGAAACAACCCTTTGTCGCCTTTTATGGTCGAAGTAATTTACAACATGCAAACATTGGATATCGCATTGGAGAACTTTGATGTGTTGGAAATTCCAACAACGGAATCAAAACTGATATCACCCGCCATCCCACCATTATTTAGTGCTGATTGGGCAAAGTTAGGATACAAAGTACTAGCGGATTTCACATTTAACGGTCAATGGATCGAAGAAACAGAACTGCGGTTTGAAACTGATGTATCAGAAAACGTAAAAAATGAACTAAAGGTTCATTATACAAGAATTAAAACTATTTTAATGGACCACCTATGAAAAATGATTTGAGCGCTACTAACAAACTGGTTTTCAAATACGCTTCGGGCACCTCACTAAACCTACAAAAAAACAACAGAAAAAAACTACAGCAACAAATAACTGCAGACTATTTCAAAATCCCAGTTGGCCAATCACTAAGCAATTACTGGACTCCAGAGGAAACTCATTGGTTAGCGTTTTTTAACTCACTCACTCCTGGATCGATTGCTGAAATAAGCTGGCGTTTCGCAAAAGATAGGCTAGCAGATCCAGTGTACCTGTTCAAAGCCAAAATAAGAAACAGAAAAAACTGTCATTTTTGTGAAGCTATTATAGCGAATGCTCGGCACATGGTCATTACATGTCCCCTAGCTGAAGAAATCTGGAAGATGGTTACAAAGGCCGCAAGTAAAATATGGAACAATAAAATTTTATCACAGAACGACATCATATGCGGATTAAAAGAGGATACCAATGAGGATAAATTAATAAATTACATTATTAATACTGCAAAATTCTATATATATACCCAAGCAATTAATGCCATGAAAAACGATAATCAACCAACTTCATTTCGTAATGGTTATCAAAATGGTTTAAAAAACAGAATATTAGTAACATTCTCGTGGCATAAGGGAAAAAATTCGATCTCTACATTCAAAGAGCGGTGGTGTAAAAATCAGGTGGTGTGCTTTATTGATAGCAACGAAACACTAAAGTGGGGTAGTTTTTTTCAATCAGATTAAAACTATTCAATGGAAATTAATAATAATAATAAACATTATAATTATAATTCCGATTTGCAAATTGTACATAGGTTTATGTAAATGAAATGTGTTATTTGTTGTATACCATTACTGTTGTAATAAATAATAATAATAATAATAATAATAATAATAATAATAATAACACACACACACACGCACACACGCACACACGCACACACGCACGCACGCACGAACGTACGCACGCGTTATTTATTACATAATAATATTACAGTATATAATTAGTCGTACAGAACGTATTATATAATGTCTTTGTTAGAAATCCATGAATTGTGAGAATAGAAAGTAAATTTCAAGCATTCTGTACTGTGAGGTGTCTTCCAAAAATTGGTCGTCCTGTGAATTCCAAGATAATACGCATTCAACTGGTCGAAACGCCGTTTTAGAAAACAACGTGAGCTACAGTTCGGTACTGAAACATTTAAAAATACAAAAATTTCACCCTTATAAGGTAAAATTGATCCATGAGTTATCAGAGACCGACTTTGACCTTAGGCAAATGAAGGAAATGTGCAATCGTGATTCAATCTTCTTGCAGCGTATAATATTTTCGGATGAAGCAAGTTTTTCCTTACATGGAACTGTCAATAGGCAAAATTTTCGATATTGGTTTAGGGAAAATTCACACTGGATGCAAGAAGCTCATACACAATATCCCCAAAAGCTCAACGTATAGGTAGGAACTGTTGGTGACAGAATTTTGACTTCGGAAAGAAACCTTGACTTTTTACAATTTGGATTACTACCTGAATTAGCGATACTATTTCCGAATGAAAACGACCCCGACGTACCAAACAATAACATTTGGCTGCAACATGATGGTGCCAGTAGATGTGCGGCTTTATTTAGACGAAGTGTTCCTGGAAGACGGATAGGAAGAAGGGGTTCATTGGAATGGCCGGCCAAGTCCCTTGATCTAACGCCATTAGGCTTTTTTCTGTGGGGCCACTTAAAAAACACGTCTCAAATGCTTCAAAACGTAGTGAATGTTTTTTATATACCTCGAGTAGGATTTGAACCTACGACCTGTGCTTTGCTGGAATACCGCGCAGATGGTTACCGCGGTACTCTAGCAAAGTACAGGTCATAGGTTCAAATCCTACTCGAGGTAAACTTTTTATATATGTATTCAATGAAATTAATAATAATTTTTAATTAGTATGTATACATTTTATTTAAAATAAGGCCCTATCTTTTAATTTAGTATCAGACGTCTGGTGTGGAACAACACACCATCTTCCAACCCATAAAGTCGAAATTCAAATAAATGAAATAATGCACTTCTATAAATATTACAGCCTCTATTTTAATACGTTTGTAATTAAAGTGGCTATATTGTAAAAAAACAGGATTAATTTTGTCAAATTGACGTTTAATCATTCATGTGAGATGGAAGTTAATAGACGCATACTTGAAATAAAAATCTAAATACCAATATTTTTCTACAACCTGATTCATTCAGGAAGTTTTGGAAGACAATAGGTGTTAATTTGATTTATTCGCTACATGTTCCTCATATCTGCGGAAGCTATTTTAAGCTGTGTTAAAATTTCTTTATTTAAATATAATTGAAAGCTACATTGTAAAGAGCTCAACTTCTGCGATTGTAAAGTACCTTACAGCTGCATTGATGTTAATAACTATAAGTAATTTTTTTATTTACATGATATACCTGTGTTACATTCACAATTTCACTCTTTTTCTTATTTTTCGGTTTTACTTAAATTTTTTTATAATAAAAACAAAAAGGAGTCTTTATAACATATTGTAACTCCAACACCACAAAAGTAATACTGATCGAAAAATATAAAAGCAACAGGGCTCGCAAACTGGTAATTAGTTAGTTACCCTCACTTTCACTTCACTTCTAAGGGAATACCCATTCGTGCCAATCACTAATGACTGGAGGGGGGAAAGTTATAAATTTATAATATTGGATTTACCAAATACCGAAAATTTGCATAAAAATTGCACTAAAAGCAAAAATTCTAAAAAAATGCATTTATGGCAAAGAAAATCGCAGTTACCACAACTTCCGGGCTCTAGTGATCACTGTCTTGCCAATAGAAAATATGTATTTATTTGACTAAAAATTAGGACATGTTTACTGGCAAATGAATCAGCGCAGCTATATGTTAAAGATTTTATATATTTCATATCCCTAAGGTGACTTCAGTAACAATTTGGTGTTTTGCAAATTTACTTTTAGAAGTTTTGTCCTTTTACCTTCGTGTAGTCCTTAAGTGGCACGTGCTCCATATACTGACAGTGAACCTGAACGTATATCCTCATACTTAAACGATATCAATAATTCTCCTGTGTCTACAGTTTCTCTTCATCCCTGCGGCTACAGTTTCTCATAAATATTTTTCTGCGACCAAACTTAATTTAGCATTCTCTGGCGATGGTTCTCCTTCTCTTTTGGAATTTCTTACTCTTGTTGAAGAACCCGCTTCTGTTAGGGAACTCTCTCACCATTATCTACACTAAGTTTGTTCGGAAACTCTCACGGGTAAAGCTTTATTATTATTTAGAGCTCATTAAACTTATATATCTTCTTGGAAAGATGTAATTACATTACTTAAATCGCAATTTCTTCCTCTCGATTACGACGATCGTTTATTGGACGAAATTCTTCTTCGGGATTACGTTGATGGAATTGTCGCAAATTGGAACATGCTTCTCCCAAGCGTCCAGGAGCTTCAAACCCGAATTGCTAGGGAATGGGAAAACCAGATTTACCAAAAATACCTGTCCTACTTATAACCCTAATCACAAAAACTACATCCTTCTGACTGAGCGGAAGGCTCAACTCTATCTTTAATCTCTGGTGCTCCTTTTCCGGGGCTGATAGATCAGAACGTTATCTTCTAGACTTTATCTTTACAAATGTTCCAGTTTTTAGACATGTTTTAAGGGTCCTCTCGATTAGTGGTTGGTCTCGTATGATCCTGAGTTCTCAGGGATAGAATATTTTACGACGTTTGCATCTCTATCTACTCCCTCATTCTTCTTCTGATCTTTGTGCTCTAGCAAATGGTATGAAATGTCAAATTCTTACTTTCGCTGACTGTGTAATATAGAACGGTGGCGATTGATGTACTGGTGTTACTGAAAGTGTCTTAAACACTCATTCTGGGCATAGATTTCTGGTATTCTAAAAAATTTGCTTCCCGATTTCGCATGTCCAATGGTCTTTTTGCTCTCTTCCAGGTACTGAGATGTTGTTTACTGACCATTTACGCTCTTATACTAAAGTTACTTCTTTGAATCAGTCTTCGCTTCAAAATCTTCTTGATAAAGAATTTCCTTTAGCGCCGGATTCATCTTGGCTGTACTTCTCTAATAGAACACAAAACACTCACGTACTTTGAACCTATAAAACAACCGTAATATCCACTTAGAAGCGATTTTAAACAAATAACTCGATGACATGTTAGTTTAGGGGTAGTTAAACCACCAAACTTCCCATGGTCTAGTCCTTTGGTCTGAGTTAAAAAGAAGGATCAATCTTATCGTTTCTGCATCGACTTCAGAAAAGTTAATGCGGTTACTCAGAAGGATGCTTATCCTCTTCCATATATTTCTTCAATTCAGGATCGCTTTGGTGATGCGGGATTTCTCTCTAGCCTCTATATTCGCTCTGCGTATTGGAAAATTCCTGTTTCTGAACCATCTAAACCATTAACTGCATTCATCGTCCCTCATCATGAACTTTTTCGATTTAAACGTATGCCTTTTGGCTTACATAACTCACCGGTTACCTTTCAACGTCCGATTGAGTTTCTGGAGTGGACTTAAAACCATTCTGTTTCGCCTATCTTGGCGATATTGTGGTCGTAACTTCTACTTTTGAAAGAGATATGGAAGTTTTCTCACTGATTTTTTAACGTTTGCGGACCGCTGGTCTCACTCAGATGGGACAAACCTCAGTTCTGTCGTCCAGAACTTCAGTATTTGGCATAAGTCGTGAACAAAGGCGGGTTGTTAGTAGATCTAGATAAGGTAGCTGCTATTATGTCTATGCCGGTTCCAATGTGTGTTATCGATATTCCACGAGTACCAAGAATGACGAGCTGGTACAGACGTTTTATTCCAACTTTTTCTTCTCGTACTGCTCTGCTAAGATTGCTTACTAGAACAAATACCGCTTTTATGTGGTCTTCCGAATGCCAAGGCGCTTTCGACTCCTTAAATAAATGTTTAATATCTGCTCCTATTCTCTCTTGTCCTTCAAACGGATGCGCCAGGTTTTGGTTGTACTGCATGGTTAAGCCAACATACTTCTGAGGCTGAACATGTCATTAGCTATATAAGCCGTTCTTTATCAAAAACAGAAAGTCGCTACTCTACGACGGAGAAACAATGCTTGGTGGATACGCCATTGAAGGTACACAATTCTCAGCTATAACTGACCATCACTCACTAATTTGGCTAACTCGGTTACAGAATCCTTTAGGACGATTAGCACGTTGGGCAATTCGTCTCCAACAGTATGACCGACATTGTTCATAGGAAGGGAAAAGCTCATGCTCTACCGTTTTCTTGCTATGTACCAAAACTTGACGCTGTGACGATTGAATATTCTTCAAATATTACTTTCCTGGTCACTGACTCTAGCTATCTGGTTATGAGGAATCGTATTTCCTTTCCTAAAAAGATTCCTTCGTGTTTCGTAAAGCCTTCTTCTTTATCTGATTACCTTCTGGAAGACTGAGAGATGGTAGTTCCTAATAAAAAACGCTCCCGGATCTTATCTGAATATCCCTCATCTACTAGTACCGGATATTGCGGGGTAACGACGATTGTGTCTCGAATCTCTTCATACTACTACTGACCAGATAATAGAGATACCCTAATCGGCCAGAGTCACTTGTAAAAAACGCAAGTTTACATATCACCCACAGATGTTAACGCAGTTTCTTGACAACCTCTACAAGGGAGTGAAGGAAGACCTAGACATTACTTCCTATGCGTGCTACACCCCTTGTCTATCCGATGACGACCAATGCAAATGAGACGACAAACGAATATTGTATAGCCGAACACAAATACTTAAACTAACAGATTCATAAAACCTCACATGCACTTTTAAATTCGTTAATCTACGCTACTCACAATTACCTAACTTTTTTTCTTTTTTGTTAACCCGAAACCCATGATTGTAATCAATACAATACGACAAACACATCGAATCACCAACAACAGATATCTCGGTATACCGAAAAAAGCCAAACGTATTCTATAAATAAGATTAAGCCAACTGCTGCTTCAGGCTTCTTTTCTCCAGCTGCGGTTCCTACACGTCCCTGGCAGGTGCTTAGTGCTGAGCAGATGATCATTATTTTATTCTTGTTGTAGCAGATTACTTTACCAAATTTTCATCCTTATTCGCTCTACGGCTACTGCTGTCTTTCGGATCGGCGAAGAACAATTCTTTTGAGCTTTCACTACTCCACAGTACATTATCACAGATAACGGAGTGCAATTCCGGATCAAATACTTTACTACCCTGTGTTATCAGCATGGTTCTACCATGCTTTATACGCTTAAGTATCATCCTAGTTTTAATCGGGCGGGACAGATACGCTAGGTCCTCAAAACTATGGTAGCTTAGGTCTAACCCAAGTACTTCAGATGTAAACTTACCGAAAATAGGGTGTGGTATTCGAACTGCTAAGCTAAGATCCTGACTGTGATAAACGCCCTACGTGTACTACAAAATTTTATGACTCGCTTCGCTGAGACATTCTCAAACGGATGAAAAGTTCTACTTTGCGTATGCAGAATCGTTACAACTTTCATCGCAGACATGTACGCTATAACTTCGGCAACTACGTTTGGAAAAGGAACTTTATTTTATCTGATGCGACCCAGCATTTTAATGCCAAATTAACTCCGAAGTTCGTGTGTCCATTTCTTATAAAAGGAGTAGTGCTTCCCTGGACTTATACAGTCCAAGATTCTACAGGTACATTATCCGGAACTTACCACCCTAAAGATCTGAAACCAAATACTGCCTCCTGATTTTCCTGCTTCTGATAGCGCACCTGCGACAAACCATTTAACTATTGGATACCAGAAAACGTCGTTCTCTTCTGTTGCTGTGTGATTTTCTGTCCGCTACAATGAAACTTTTTACTTTTTAACCCCAGTTTGTTTAAAAGAAAGTGGTTATGAACTTTATTTGCAACCCATTTAATTAGGAGTACTGAATTTCTCATCTTATATTATTGTATATCTTTTTGTGTTAGCCATATTGAAAACATTTTTTGTAGCCTGATGCAACGAGTCACTGGGATACGAGTAATTACTTATTTAATTTAGTAAAGAGATTTATTTAGCTTTAGACCAAATTTTCGAAGACTGAGTGTTCTGCAGAGGTATTAGCTACCGGTTGTCACATCGTTAGATGCACAGCAAACAGAAATGTTCATACATAAATTACATATACGAAACTAATCAAATATTTCAACTCTGAAGTTTAGCAAATAAAAATTCATTTTTAAATTGACAAACATAAGTGACAATCCAGGGGAAGTGCAAGGAAAGCTATAAATAGCGTCTAGATACAGGGACGACCGGGAAGATTCTCGGTGGTTTCCGAGGGCTTAGATGGCTAGTTACTAAGAGCAAATTTCTTTGTAACGAAACTAAACGATACATAATTATTATAAGCAGAAAATCGATCAAAATATGTCAATTTGCAAAGTTTCGAGGTTGCAACGTATGCTTTGATCGTGGCAATATGCAAATTAAAATGCTTCTCTCTTTAAATATTTAAAATTTTGTTATTGTTGATTATTTTAGCTGGAAAATTTATTTCAGTATTTGCAAGATAAAGATGCTAATTAATGTAACTACGGGATTCACTTAACGGGGTTGTTGGTTATAATTAAATTATGTACAATGTTTACGCTTTGTAGACTACGAATTGTTAATTAAATTTTTTAACATTTTCGTAGTTGTAAGAGGGTGTCATTATCAACGGGCATGCCTGATGTAAAAGGTTTAGTCTCGCTTTATTTTAAAATACTTAAAACGCTTAGCGCATAACGATTTCTTTGATTGTTAGAGTATAACTTGCCGGTTGTGTTTGTTAACTATTTTTTTCCTTTTTGTGTATTTTAATCTTATCCGGCTCTTAATCTTGCTGGGGGCAGGATATTGTGACGTACGTAAATATATATATATATATATATATATATATATATATTTATTTTCTTATTTCAACATTGAAATTACCTTAGTTATATAATTATTGTATTTATTATTATTTATATATAGTTATAGTTACATAATTATTATATAAATTTCATACAAATTTACATCTAGTGGTAGAGTTAAAATCGAATTTGGTAAGATAAATTTTTCCAAAAGTAAGTGTGTTAAATTGAAAAACACGTCCATTAGTGTTCTCTGTTTAATTTTTAATTAACCGACCCAAATTAATTGGAATATAATCCAACGCACTATTTCTATTGAATACAGGTTAGTGTATATTCCTTTTCAATGAGTTTTCTCGGAAATTAAGTTTTCAATATCAACTTACTATAAATATTAACTCCATCATCTACACACTACGAAAATACATATCTATCGGCTATTTTTTTGAGGACATCGAAACATGCTAGTCTACAATTACATTCATTTCACCTGGTCATCAAGACAATAAAATTATGATATCTAATTATATGCATACAGACACATACATATACTGTCTGTTTGCACAAGCGGAAATTGTCTAACTATTACGTTGACTACAGTGATTTCAGCTGAGCTATTGGATTGTATTAGTTGTACAGTTATCCACAGTACAGAAAATTGGCTATATGAACCAATTCGATATATAACTATATTAATTAAAATTGTGTCTATTAACAAACCCATTTTTATGAAAAGTTGCTTCATCGGCAAATAATACAAAATTGAAAAAATATCTGTTTTGCTAAATTTGTTGTTGAGCCCTCTCACAGAAGATTAACCGCTTTTCATAAGCATCATCCAATAGTTCCTGCATTCGCTGTATATGGTAAGGATGTATTTTGTTCTTAGACAGAATCTTTTGGACGACAGTACGACTTATGTCGGTTTGTTTTGTTATTTAACGTGTCGAGATATGAGTATATTCCGTAACTTTTAACATTACGGTCAGCTCGTTATCCTCTGTTATTGCAGTCTTCAACCTTTCGCTTTTTTCGTAAGTTACACTGCCAGTTCTGGTAAATCGTTGAAGAACATTTTCCAATTTAATTGCTTTCTCGTTCTTAAGAGCTACACATTTACAACACGTCTAGATAATAGCTAATCACTCTGACTTACGCAAACGTCAAATTCACAGGTTACTTGTTAAAACTAGGGATATTTTCATTTTATTTGTTGGTAAGGTTATTTTTGCTCAATTAAGTTTTGTAGATACCCTATTTGTTTTATGACAGTTTTTAAAGGTAGTAAATTACCGGTTTGACTTTGTCACAAAAAATTATAGAAAGTAGAAGTATTCTAAACGTCACACTCAGAGCTTGCTTGTTAAAAACATAAACTAAAAATGCAATTTTCTTAAAAAAAAATCATTTTTAGAGAGTACATTATACAGACATAATTCGAAGGGATAAAATAGTTTTACAAGATAGTAAAATAATATACTGGGTGCTCCATTTAAAAAAATGAAGTTTTTGCTAATTGAAATCACCTGAATTAATGCTTATCCAAAAAACACCCCGAACCCCAAACGAAATTTCTGCTATGTTCAGACATTTCAGCCATCCTTTACCTTCGTACCTACCAAATAAGTTTAGTTGTTTATCTCTGATAACGTTTATTTAGCAGCATTTATAGTGCAACAATTTTCGTCAAATCTTCATATTTTTCGCTCCAGCTTCGCAACGTCGCAATTTATGGGAAAAGAAAAGATAGGGCTAGATGCAGAATTTTAAGCTGAATCCGATGGCAAACAAATGTACAGGGTGTCCTATTAAAACAAAGTAAACTTCATGTTGTCTCGCTTAAGCTGAACACCCTGTATATCTCAAAATATACTAGAATTGTGTATCTGCGCAAACGTAATAACTTTTATTTCAATCATTTGTTTGTCTTTTTGATCCTAAGTAAGTTATTGCTTCCACACACTAATGGGCCACCCTGTATATATTGACAGTAAAGCTAAAATTCAGTATCTTAATTTGCTTTTCATAAATATAAAAATTTACTTTAGTTTAAAATAAAAAGTGCCATCTATACACTATTATTTTCATTTTATTTGATCCGAAAATGTAATTTTAAAGTTCTTGAATACCGATTATGGGTGATGTTTCTATAACTTCGTTTCTGAAAATTTTTCTGAAAAACGATCGTGGGAGGCATTAGAAGTAAATGTTTGACAAAAAGGGTTAGGTAATAATGATTTTTTCGAAAATTATTGGTGTCCACTAGCGTATATCACGAGAAACTTTAAAAATTCGAGAAATATGAATAGAAAATCTAATTGTCTTGCATTTTTATTCAGAAGAATTTTTTGTAGAGTCCACCGTTTCCAATATCAGTACCGTAGAGGTAAACAGTAGTATGTCCAATTTTCCTTATAATGGAGTTAATGTCGTTTTCTTGTTAGTTAATTGCGATTCTTTCTTGTGGTAAAAGGTTGTAACTCCAGTTCTATTAGTTGCCTAACTACGTTGGTATGAAGTAGTAGTAACTCCGTTTTAAATCGAGGTAAACAGTAGTATCTCCAGAAACTTATGAACCTAGTTACCGGCCGGCACTCTACAGTAAATAGTCGTGACTCCAGTGTATGTTGCTTTTGTTAGCGATTGCTGTGCATTATTATTCGTTTAATAAACAATGAATTCTAGTAAGCATGTTAATATCCGTAAAGTGGTTGGTAGAAGAGTATGCAGAATGATGGATGAACTAGAAAATACCACTGCATTTCAAGGTAAATATAAACACATGTAAAATGTTAAGAGTAGGGTTATGTAGGTCACAATAATTTTTATTTTTATTAATGATTATTCTTGTAGAATTACCGAATTTATTAAGCAATGCATTCCGTTAAATTAATTGTTCCTTAAACATCTATATTTTGCCTGTCAAAAGTACAATAACTCTTTGAAAGTTTAAATATGTAAAACATTCAATTTGATGCATTGGAGATACGTCTGTTTACCTGTTACGTCTAATATATGCCAACTTTTTGTTTAGGTCAATCAAAACAAAATTTATCAGCTAGAAGGGATCATGAAGCCGTTCATGTTGTCTGTGAAGAGAAAAAATTAGCTTGTGGTACGTAAAATAATGCATAGAACTAAGGATAATTCTAATTTAATTCATATAAAATTGTAATATTAATACTTATTCATATTAAATTCTAATAATAATTCTAAGGCCATATGACTTTACCTCCACATTTTTACATTATTTTTGTTTCAGATTCATCATATAAAAACTTTATCCACCAACAATCAGAACACCCACTAACATCTCAGAAGGTCACAAGCAGCACTAATCACTCTTGTTCAGATGAAAATTTCATATCGTGCACTTCTGTGTATAAGCCGCAAATAGAAATCTGCACTTACTATGAAACAAGCTGCAATAATAGCAATGAAAGCGACACTGATCCTGATTATTTTCCGAACGAGCATAGTAGTGATAATGAAGATGTGACTAGCATGCTTGCTGAAGACGATGTTAGTTTACATGAAGATAGAAACGTCAATGCAGTTAATATAAGTGAAAATAGTATCGATGGTATCAAAACTGGAAGCTCGCATGGGAATAAAAATGATGCTGACAGTAGTGTCATCATGCTTGAAGATACAAATAATATTTCTGAAGAACATGAAAAAAATAAAGAGTCTAGAAAACGTGTTAAACGGATACAAACGTGGAAGGTTACAAAAAGGACTAAAGCAACGCAAGCAGGATATGAACATGTTTCAAAGTCCGGCAAGAAAATAAAAGCAAAGTCCCTAAAACCAGGCTGTGCATCCTGCAGGCAAAATTGTACAATAAAAATTAACCAAGAGACTAGATTGCGGATTTTTGAGAATTACTGGAGAAAACAGAATAATTGGAATTGTAAACGTCAGTTTATTCGCTCTCATGTTACTACCAAAGCGATCAACCGCCATCGACCAAAAGACAATAGCAAAAATCATCAAAGGAAACAAACAATTGGTTATAACTTTGATGTAAAATCAGGAGATTCAATTCAAAAAATTGATGTTTGCGAGACATTCTTCTTGAATACACTGGGAATTTCCGAAACGGTCGTACGTAATGTTTTGAAAACATATCTAACGGGAGGATTTGTATGTGCAGATAAACGTGGACGACATGTGCCACCTAACAAAGTCTCTAACGAGGTTGTCGATCGAGTTCGTGCGCACATAAACTCGTTTCCTTGCTACGAGAGCCACTACACTCGCGAAAAAGTTCAAAAAAGTATCTAGGACCTGAATTAAATAAAAACAAAATGTATAAATTATATTTGGCAAAATGTGATGAAGAAAAGGTTGCCAAGGAACAAATTGTGAAGCTTTGGTTATATAAAAAAGTTCTTAACTCGGAATTTAATATTGGCTTTAAAACACCTTCGGCTGATACATGTGACAGCTGTGACAAATTTATTCTACAGCTTAAGCAAAATATTCAAGACGAATAAAAGGCAGTGATTCGCCAGAAATACGATGACCATCTTAAAGAAGCTAGCGAAAGGTACAAATGCAAGAGATATGATAAAGATGAAAGTAGATCTTCACCAGGAAAAACCAAAGTCATAATGGTAGACTTACAGAAGTGCCTTCCGACTCCATATCTAAGTAATAATCAGAGCTTCTACTATCTAAAGCTATGGACACTTAATCTTACAATTTATGATGCAAAGTAATCGTACTGCATGATGT
This sequence comes from Vesta saturnalis, assembly GCA_036346205.1. Classification (NCBI taxonomy): domain Eukaryota; kingdom Metazoa; phylum Arthropoda; class Insecta; order Coleoptera; family Lampyridae; genus Vesta; species Vesta saturnalis. Next base: position 3,475,594 of record JARFJB010002472.1, on the reverse strand, counting down.
GGGACGAGTCCGAAGCGGGAAGAGGTGGGCATGAAATTTATTCTGCATTATTGAAGTGGGCGGAAATGGTTATTGTCAATTCTACTGTTGAACATTTTATTATTTGGTCAGACAATTGCCCAAGTCAAAATCGAAATGTTATGATGATGATGAACTACTTGTGGATGTTAAAAATTTGCCCTAATCTGAAGACAATTGAACATAAATTTTTGTTAAGGGGTCATACCCACATGGAAGCAGATCATGTTCATGGGTTAATTGAAAGGTGTTTGAAGAAACAGCCAACAATGGAAATTGCTACCCCCTGGGATTGGCATCAGCTAATTCGATCCACTGGTGCAAAGGTTGTTAAAATGAAACTATCAGATTTCAAAAACTTTGAAGTTTTATATGCTCAACCGCGGTCTTCATTTATTAATAAGAAAAGAAACAACGATAAGGAACCGTTTCTTATTTCAACCGTTGTTTATTTCCAAGTGAAGGTTGTTGTACCAGATACAATTTTTTATAAACAGAGTTTTGACGACGCCAGCTTCAAGGCATTAACTGTGTCCAGATCAGTAAGAACTCAAATACTCCTACCCAGTCAGTTTCCTGATCTGCGTGAAAATTCAAAAGGCATTACTAAAAAAACATGACTATTTAATCAAACTGTTGATATGGGTGCCACCCCAATTTCATGATTTTTATCGAAATGTGGCGGTTTCACAAAATGGTGATAAAAGTGATAGTGATAATTAAGATATAAACTATGGTGTTCTCATATTGTATAAATTTTAAAGTAGAATATATTTGTTTTCTTTGACTTGCGATTTTTATTTCGCTTTTTACCTGTTTTTATATTTAGTGGTAAAGAGTCGTAAGTCCCAAAAATGAAAGTTCAGGTAAATATTTTTATTATTCAATTCTATGTACTGAAAGATCATCCTATTGATAATAAAACTATAATATCAATTAATTGCATTTACTTATTATGCATCAAATTTTGAGTTAAAGTGCTAGATTTCTTTAATTTGCTCTTTTCTCGAAATCTCTAAAAGAGGATTTACGACTGTTTACCTCTACGGTACTGATATATAATCGACAAACCAAAAAACGGCGTCCCCCCTTCCCACCTTAAGCTCACCCCCAGGAGCGGGGTGTTTTAATATGTTTAATTGTTTATCTACCAACTACTCCTAACAAAGTACTGAAATCAAAAATTCTTGCATATTCCATGCACTCTACATCCCTCTTTTGAGCACTCATTGACTGGACTAATTGTTTTTTTATAATGTTACCTATTTTCGTAATTTACTTATTATAAAAGAAGTTGCATATTTATGCTAAAAAAAATTAGTAAAGTTATGGCATTCCTTTTAATTCCCATTTTGTAGGGTGGAAGGTTGTGTATTGTTCCACACCAGATATTTAAATATCACTTCTCAAATAGAATCGCGAAGATCGGTGTGTTTTGAAAGGTCACGTGCAAAAATGATCTGTGTATTTTCAACAATCGTTTGCACATTTGCTATAATTTTTATTGTTCTTTTCTTAGGACGACCATTTTTTTCTTTAAACTCTTTCTGTTTCACGGAATAACTTTACGCAGTGAATTAACAATCTTAAAGTGTCGATTTTGTGTCCAGCGCGGAAATAGCCTTCTAGCTTAATACGTTCTTTGATTTTCAGTGCACACCACTGTAGGACTTAAATTAATTAATAAGTTGAATTAATAACTGATAAATTATTTAATTATTGTTATCTGTCAATAAACAAATTTGATTTTTTATTTAATTTGAATTTTTGATTTGTAATCTGACAGTTGTGTCCCTTAGCGTGATATTGATCCATAGGAAATTTAAAGAATCCCATGTTAGTTTTGACATTGCTATATAATATTGTAATGAGATCAGTGGTACGAATCCTTGCATTTGTTATCAGGATACGTGTTGAATGAAATCTGACTTGATATGCTTTGCACAACGAATTGCATCGCTGTTGTGATTAATGCAGAATATTAGGGAAACCTACGTGAATTAGTTTGAATATGTACTTTTTGAATTAAACAGTTATACTTCTTCGTAAAACATTATTTGTAAGGCTGGTCTTCAAAAATACACAAAACCGAGAAGGAAACCTTTATTGTCCAGTAAACTTATTTTTCAGTGTAAGACTCTAATAAAAGCAATTATTTATAATAAGTGATTTAAAAAGCACTGAATTGTATTTTTTAATATTGCTTGATGGGATTTTTTAGGCTTTTTACTCCATATAAATTTATACTAAGATAACAACAATGTCCACTGTTATTACCACAATCCCCTAATAGAACGTATAATTTTTTGTTTACCTAAAGGGATAAAATCCATTATGTATTGAGTTGAATTTGCAATTTCCTGTTCGAAAGCCGCACAGAATTATTATTCCTTACCTAAATCAACAATTTTGTCGCAATATTCGCACACTGCTCACTTCTCTAACATTAAAATGTACATAACTTGTATGACGTATCAAACATAGTCGATCTTGTAGTATTTCAAACCTAAATTAATATTCCAAGTTTAACACCTTTAATGATGAAAACGCTTACATTTCTGACTGTATTAGTACTTCAGAACAATTAATAACAAATTAGAATAATGATTTACTTACAGTGTAGAAGTTTCTATTTATTTATTTATTCGTATGAAAACAATAAGCAATAATCAATATACTGGTTGTTTCAAAAACCGTTCCGCTAATTTCTAGGGAAAATAGAATATTAAAAAATAACGTTAGTTTGGTTAATAAACATGTGTCCGAAAATGCTTCCTTAAGAAGATACGGCCCTGTAAACGTTTTTCATATTTTGTACAGGAGCGTCGCTAAAGGGGGGTGCCACTTATTTATGAGGATATTTTAAATTTTTTGGGCAAAAATAATATTTTTTAAACAAAGAGGCACTCTTGTTGAAAGTCAAAAAATTTACTGGTTTTGTAGTTATTTGAGGTTGAGAAATAATTTGATTTAATTTGATTTACTTGAATTAAGAAGGCTTAGACTGATAGTTTTAGTTTGTTTAACAAGTAATAACGCTTTTAAAAACTTTGAAAATGAATATGCACACCAATAGTGGCTATACCGATATGTTGTTAACATTAGGGGAATGCAATGGAAATGCTAAAGCAACGAAAAGAAGATATCCGGATTCAAAAACATGTTTTAGAGACTGGAACCTTTAAACCAAAAAAGGTAAAATCTAGTAGACCGCGAATGACAAGAATTACTCAAACAGAAGAAAATATTTTAAATCTAGTTGTTGCGGATCCTACGATAAGTGTAAGAAATGTGGCAAGGGCAAGTGTCTGTCGTGTATTAAAAGAACAATTACTGCTCCCGTTTCACTACAGGCAAGTACCAGAATTGATGAACATTTTTTTTTGAGAAGAGACTTTTGCGAATTATTACAAGAAAGAATGAGACAGGACCCTGATTTTTTACAAAATGTTCTTTTCACCGATGATTCAACTTTTACAAGACAAGGTGTGTTTAACAATCATAACAATCACTTCTGGGCAGAGGAAAACCCGCATTATCCACATAATTTTAAGTTAAATGTATGCGGCTGCTTCAATAGGCAACCGCCTCGGTGCATACCATATTTTTGATGGAAATTTAAATGGTGATGTTTACTATGAATTTTTGCATAATCGTTTATTTCCGCTATTAGAAGATTTGCCTCTTGATCTACGAAGAAATATGGTTTTTATGCATGATGGTGCTCCACCTCATTTCGGTAGACAAGCTAGAAGATGTTTCAACGAACATTTTCTAAATCGTTGGATTGGTCGAGGTGCTGATGTTCTTATCCACTGGCTACGAAGGTCCCCTGACCTAAATCCCTTGGATTTTGATGTGTGGAGTTTAGTTAAAGAATATTCAATAGAAATAAATTCCATTGAAGAATGTCAAGCGAGAGTTGAAAATAATTTAAGAATGTTAATTCAAAAACCAGGGTCACTCTAAAGGATTATGTTTTCACTAGAAAAACGTTTACGATTATGTATTCGTGAAAATGGTGTAAATTTCGAACATTTAATGTAAAAACCCATACCTACTTATTCTGTTTGTTTTGAGTTATTCGTTTTTAATTGTTTCCTTTGTCTGTTGTGTGTTAATGTCATACAATTAAAACCTTTTTTAAGTTCTAAATAATTTATAATATTTTTACCTTATAGTTGTTTCTGAAACAAGCATTATTCCCTGAGGTAGTTCGTTCTCGCGCATGAAAATTATTAATTGTTTCATTTTAAAATAATTTATTAATTAGGTCAGAATTACTTGATAAAACCTCAAATAACTCCAAAACCAGTAATTTTTTTGACCTGGAACAAGAGTATCTTTTTTGTGGCAAATTGTTTAAAAAATACTATTTATTCCCAAAAAATTAAAAATATCCCCATAAAAAAGTTTGGGACAAAATAGGTGGCACCCCCTTCAGCAACTCTCCTATACAAACTATTAAAGATTTGTCAACACGATCTTTTATGATCAAAGGTGTTTGTGGTCTAAATTTCATTTAAGTATCTTAAACCGTTTCAGAGATAATAAAAAAATCGAATTTTTGGGGCCACATTTACAGGGCCGTATCTTCTTACGGAGGCATTTTCGGACACATGTTTATTAACCAAACTAACGTTATTTTTTAGTATTTTATTTGCACTAGAAATTAACGGAACGTTTTTTGAAACACCCTGTAGAATTAATCATATTATAAAAATATCTGGTCTGAAACAACCCACGACCTTTCAACCTACAAAGTGGAAATTAAAAGGTTTAAAGGTAACGTTGTAAAAACAGAAAAAATAATTGGTCAGAAAGACGTTTAAACATTCATATCAGATTTATAGGTTAATAGACATTTACTGTGCGAGTAGAGAGTCTGGAATAATAACTGTAAAATTTAAACTATTAACTTTTTAGTTTTAATTGCATATTTACTGGTTCTATAATGAAATATACAGGGTGGTCCATTGAAAAATAATGATGTCACTGTCAATGTTTTAAATAACAACTGTTATTTTAATAGCCAGTGCGATTGTCTAAATGACGGTATAACATTTTTGCCTACTTTCCTAAGTAAATTTTGGAGGAAATAAATTTTGTTATGAGTATAGAAGGTCTAACTTTTTATACGTAGTATCCTTACAAATTTCGTTTATTGTCTGGATGCCATCGCAACAATGTCAGTGAATTGATTGAATTGTCAAAAAAATTTTACTATGGTCAAATTAAGCGAAAGAAAACGAATTGAAATATTTATGACGAGATATGGCGATAAAAAAAGAATGCAATAAAGGAAGAAACGAAGCTTAATATGCCAGTGAATTTTCACGAAAATCCGCATAAAGCAACTCGTACTGTTACTGCGGATCATGAAATTGGTCAAAAATCGGCGGTAAATCACCAAAAGTGGAATATCAAGAAGGATATTATTGTCCAATGAGGAATCATTCTACTTGAACGGCACAGTCAATAGAAATAATTGTAGATATTGGGCACCCGAAAATACTCATTGGTGTCGGGAGCAAGCAACACAATATCCTCAGAAATTAAACGTGTGGGCAGGAGTTGTTGGTGACAGCATAGTAGGTCCATATTTTTTTAAAGGTAACTTAACCAGACCAATGTACCAAGAATTTTTGGAAACCGAATTAATTTCTGCGTTAGCGGTTATTTTTCCAAACCCAGAGGATCCTGGCATTCCGAATAATACGTTGTGATATTAAAAAGATAGATCACCGCCAGATTATGCAAGACCAGTACAGCAATACTTGAATGATGTATTTTCCGATAGATCGATTTGACGAAGAGGTTCAGGGAATGGCCCGTAATGTCTCCTGATCTCACACCTCTCGATTGTTTTTGTAGGGTATGTGAAAAGTCAAGTTTACCGAGAGAAGGAACAGATAAGAACGACATTTAGAGGGATACAACCAAATACTCTTCAAAACGAGCTACAAGAAGTTGGGGGAGGACATTTTGAACATTTGATTTGAGGCGGTTTTGTTTGTTTTCATTTTCACTTGTTCTCTTTATTTTTTAGTTAAATAATAATATTATTATTGTAGCAAAAGTTAAAGTTAAAACTTGCGTTTTTTTTACTTTTTAAATCTAAATATTCCAAAAAATTTCTTATGTAAGTGATCGAAATCGTTATACCATCATTTGGACTAACACACTGGCTAGTATTGATCATACTGTAAATCTAACTTTAAACTGTCAATGATTGTCAAAGTTTTGACTATGAACAATCGGACTCTACATAGACAACACAACTATCGGGCACGTTGACCCGTAAGACAAAGCTATGGTTCGCTGAGCTCCGGCCTAGACAAGGATAGCCTACAGCCGCTGAGTACTTGTGAATGCGCCCATTGTGTTGGAGGGTTTTCATCAATCGACTGAATAGCTACAAAACATGGAAAAACCATAACTCACGGTTTAAAATATTTTAGATACCGAAGGATAAATATGAATCATGGTGGAATTTTTTTCATCAATTGTCCCTATTCTATTTTGAACTGGACTTAGGATTTGGTCTCGTTTTACTCGGGCAGAATCTATTCTCTTACAAACAGTATTTAATTAAGCTTTGATTCTAGCTTGACGTCGTGCTTGTATTTCATTTTTATATTGTTAGTGTAGAATAAAGCAAAGCACAGCATTGTATATCCTTCTTTAATAAAAAAAATAGGGGTATTTCTTAGACTATATCTACATATATACGGATATAAACACGTCAAATGTTTGTGACACTTCAAAATTATTTTGGCAATTCCAAGTTTCAAGGTCACTTAGTATTAATTTACAACCTGCCCAAAATTTAGTAACTTTTTATTTCACCCATTTTATACTTAAGCAAGAAAGAAAAAAAAGTTGGGGTAATTCTCAGGCTTTGGATGCTAATTCACATTCAATAGATGTAACAAGGAAAGGTTTCAAACCCTTTCTGGATTTTTACATAACAAAGAGTATATTTTTCTTTCAGGAAACGATAACTTGGTACATTGTAGCGATTGAAGAACTGTACGTGAAAACTTTATTTTTTGAAAATAGATGACATTTATAATAATTATCAAAGGGAATAATAGAACTGCTGCAAGTATGATGTTTTTAATAATTGTTGTACTCAGGATCCGGGTGTATTCGTTGGAAAGAGCATGTACAGCGGCTGCTTTTCCGTGAGTAATAGGAACAACTTCTCTGCTACTACGAGCATAATCACCAAACAACGGAATTATTCCAATTTTTTCTCTTGAAGTCAATTACATTTTAATTCTGTAATCAAATCACTGACTAGAACTTAACGCAATAATGTGACTGATATTTGACACTAGTGCCAAGTTTTTACTTTTCATGACAAAATATTTATTTGTAATAATTTTATGTAAAGATCAAAATAATGAAAAAAATAAAAAATGCGAAAACTCGGTACATGGGGTTAAAATAATATTCTGAACAACTTTTTCTAATGCTTTTTTAATCTCTAACGCGAAGCAAAATATTGTAAACCCTTGTTGTATAGAATTAATCTTCACGATCAGTTAGAAATCAAAATTTGGGGGGTTGTCATTGGGTAGGATTTGTAAAAAAAGAAACAACTTTTTGCCACCCTACATTGTTAGTAAAAACTTAAAAAAATTATGTAATATCTTCATTAAAAATTCATATTCTCCATCTTTCTTAAAAACGCTAATTTTCTATACTAATTCAATACATAGTAATCCTCCCACACATATACATAATATAATTGAAAGAAACAATTCTAAGAATACTAACATCGAACAGATAGAAGTTACATCCCAAAAAAATGTTTCGTATATTTATTTTTATTTAATTTAATCAATATTTTTTAAGGACCAACAACATCTTTGGTTAACACATAAATATACCAAAGTAATGAATAATATTCATTCTAACATAAAAGAAAAAGATATTCCACAAAAAAAATTTGTGGTATAGTGTTCCTTGTCATAATTGCAATAAAATATATATATATATATAGGTCATACATCTCGGGTTTTAAAAGATAGGCTGACGCCACATAAAAGTGACATAAAGTTAGATAAAAAATCATGTGCATTAGCACAACGTAATATAGACAGGCCAATTTTAAAATCATCTTTAACGAAACCAACAAGTCAAAACGATTAATTCCCGAGTCATTTGAAACGGCTTCAACCCTAATGCAATTAATAAAAAAAGAGACACCCACAGAGACGTAGCTAGTGGTGGGCCTGGATGGGCCAGGCCCACCCTATATTTTCTGGGCCCACTCTGGAGAATAAGTAGACATCCCAACAAAATTTTATCAAATACCTGCGGAGATAAATAAGTGAAAAAAAAATCTACAGATTTTATTAAGTATTTTAAGTATCACAGCTCCCACAATGTGCAGAATGATAAATAATGGTAATATAATATTTTAGGTGCGGTTTCGTTTCATCGAAAATGCGGCGTTACCAATCTTATATTAAACGTTAGGATTTTTTCGCCGGTGCAGACATACAAACAAAACAAAAGATCATATTTCTTAAAATTTATTGTCCTTGTGGTTTACATTATTTCTTTAGTCTTGATAACCAAGTCATTTATTATTTTATTCAGTTCAGTTGATCTTTAGACGTAAACACTACCGTGTGCAGTGCTTCTTATGTGTTGATTATTGATTTTTTAAATATTTGTAATTTATAATAATTTTTATAATGAGTGGTAGTGGCTAAAGAGCTTAGTGGACTATTGTGGTTCTCCAAAAAAAGTTAAACCAAATGAGGAATCACAAATTTTATCATCGTCAGCTTCCGATAACGCGGCTTCTACTTCTAAAAAAATTATTTCCGCGTCCATGGTAGACTTCACCCCAGATTTGATTTGGCTTTGGAACTGATTGACAGCGAATCTGAACCTGAAACTGAGGAAACAGTGGATTTTGAAGAACGGATATCCAAACAGCAGCAACAAACCCAACAAGAAGTTACGGAAGTCAGAAAAAGCGCCCCCCTTAACAACTCTCCTATACAAAATATTAGAGATTTGTCAACGCTATCTTTTATTATCAAAGGTGTTTGTGGTCTAAATTTCATTTAGGTATCTTAAACCGTTTCAGAGATAATAAAAAAAAACGGATTTTTGGGGCACATTTGCAGGGCCGTATCTTCTTACGGGGGCATTTTCGGACACATGTTTATTTACCAAACTAACGTTATTTTTTAATATTTTATTTACCCTAGAAATTAGCGGAACGTTTTTTGAAACACCCTGTAGAATTAAGCATATTACAGAAATATCTGGTCTGTAACAACCCACGACCTTCCAACCTACAAAGTGGAAATTAAAAGATATAAAGGTAACGTTGTAAAAACAGAAAAAAATATTTGACAGATAGACGTTTAAACATTTATGTTTAAACGTAAACCAAATGAGGAATTACAAATTTTATCATCGTCAGCTTCCGATAACGCAGCTTCTATTTCTAAAAAAATTATTTCCGCGTCCATGGTAGAATTCACCCCAGATTTGATTTGGATTTGGAATTGATTGACAGCGAATCTGAACCTGAAACTGAGGAAACAGTGGATTTTGAAGAACGGCTATCCAAACAGCAGCAACAAACCCAACAAGAAGTTACGGAAGTCAGAAAAAAAGCGCTGGGCAATGGTGATATTTTACGGAGTTATTAAGATGGACAAACTACTAAAATTCTACCCAAAAACAAAATTTAATAATAGAGAAAGACAGTTTAACAGTGACTGGTTCAAATTATACCCAGACTGGTTAGAATACAGTGCGATCTCCGACGCCGTATCTTGTTTTGTTTGCAGACACTTTTCGATAAATTGGGACATCAATATTTGTCAGAATCGGTTTTAAAAATTAGAAGAGAGCCTTAGAAAAGGAGTCAGGATTTAATCAATGTGATCGTGGCAGTGAACATAAAAAATGTTACATTAGGTGGTATGATCTTTGTAAAGTAAAAAATAAAGAACAACTATCAGTCGAAAGTCAAATCAATGAGGCACATTTGGCGTTTGTGGAAGAAAATAACAACTATTTACGTATGATTATTGATATTTTAACTTTTACTGCAACACAAAACATTTCACAAAGGGGGTGTAATGAAAGCCAGGACAGTTCTAACAGAAGTAATTTTATTGAGATGTTACGTCTTTGCGCTAAACATATTCCTGTGGTAAAAAAAAAGAATTGGTGAATGAAGTGTAAGGAAAGCAAAATATACCATCCCCAAATACAAAACGAGATTTTGTTGATTTGCTCTGAAATGGTACTAAATCAAATTGGTGCTGAAATTAATAGTGCGGTATGTTTTGCGGTAATTTGTGACGAAACTAAAGACATTGCTTTCATATGTTAAAGACCTGTTTAATGAGTGTAAAATCGATATGCATAAATGCATTACACATACCTATGATGGCGCGAATGTAATGAGTTCAAAAGGTGTTCAAACATTGTTTAGACGTGAAGTTCCTCAAGCGATTTATATACACTGTTATAATCATAGACTAAACTTGATTGTGGTTGATATTTGCAAGAATTTGTCACAGGGGAAATATATTTTTGATCTTTTAGAAATATTATATGTGTTTGTGTCTGGCTCCGCAATGCATAATAAATTTATGGAAGTTCAGCGACAACTGAATCCTTCAAGAAATCCAGTTGAACTAAAGAAAATTTGTTACACAAGGTGGACTTGTATGGCAGTTAAAACAAAATTCACAGAAGTTTTAGTGTTTTTAAATATGATTATCAGCGAAAGAAGCGATCGTGCACCGGAAGCCGTTAGCATATTACACCAAATCGCTTTTAAATTCGTGTTTTCTTTGCAAAATTTTGAAATTTTTTAGTGCAGCCAGTGACTTTTTTCAAAAAATGTCATCCAATTTGGCGGAAGCTAATATTTTAATAAAATCTTTGATATATGTTTTTACGGAAATGAGATCTGACAGTAAATGTATGGTTGAAATATGAAGCCATCAAGATTATTAGTGAAACAAATAATATTGAAATACCGAAGAATAAAAAATCGGAAACAAGAAAAAGGAAAATTTTATTGTAACGACTAATCCAGAAGAAGAAATAATAGCCGAAGAAAATCAATTTAAAGCAGTAATATTTTGTCCTACTTTGGATTTAATTTTGAACGAACTGAGTGACCATTTTGCCAGGGACAACATGAACATTATTAATGCGATCAGTGCTCTCCATCCGGGAGGTAAAGATTTCTTAGATTATGACTGTCTGAAATCGTTAGTAGATCATTATAAAGCTGATAGTGAAACATTGAAAGCCTAACTAAAAGTACTACCTAAAACAATAAATCAGTTTGAATTATAAAATAATGTAAATATTACTAATATAATGCAACTAATCGAGCTACTAAAATCGTGTTTAGTGAAACTTATAAACTAACAGTGACGGCTATCCCTATTCCTGTTTGTAGTGCGGACTGTGAGCGTAAATTTTCCTGCTTAAGACGTTTGAAAACGTATCTTCGTAATAAAATGAGCGACGAAAGATTGAAGCACTTAGCTATTCTGAACATTGAAAACGTTTTGGCAAAAAGTTTGGATTCTGAAGCAATCATTCGGAAATTTGATTCCATAAACGTTAATAGGAGAATTGTTTTGCAATAGGTAAGTTTTTTCAATTCCTTAATTCAAAATCTTTTTGAATGTCCTACAAAAAACATCGGATATAGGGCTCACCCAATAATATTTTGGCTCACTGACGGCCCACCCTACGTAAAAATTCTAGCTACTTCCCTGAACACGCAACACCTAATACATTCTTATTCATACTTCCTGTCATAGGCAATGTCAATGATTATTGGTATCTGATTTAAATAACAAATAGAAAAGAAAATTGAAATCTAAAATATTAAATATGCCTTTTCAATTAACAACGAATGTATTTGCAGTAATATTTCAGCTGTCGAATTAATGACATGTTCGTAATTTTAATTACATCCTATACATTTTGTAAAATGTAGTTAATGGTGATTATTTATATCTTTGTTTTTTTTTTAAATTGTAAGGATTTCAAATATATCTAAAGACATATTAATAATTTAAGAATTCACTTCGCACTGAAAGTACCATTATAATATTACAGAAAGTTGTCACATGTAAATTAATTTTTAGCCTTGATAATTAAATTAACATGTCCGTAAGCTCGACGTAGCAAAAAAGAGTTGTTTCGTTTTTACAAACCCTACTCGTTGACATCTCAAAAAAAAATTTTAATTTATATACAGAGTGTATTTTAAAATCACCGACAAACGAAAACTGGAGATTCTATGATTCAAAATAAGACAAAAATGATGGTAACGCTTTTCCAAAAATGCTTCCTAACCGAGATACAGGTTGATTAAAAACTACTTTTTTTAAAGTTTTTTTAAGATTCCTCAAAAACTATAAAAGATATTACACTGAGATTTGGTACACCTAAATGTCTAATTAAATACAGTTAATCACGTGAGTTTGAGTCAACTGACTCCATCCAGTGGCGTAGAATATTTTAAGTTAATCAGTTTAAGTAAAAAAAAACGCACGCCCCTGGCTTTTTTGAAGAAATATTTTTTTTGTAGATTCAACATTTAATTCTGCAAATAAAATCATACTTAGTATTTTTTCGATTCGGCACCCCGTTTTTGAAATATTTTGCATTAACATAAACGACCACATTATTCAATAAAAATCAAAATTTGTTTTATTTGACAAAAAAATAACGCAGTTAACTATTAGGTACATTGTTAAAGAGATATTGAAGGAATCAAAAACTGAATAATAGTTATTTTTATACATATTGTTCAAAACGTCCTCCTTCCTTTTGAATGCAAGCTTGTATTCTTCTTAGCAAATGAAACCTAACACGCTGAAAAAATTGTGGCATAGCCCTAATCTCATCGCATACCATCTGTATGCGATTCCGAAGTTGCTCTTGATTATCAATTTGAACAGAATAGACACGAGTTTTCAAATACCCCCACACCAAAAAAAAAAAATCTGGCGATCGTGCCGGCCACGGTACTTCACTTCTTCGTCCAATCCAGCGTCCAGGGAACCATGCATTTAAAAATTCTCTGACGTTTCGTGTAGAATGTGGTGGTGCACCATCATGAATGAAATACATGTTCATTCTAACATCTAAGGGTACGTCGTCAAACAATTCTTGCAAATCTTCTCTCAACAAATTTAAATAGAATTCGCCAGTAAGTCTTTGAGGAAAACGGATAGGTCCGATTAGGTGATCGTCTAGTATACCTGTCCAAATATTTTCGCTAAATCTATGTTGGTGACCTGTAACTACAGTTGGATGCTGATTTTCATCTAACCATTTGTGGAAATTATGCCAGTTTATTATTCCATTTCGGGAAAAAATACACTCATCAGTGGTCAATAAGTTTCTAACAAATTGTACCTCTTCAGCATTTTTATTTAAAAACCATTCGCAAAAATTCATTCGACGAGGATGGTCAGCAGGAAATAATGCATGCACTTTTTGTAGGTGAAATGGATGTAAAATTTGTTCTCGTAAAACTTTCCAAGACTTGCTATGCGACACACTAAATTCTAAACGTAAGTCACACGTACTAATTGATCAATTTTCATAAACTCTATATAAAATTTGTTCCTCAATTTCAACTGGTACACAAGCATTTCGTCCGGAATGTTTCTTTCCTTTTAAACTTCCATACTCTAACAAGTTACGATGAACGGTTCTAAGCGTAATATGATGTGGATGTCTTCTATTTGGAAATCCTTGTTCATACACTCGAGCAGCTGCAAGAGCATTGCAATTAGTATTACCATAACATAAATGCATATCGACCAGTTCTCGTTTGGAATAATTCATTTTTTCACAGTAATTACTTAATTAGACACAAACAATGAATTTTAGCAAATATAAGATATGTAACTGTCAAATGCAAAGCAATCTCTGATTTATTTAATTTGGTTATTACTGAATAATGTAGTCGTTTATGTTAATGCAAAATATTTCAAAAACGGGTGCCGAATCGAAAAAATACTAAGTATGATTTTATTTGCAGAATTAAATGTTGAATTTAACAAAAAATATTTCTTCAAAAAGGCAGGGACGTGCGTTTTTTTTTACTTAAAGTGATTAACTTAACATAATCTACGCTACTGGATGGAGCCAGTTGACTCAAACTCACCTGATTAATTGTGCTTAATTAGACATTTAGGTGTACCAAATCTCAGTGTAATATCTTTTGTAGTTTTTGAGGAATCTTAAAAAATCTTAAAAAAATTATTTTTTAATCAACCTGTATCTCGGTTATGAAGCATTTCCGGAAAAGTGTTTATGACAGTTTTTGTCTTATTTTGAATCATAGAATCTCCAGTTTTTGTTTGTCATCGGTGATTTTAAAATACACCCTGTATATATATATATATATATATATATATATATATATATATATATATATATATATACACTGTGTTCATTTGAAAAGGACCCACCTTTAATATTTAATAAATGTGCCGTGTTAGAAAGAAATCCCGAAACTTTTAACTTGAGGGGGCACTTTTTGGCGCTAATGTGATAAACGTCAGAGTCACCTCCCCCCCCCTACTGAATATGCCCCTTAAATTTTTTCAAATAGCTGTAGGTATCAAGTCATAATTCATTTAAAATGTCTAGTAAATCTCTATTCAGCCGTACATTTTTCCTTTAATATAGGCTTTCATTGTTATTTAATCGTTGTTTAAAATGGAGTGTCCTTAAACTGTTCCGATTCCCCCGTATTATGTTATATTTTTTTTTGTCGCTATTACTATGACTTTTTTAATTGTCATTGTTGGTTTAATATACAACACAAGTGCTACAATGAAGTCTTACCTCATCAAAATTCACCAGCTCCATAGGTTACAATTTATCTTTGTAGTCTTCTCCCCTCAGCGTGTATCATAGCAGTCCTTTTATTTTTCGTATAATCTTGAAGTTTTTGTTTTCTTTCTTGAAGTAATCAACCGATGCGTGTCGAATCGCTTCGCAATCTTTGTGGCGTTGGCTCCAGGGCTAGTATGAAGTTTTACTTTTTTATGGATTTTATACGATGATTTCAAATAACTAGTATTGTAATTACACAGCCCTTCACTGATTCTCATTTCAAGAGAACTTTTGCTAACAAAAGTTGTTTTAGGGCATTTCGGCCATAGTAATCCACGTAGCGCCTCATTGGCGTTTTGAGTTATACCATCTACACATCTTGCCAGAAAAGTATCAGTATCCAACCTGATATATATTTTGAACCCGTCCAACTACAACTTTACCAAGAGAAGTTTTTATAGCTTCCACATGAGGTTCAGGGACTACTTCCTTTGCCAAAGCTCTTTGACAAAAGCACCAGGAGGTCTCTCCTTTTGAGCATTTATCATGCGTCGGGTTGGTGGCAGTTGAATGGCAATGATTAAGAGTGGCGAAAATGGCCATTTTCATGTTTTCCACGCTTTCAATATTGTATTGAATAGCGTTGCGGTAGTAAGCAGTAAGTTTGTTGATAGTGCTTTCCTTTAGCCTACTAAACTTTGACCGTCTAGTCGAATACCTGTCTTCGAACTACCTTTCACAGCCTTTCTTAGTGCAGTTTCAAATCGTTTGGCACCATGGTTTTGGCACAGTTTCAATGAATTGAGGTGACTAAATGGTACCAGGAAAGTATCAGAAGCCAACCTATGATATATATTTTGAATCTGTTAAACTACATCTTTCCCAAGAGTTGAGGTGACTATATGTTTTAGACTCACCATCAAAAACTAGTATGGCGTACCGGAATCCCAAATTTTCAGATCTGGACCAAATCTCCTCAACTGCTGAGATCTCCATCATAGTAGATACAATTGCATTCTTTTTTGTGTGATTCACGCCAAACCTCAAGTGCTTCAGGGTTATGTTTTAGTTTTTGATTCATAGTTTCACATGATCGGCAATATTTTGACAAAACCTGAAAGTCATTAACTAATCCCGTTGTTATTTCGAGAAAACAACCCACACCATACTTCGAGGTCCAGCTGCCGTTATAACTAATACTTATGTCTAAGGGTTGATTATCATCAATATTATCATCTAGTTGTATATATGATTTTCTTACTTCAAGACGAGCTTCTCTGAGAACCTACTGTACAGCAGTGGCTATTGAAGAACATAGAGCTTTCCTGTGGCGATTGTATCCTACAGTATGTATTTTATCCATGTTCATATGCGTTCATATGCATCTAGATATTGACTGCCTTTGCCCGTAGCAGAAGGTGTGTGTAAACCATCCTGCTATTTATATTAAACGAGCCCAATGAACTATCACGTTTTGGTAATCGTACCGAGGTTTCAAGTGAGGTAGAGAAATTACAGTTAGAACAAATAAATTGTAAAAGTTGGCATATCCTAGTGATGTAGCTTGATTCAACTCCATACTTTTAGATAGATACTCAGAACATGGCAACAATGAAGCAAAGTTGGTTAGTTGAGTCTTGTCAACTAACACATACGTAATGCATTGTTATTGATTGTTTAGGTTTATCGTAGTTTTTGTAGAACGCGAACCCTGCATTCCTTATTGGAGGTTCGGGACTCACATTGGAATCATTTAAACTTAGACCTTGGTCTGAGCATACCTCTTTTACACCTATACTTCGAGTAGACTGTGCACAGGATCTTTCACAATAAACATTCACTTCCTAAACATAACCTACAAACTGGTTGAGAGAAAACAAAACAACTGCAGGTTTTTAATTATTTTCTGTCAAAATGTATACAAGTTCTATATTATAAAAACTGATAAAACACAAAAAATATGAAAAATCAATATATCGCCATAATGTCTGGTAATCCGTAAATAAGTACTTTATACATAAAAAGACATGAAAAAATCACTTCTGTGTGTTTTTTGTGTTCATAAAATAGTAAAGGACACAAAAAAATTACAACAAATTTTTTTTTTAATGTCAAAATTTGACTATATTTCAGTAGTCTATTACTTTATGGCAGTAAGCCAATATAAACTCAATGTCATCGACCAAATATTACTGGTAGCACAACAACAGGTTAAATAATGATGGTCAAAGTCTTAATCAAAATATGTTAACTTTATATTGAGAATATGTAAGTTAAAAGGAATTTACATTCTCTCCTTAAGTATATTTTGTTTGCGATCAGGGGTAACTACAAAACAAATATCAAATTAAATCCATCCATTTTTAGAAACATGCAGTCAGTTGTTCTACCTTCTACAATTGTGTTCTTAATCAATTTTGGATATTAAATCGTTTGGATAATACCTGTAACATACAAAAATGCATTTGTGCACAACTCCGTTAATTGCTATGCAATTATCTATTTTAACTTCTTGTCGATATGTACTAAACGCACAATTCGTACACTCAGTGTTGAAAAACATTGCAGTAATTTACATGTCTTCAGTTGTGTAATTTAACAAAAATCCGGTTAATGTTAATAATTTTTACCAAAGGTAAATAGGTATGACATCAGTCGGCGTCTAGCCAAACTCTGTACTATGCAATGGTTGTAAACACCAATACTTTAGGTTAGTTTACGAAATTCTCGTAAGAGGGCGATGTTTAATGTATCAAATAGCCAACGGGAAAATCGTTTATTGAATATACATCTAATAGATTACAAATTCGATTTTGATAAAAAAAATTTTCACTTTCTTCTCCGCCATGTTGGGGACGCTACGAAAATTCTGTTATTTCTTTTACACTTTCTCTAATAAACACAAATTGTTTCGGATACTAGTAAAAGATTTTTTTTAATCAAAGGTACATTTAGTGACTCAATTATTTATTTCTGGCTCCTTTTCTTTCTAAATATTTGGTCACTGAATTTGTTTTCTCAGAAATAAATAACGCGGGCCAACCGAATCGCTCCTCTTTTCTTTATTGTCACCGCTTTAAATGGACGGATAATTAATTATATAATGTGTTTTCTGTAAACTTCAATAAGAATTACTTATCTATATGATAATTTCAGGGAATAATTATACTATTTGTGTAAGCTGCCGCAAATGTTACTCACTATTCTGTATTTCATTTTTTTTGTGTTATCTAAAACGCTTGTGGTAACGAGAATGTATGTTTTCTTTCAGTACACACAATGAAAGGTCTTTCATTAAGCAAAGGAAACGTTTCCAGTTAATTATTTAAAATTTACTCTAGAATTAATTAGTTTTGGGTTGCGTATAGTTACCCAGCAACTTGCTACAGTACTAAAAACATTGGTTTTTATTTATTTGGTATATGGGTCAAATTTGGGGTTATTTTGAATCGTAATAATATTACTTCAGCTCTTAGTAGCATTTAAAAAATTGAAATGTTAATCTATTTTTTTGTTTTGTGAGAATAAGTTCGACACTGTTTTGAAAAAGTAATCAAAGATTACTATTAAATTTACATTTACTACACTACTGTAGTTGTTTTGTTTGGTGTTTGGTGTTGTTTTCTTCCTTCCTTTTTCCTATAGTTCCTTACTCGTCCACTGGACCACCGTGTATTCAGGAGCCGGGATAACGGTGCGGGCTGGCATTGGGGGGCGATTCCTGGCGCCCAGAATTACTTTAAACTTTTATTCCCCCTACGCACGACCCGTTCTGAGCAAAACGGTCGTTTAAATAGCTACGGTTGAGTAGTGAACTCTCTCTGTTTCGATTCTTTAATATTAGACACACCCACGCATCCAGTGCGTCCGGCGAACTGAGCCTCGGCATTATTTAATTTGTTGCCTCTGCCTTATTGGCACGTAACATACCTCATTGAAATACGATACCGTTTCAAGCCGCTAAATTTAAGAATATTCATTCAAAAAGTTTCTCTAGGTATGTGATGCGCATAGTCATTCAAGTGGACCCTTAACATCCATAAGATTCTTCATGTACTTCTTCAGTTTTTAGATTACAAAACTTTATAAAACGTATCAATTTTCATTGCAAAGCAAAGCTTATTTTAATTCCCCAAATTTGCTAAAACTTTCCTTGTAGCGATAAGTTCCACGATAATCTAAAACTCGATATCGTTGATCTAATTAAAATGCAAAAGCCTCCATTGATCCGTTCTAAACACAGACCTCCACAATAAGAGTGTATTATGGGTATTAGCATTACATACCCTATACTAACCCGAAATTCAATTTATATGCTATTTAAGTTTTTACAAGTATGCAATTAAAATTTCCCCAAAATTTTACATATTGTATACTCTATAAGCTTATTTTGTTTCCATGCATTTAAGTTTGATGTATAGTCTCTCCATAGCTTATCATGCTAATGTTTAAGGTCATTACTCTTGCGTAGTAGCAATATCGATAGTCAAAGCCTAGTGCATATGTAATATACCTTTTCATTGTTTTTCATCCATATTGGATTCTGTAAACGGTTAAATGTTTCTATTCTACATTTGAATATCATTAGTAACGATATAAAACACCGCTCTAAAATACCAGTGGCGTAGCATTTAGAAAACGTACTTAAACAGGTTTCTACGTGTACAAATACTGTTTTACACGATTCAAAATGCAGGTTATACATACGATGTGGTACAAAATAAGCCTAATAGTTCAAACGTCTTCTACAGTTTTCAGGTATGAAGATTTTCCCCAAAATGAGTGGAACTTTGATAAATACAATTATTGATTGCCACGTGTTAAACCAGCTCTATGAGTTGGGACTAGAAAATCTGAATGGGCTGGATAAGTGATGTGGATAGATAGTAGTATACATTTTTTTGCCGCGTTTGTAGAATTTGGCTTGTCGAGTTCCTGGAAGTAAGTAAAAAATAGACGCAGGCACGGCCATGTCTGAAACCGGATAATAAACAGGCAAAGAACAAGACAAGAGTACCGAATAGATAAGGAGAAAAAAGTGTACATACCTTGCAATTACCTCTGAAAACGCACGTCTCTCTAATCGTTATTGTGGAATGTGAAACTGCAAGTAGCTCGTAAACTACCAAAAATAGCTTTATAATTCCTCATTTCTCTGAATATACTCAACATAAGAACAAAATTGTATAATAACTGTGTCAAAGCAGTAACTAAATACGTATAGTAAATGTCGTTAGAATGCACAAATATGGCCGAAACTGATTCCACAGAAAATTCACCTTCATAGGTTTGTTAACCTATAAAAATTTAAATATCAAGAAACAGGTTGTTACAACACTTATATAAATATTACTTCAATCTGTTACGGTCGATGATCGACTTGTTTTAACAATCTAAGTCTTTAGCTGCCCTGGCCTTCCTTCAGCAACAGAATAATGTGTCACTTGTAAGTAACCCACCACTGTGTACAGATCCTTAAAGTTCTACACGGATAATTCTACACCCATGGCTACAAATTTTAGCTACTTAACAGTTTGGGTAATAAATAGAAGATTTGGTGCCTTATGCTCAGTCGTAGGTTAAAGTGGGTCAGGTTCATAAAATTATCAATTCACCTTATTAACCAAAAAATATTTACATGTACCTAGATATGTTCGCTTTAAAATCTGGGTTGCTTCTTCCTGAAACTAATGGTTAAATACTCGGACGCCATTATTCAATAAAGTTAAAAGAAAATTTCTACAATAACAAACTTATTACACAACCTATATTTAATTATAAACATAAATATCTTAATGCTAACGTTAGGAACGTTATAACCTAATGAATAATTAATGTTAATATGAGTAATTAATGGAATCTGAATACCTTATTCTTGGTCACACTTTAGATAACGAAATGGATGCCTGCTCTGCCAGCGTCTTGGAAAATTGTTGCGTAATATTACTTCAGGGTAAAATAAATCTGGATTTGTATGCTTAATAATTCCCAAATGAATAAATCTCACTCTTCATTAATCGTACTAATACCGTAACTGTGATTAACGGTATAATATTTAATTGCGTAGATGTGTTTAAACGTCTAAAGGTAAAGTTAAGGTAAAAAATAAAACGGAAACGTGAAAGTAAAAACAAAAGTGCCTGAAAAAAGCAAACGTCTCAAACTTTGATAAAATAGCTTTATAACTTACCATGCAAACTGTATAGCACTTTTAATAAAAAATTTAACAAAGCAACATGGATGACTATATCGACCTTAAAAATATCATCAACAAAGCATCGCTAAAGTAGTCTTTGAGTATGAACATGTCTGAAACTGTATGTCCAAACGATAATAGATACACACTATATAACTATTATTTATTTAACACTTAATCTTAACTAACAAACTACACTATACTTATTTACTAGCACCCACATAGTTATTTTCCACGCGTACAAGACCGTAGCAAGCAAGTTCCTTTCCTGCTACACTTGATACTTAATACTGCCTCACAAGCGGGATCGCGTGCTTGTCATTTAAGTCGATTAAACTGTTAGAATAGTCGCGTACATTGTAGAACTTTTGATGTTACCGTATTGTGCCTTATCTGAAGATCGTACTTTTTCGTAGTTTCTTGACTTGATTAATTCCTTCCAAACAATGAAACGTCAGGAACGGGACAAAAAGAGACTTTATAAAGACGGAACATTTACGTACTTTATCAAAATGATTATGTACGAAATGATGTGTTTAAAATGGGATGGTCCCGTTTAATACGGAACGAACGGTCGCCTTAGATTAGATGACGTTTAGGAGGACGAAATGTAGTTGTGACTTTTTAATGTTCACTTTGGTTCTCTGATTTATTCCGACTAATGAGTTTTAGAGCTTAAGTACACACTGTATAGTATAAAAACATACAGCTGAATATAAATAGAATTATTCTTTTTGTCTTTTGTTTTGTTTTATAAAACCCTCCGAACTAGTCGTGAGGCTGACTAGCAGAAATTTCGTTTATCAAATTTAAATGTATGTAAAACCTACTATGACGTAAGAATTAAGTTTTATAATGCTCAGCTTTTAGGATGTGCATCCATTATTACGTGATAAGTTACGTATTAGACGAAAATTGCCCAGAATAGAACGTCAGATTGATGTATCAAAGTACTATATGGCTTTCTATTAATTACGATTCGTTAACTTCACGGCCACTAAAGGCAGCGCAAAACTTCCACTTCTTTAACAAATACTGCCTTAATATTGTTCTGTTTTCCTTTTACGTTTGCCTTTGACTATTTGTGTACATAAAAACACGGAGTTGGCTTATGATTATTATTACTTAAATGACTTCAATAATCTAACGCACTTAGAAATATTGCATTACACTTTTTCCTTTGATTAAGGTAATACAAAATATTATTTTCATGTGGTCAAAAAATATTGTCCATAAAATGAGAAAGATCTTAATGTTGTAGAAAATAAAATTTTATAATCATTTACTCTTTAAGCTAAAATGCTTTTAAATTTACTCATAAAAATAAACTATAATTGGAAAAGTAATCAACATTTTACGAAAAAATACGGTTCAACGGAAATGTTTCCCTCTTTCTTACACTTTGTCTTGTATTCTGCAACAAAATTATTCTTTTGTAGAGCTTTCTCAGATTAAATGATTATTTTAGTATTTTCACTGCGCGCTGACGATCTCAGTTTCAACACCAATTTTCTGCTTCAGATAATTTCAACCAAAATTAGAAAGAAGATGATTTCTACTAGAGTAAGAACAAATGTATTAATCATTCTGTAATTATTGTTCTTTGTTTGTTATTCGTTATTCTTAGTAACTTATAATTGAGAGGTACTTGAAAAAACATTGCTAATCCATAATTAATTAAAGTCATTTTTTGACTTCTAGCCGAGACAAAAAATTTACTACTGAAATTTAAAACTGGAAATTATATGGTTATAATTTATAATTTTAACCTATTTTCAAACCTTGCTAACTTTTGCACCTAAAATGTTAAAGTTAAAATAACAAAACCGTTATCATGTTTCCTTTTCTTAAATTTTGTGATTGTATTTAATAACGTTGGTAAATCTAAAGGTAATGAAGGGTGTTGAGATTTTAATAAGTATAACAAGCTCGTAATTGCGGAATGTGTAACATTAGCATTTAAAGCCCAGTGTATTAAAGTTATCAGTAATTTATTAGGAATTTTTGTCTTGACATTTCATTGTTTTGATCCCTATATAAACAATAAGTAGCTAAAATATTGTACTAATTACCCCCTCAACACAATTCAAACGTGGTAGAGGTGGTATAGCAACATTTGCCTTACACTGACCTGTTTTGTTTGAAGGTAATACACTGAAAATTAGTAAAATGAACAATATTCTTAACTATAACAGCTATTCTACGGTATATCTTCAACTTCCTTATCAGTAGCATTCAAAATGCTGATTTTTACATCATACACACATACGCGCACGCACACAAACGCATGGACGCACGAACGCACGCATATATATATATATATATATATATATATATATATATCTATTCTACGGTATATCTTCAACTTCCTTATCAGTAGCATTCAAAATGCTGATTTTTACATCATACACACATACGCGCATGCACACAAACGCATGGACGCACGAACGCACGCAAATATATATATATATATATATATATATATATATATATATATATATATATATATATATATATATATGTGTATATATTTATTTAATTATTTATATACCGGGTCTTACAGGATCATGCTGCACCCCACTTTTCTCCTTTCGTTTTGAATATAATTGATTATCCTATATACATAATAAGCAGCACTGTTTGACATAATAAGCGATTTCTTTTCATTTCCGGTTTCGCCAGACGCGACACTAACTTTTTTTAAATGTATATTATTGCATTTTTTTATTTTGTATTTTGTCGGTTAAATAATCCCAAATTTGTAAACCTAGACTCATCCGAAAATAAAATCATTCTCAAAAAATCATTTTTTGGCTACACGTTATTCTGCAAAATCCAATTGGAGTATTCTATCCTACGTTCGTTATCATTTTCGTACAAGTGCTGGTGCAATTGATATTTAAAAGATTTGTAGTGGTATTTGTGCAAAATTCGGCTTACCGTTTGGTGACTGATTTCCAACTCAAACCCAATTTGCCTTAAAGAAACGGTCTTATCAACTTCTACTCGAGTCAAAACATTTAATTTCCGCTCCTTCCTCAACAATCAAATTTTCTTCGGGATCATTGTTCGGCTCTCTTCGAAATTGATTTTCAAGACGTTTAAAATAATTTCTGGCTGGACATTGTCTATTAGGATATCGTTCGTCATAAAGATCTTTAGCTGCTACGGCATTTTTCTACATTCCCCGTAAATAATTAACATGTCCATTTTTTCATCTCTTGTATAAATTGGCGGCATTTTGAACAAAATTAACAAGAATTTTAAATAGTTTTTAAACACAATAAAACACCGATACACCAACAAATGTTTGACTAAATAAATTTTCATTGTTTTCAAAGCCACCTTAGTTACTTCTTATCTTCACCACAGAGAGTTGCAATATTTAATTATAAATAAATTGTATTTTCTTATTTTCTTTAGCTGTAATTTTGTTTGTATTTATCGCACATTTTAATAAGACATACCTATGAATAAGTTCCTTAGTAATACTACTAATACACGTAGGAGCTACGTGTAAGACGCGCAATTAATAGCATAACGGCCCAGCAATTGGCGAACCTTCTTCGCGAAACGACGATACGAGTTCAGAAGTGCATCGACGTTAATGGGCAGCATTTTGAACAACTGTTGTAATGGTTTGTGTTCATTTTTTGTATTCCAAAGCCACCTTATGTATAACAAGATAATTATAAACAAATTTGTTTTCTTATTTTCTTTTAGCTGTAATTTTGTTTGTATTTATCGCACATTTTAATAAGACATATGAATAAGTTCCTTAGTAATAGTACTAATAAATAGTACCACGGTACCAATATGGTTCCATTATTTGCTCATGAATCACGTAATAGAGTATTTTTGACGGGATTTTTCTACCATTATAAGAGTCATTTAGAATAAATCGGATACGTCATGGCACACTTGAATGAAAAACTAAAAATTACGGAACAGTTCATTTCGACGCGGCCACTTCGACGCTTCCACTTCGACACCGCCGCTTCGACGCGAGATCATTTCGATGCGAGATCATCTCGACGTGAGATCATCTCGATGCGAGATCATCTCGACGCGAGCTTAATACCACCTTTAAAATACGTTCAAACTAAAAATAACGTAAGAAAATGCTTTCACCATTATTACACATCATAACAATGCTTTTAGGTTTAAATTGTGTATTTTTAATTTATATTTTATGTAAATTTAAACGTTTCGATAACAATTACAAACTTATCTTTCTCAGTAAATGTTAAAATCTCAGACATGGAACTTTCCTTGCCTGAGGTTTAAATCTTTAAAGATTACTTGGGATTTTAGAACACATTTATGAAATATAAAAAATATAAAAACTCAACCATACTCCTGGTATCAATATAACAGTTCGATAAATGTACAATTTGTTACATTCTCAAGTAAGTTCTTATACCTCTTACACTCGTAATCCTCATTCACAGTATCTGTCAATCAACAGGTCAATAAACAAAGAAAGAAATTCTTACTGATACTGAAGTCTTATTAAACAAACATTAGCAAAGGTGTTTCCATTAAATCTGCGTTTAATGAAAAATGCAAATTAAGGGATTAAGTATAATCGAGAATAATCTTTGATGAGTATTAGATTTCAGTTACTTAAACACAGATAAAGCAAACAACTCTTTTTGCTAAATAATAATATAATGATGCTTAAGAAACGATTACTTACAAATGAATTAAAATTCTTTGGCGTTTCTAATAACACACAATTCAAATATATGAAAGGGGGTACGATAATTTTGCATAAATATGCAGGTTTCGATTTTGCATTTAGTAGTTCTTCGGGTGCCTTACGATTAATTAAATTGCGTTCACAATGATACGTTCAATTCGCAACAGGGAAAAATATGAACACAATGGATACCTGTATTGTTTCGATAAGTTAGTTATATTCTATGTAAAGGTCGTATTTATACAGACGCTGAAAGTAACGAGTTTGTTCGGATTGTCAGTACGCATTGTCATGGTAGTGATGCTGCGCGGGTAGAAGTGGTGCATACAATTAACGCAATTACACGGAGAGCTATCGAAACTCGAGAAATCCCAAATCAAATCCGTACCAAGATCACTTAAACCATGTCGGGTGGGGCTATGGGTAGTTTTCCAAGTCAAAATGCTATGAGACAAATAGTTCAACGTTCACAAAAGTTGGTTAATGCAGCACCAGCACAATCTCTAGATCACGCATCTATTGTAATAACTGACAATTACAAGAGTTATGGAGAAGACAATTCTTTACTTGCTGATTCTGGATTTGGTGACGACATGAGAATTATCGTTTTTGGTAAAGCCAGTGTTCAAACGTGGATTATGCACTTAAGAAAAATTTACGTTGATGGGACTTTTCAACTTACCCCCAACTTATTTCAACAGGTGCGTATCCTTCAGTGATGTAATCTGTTATTCTTATAAAGAATGACACGTTAAAAGTTCATTATGCTTTAATTTTATTATTCGATGATACGTAAAATTAAAATTAAATACATATTAGGTTTTTTATTCATACGATAAATTCAAAACTTAAATTTGGTTGATACATATCCACATGAATTTTTGAGTTGTGTAAATTGTTTTTTCGTATCTTTATTATAATGACAGAACGTGGTGGTTTTGTTTTACTCATTTTATATGCACTGTTGCCAAATAAAACAGAAGAGACGTACACGCGCATGGTACATTTAATTTGTAATACTTGGCCAAATTTCCAACCGTCTCAGATATCTCTGGATTTTGAACTGGCTGTAATTAATGCTTTCAAATCTAATTTGCCTCATGCGGAGTTGAATTAGTGTTTATTCCACTTTGTGAAGAATTTAAAGAGAAAATTGATACAAGAACGCCCCATAGGTTGGTACAATGATAATGCAGATTTTGCACTTCATGCCCGCATGATTGCTGCTCTTGCGTTTGTCCCAATTAATGACCTGCAAAACGGATTGCAAGCGTTAAATAATTCATTGCCGAATGAATTGGAACCAATTTTGGACTATTTTGAAGACAAGTATATTGGTAAAAATCGCCGACGTCGACCTCTATTCGATTGCAGAATTTGGTCCTGTTATACGAGAACCTTAAATAATGAATCACGCACAAATAATTATGCTGAAGCGGCACATAAACGCTTCCAATCTGAATTTGGTGTAGATCATCCAACCTTATGGAAAGTTATTGACGGGATTCGCGGTGTTCAAAAATCTATTGACCAAGTTTATGAGCGCTTGTTCGCGGTGATGGTGCACCAAAAAAACGTTGTAGATATGCGCTGGCAGATCGACGTATTTTGGCATTAGCTCAAGACTACGAAAATCCCGAAATCACAAAATACCCAAGAGGAATAGCACACAATTTTCTTATGGAGTAAGGGATTTTATATATTTTTTTTACTTTTAAGTCATTTTGTAAACAGGAAAATAATGCAAATAATTCCTCAACTGTTGGCATTTATGATTAAATTGATATAACACAAGTGTTTTTTTTTTCATTTTAATTACGACTTATTTACAGAAATGTGAAATGGCATTTTAGACCAGACGGTATGTTTTAAAATGCCCATGTTTGGATGCTTTCCATATCGAATTTTTTTGCTTTAATTGCTCTAAAATGGCACTAGTAATAATAATTTCACTATGCACGGGTCCAAAAACATGTGCTCATTTTTTTATTAAACGAAATGTTAAAAAATCATGAAAAATTTTGATTTTTTTTGTTTGAACTCAAAAGCTATTTATTTCAGAGAAAAGTTGCAAAGGAAAAAAAGCTGCGTAATTAAATTTTTCACAAGAAGCAACTAATTTAAAATCGAAGAATACATTTCTCGTCAAAAATATCAAAAAACAATGAACAAATGTATCTTTGAAATTTTTTTTCCGCGCACTCATATAACAAGTATGATAAATCACCACACCAAATTTCATTAATATCGGTCTGATAGTTTTTGAACAATAATTTGGCAATCTATATTTTGAAAAAAAAAGAGCCTAAACTAGGACCTCTATATACTTGAAAATTTAATGACATAATAAAGAGCACTCAAACTCTCAAATATCTTTTGAAAAATTAAAATCCTTTAATTAGGAGAACCGTGGCAATTTTTTAAACATTTGTGTAAATTTTGGGCTTATCAACAATTAGAATAACTTTGCGAAATATCAATTTTTTTATATTTGAACTTATATTGAAAGTATTCAGAAAGACGCTTAAAATATAAAAATAAGAAAAAATTAAAAATATAATTCGTATGAAAAAAAAATTTAAGTAAAATGATTACATTTTCTATGGTATTAACATAAAACGTACAGCGCTTAAAAAATAAATAAAATAAAAAATATTTTTAATTTGTATTTTTACATCTTATGTGACACTGATATTTAGGCCTATTTCACTAATTTTTAAAATTTTTTCAATTTTGGAGCTTTTAAACAAATAATTCCGAATACTTTCAATATATGTTTAAATATAATAAAAAAATATAATTCGCAAAGTTATTCTAATTATATTATAAAAAATATTGACGTTTGAAATGTCACTTATTTGGCAACGTTGGATTCAGAAAATCACTCAGAATTCAAAAATGCAATAATATACAGGGCGTTCCTTTTAAAAATCTAAAGTTAGTGTCACTTCCGGCGAAATCGGAAATGAAAAAAAAATCGCTTATTATATCAAAAAGTGCCGCTTATTATATATATACGATATCCCAAGTTTCAATCAATTATCTTTAAAACGGAAGGAGAAAAGTGGAGTGCACCATGATCCTGTTACACGGATATATATATATATATATATATATATATATATATATATATATATATATATATATATATATATATATATATATATATATATATATATATATATATATATATATATATATTATACAGTGCGTTCAATATAATCGGACGCACTCAATAACTCTTTTGTATTGCGTTTCACAAGAAAGTGTTTAAATAGTTTTTTATTCATTTACAAATACTCTAGTAAGTGCTTGGTTTAGATAATTTTTTAAGCTTCCGGTTTGACCGGAAGCGCACATAATTTTACTTTTTTAAATCACACTGTATATATATATATATATTTGCATTTTTGCATTGCCTATTTTTTTCTCAATACATACGTATAAAATTCTTATAGGGTTTTATAAAAAAATAAAAAGAGAAAAATGCCATCGAAAGTTTTTCAATTTTATTATATGATTAGAAAGATTAAACAAAATCAGTTATAATTAGCGAATAAATTGTTCAAAGTTGTGTTCTAAACATGCTTCTAATCGTGGCCTGAGTTCATGGTTAGTTTCTTTTTGATTTGCTGCGTAGTTAAATTAACACATGCAGCTGTAATTTTATTCTTTAAGTCTATAACATTTAAAGGTGGATCGGCATACACCACTGCTTTAAATGACCCCACAAGAGAAAGTCTAACGGTGTAAGATCCGGTGATCTCGCAAGCCATTCTACCGGGCCGTTAGTTCCTATCCATCGTTCATTGAACGTTTGGTTAAGATATTCTTTTACTATCAACGCGTTGTGAGCTGGAGCTCCTTCTTGCTGGAAATACAATTGTTGTCGCAGAGTCAGAGGAAACTCATCGGACATTGTTGGTAGCACGTTATCTAAAAATTCAAGATATCTATTGGCGTTTAGATTACCATCATAGAAATAAGGCGGTAGTAATTGGTTTCCAATTAAACCGCACCAAACATTAGTACCCCATACGGTTTGATGGTTAGTTTCCATTGACCAATGGATCTGTCCATAAAATATGATCTAAAAATAATGGATTGTGATCACATTGCTCAACTATCCATGCAATCAAAGTTAATCTCCGATCAGGGTCTTGAGGCCGCAAGTGTTGAACCAAATCGACTTTATACGGTAGCATTTTGAATTTTTCTAATGTCCTGTGAATTGAGCCAACTGATACACGTACTTCTTGCGCTATATGTCTAATAGGTGACCGTGGGTTTACTCTAAAATAACCCAATATTTATACTTCAACATCTTCGGTCAAAACATTTCTTTGTTGTTCTAAATTCTGATAATTTACTCCTGGTTCCACGCATTCTAATCAATTGTTCAATTTTTCGTATGTAACTTTCGGAAGGATGGTATCTATTGGGATATCTTTGTACCGCTCCTCGAGAATTACGTTTACATTCACCGAAAATTAACAACAGGTCAACTTTTTCACTGTTATTCATTTTAAACAATTATTTCCATTGAAATCAAATTAAACTTTTATCTGATTGTCAATTGCAATGAACGAAAAAACAATTGCGATGCGATTTTGTTGACGTACGCTGCCTACGGTTTTGCTTGATTCTTCTAATCGTATAATAAAATTGAAAAACTTTCGATGGCATTTTTCTCAAATTTTTTTTTATAAAACCCTATAAGAATTTTACACGTGTGTATTGAGAAAAAAGCAATGCAAAATGCAAAGATATATATATATATATATATATATATATATATTACAGTGTGATTTAAAAATAAAATTATGTGCGCTTCCGGTCAAACCGGAAACTTAAAAATTATCTAAACCAAGCACTTAATAGAGTATTTGAAAATGAATAAAAACTATTTAAACACTTTCTTGTGAAACGCAATACAAAGAGTTATTGAGTGCGTCCGATTATATTGAACGCACTGTATATATATATATATATATATATATATATATATATATATATATATATATATATATATATATATGTTATTATTATTTAAATGTTCACGGCACACTCTAATTTGTTTAATAAGTATTATAATTACCTTTTTTTTTGAAAATTGTGAGTTAACTAATAATATTAAACACACAAAACTATACATTTTTGAAATCATAAAAAAATAAGCCATCGAATGAGTCCATAGCCAGCTATAGTTGCCAATTAAAAAAATATAAGTTTGGGTTGTAGTTCGAAAAATAATTACTGAAAAAAATTTGTATTCGCATTTTCATTTAGCGTGAAAATAGCTATCAAAATCTCTCTCTTATAACTTTTCGTATTTTGAATATTTAATATAGACAATTGAAAATTTGGACGATTTTTAGTTATTTTCAGATATCTTAGAAAGTTGAGTTTTCTTACCGGTATTTGAATTATCATGTAATTCTGCCCAACTTTGCTAATTTAACCGACTCTTTATCTCTTATAATAACAAAGACTATATATATATATATATATATATATATATATATATATATATATATATATATATATATATATATATATATATATATACAATACAGCGGACCGTTTTTCGAGTTTAAGCATTGGGATCTTGGTTATTTGAAGAGATACAAGGTCGGTTAGATTGGGGCCAAGTTGCGTAATTTAGAGCACAATTAAATGCCGCTGTAAAATTTGAAAATTTCCGACTACTTCCAGAGATATCCGGAAAAGAACGTTT
Source organism: Vesta saturnalis (assembly GCA_036346205.1). NCBI lineage: Eukaryota > Metazoa > Arthropoda > Insecta > Coleoptera > Lampyridae > Vesta > Vesta saturnalis. The sequence continues at coordinate 3,444,064 of JARFJB010002472.1, read as the reverse complement.
TATTTTTTCTAAGCTTATTTGAAGATATAATTAAAAACACAAAACACGTTTTCGTTGCCACTTTTTCCGCTCTACACAGTGGTGTTATCATTTTCAAATCCAACGTTTCGCTTTTCAACTTAATTTTTTCAAATACGGCCCTTTGTTTTTTAAATTGGATTCTAAAACAACTTTTTATTATCAATTCGATGACATATGACAATGTTTTAAGAGTTTTTCGGTTGTATTTTCCAGTCATTATTGATTTAAGTAACTACGGCCCTGTATTTAATTGTTTTCATATTTTACGTTGCCATACTCGTATAAACAATATTTAATCGAGCTGTTTGTAGGGAAAACTGTTAAATATGACAGATTATTTTAGCCGAGATTTTAACTTTATACATACATATATATATATATATATATATATATATTGTTGTTATAAATAAATATCATTTTTCGGGTTAAAATCACCTAAAATGTATTTATTAATGAATTAGACGTTTCAAAAGATTATTTTGCTTTCTTTGTGAACAGTAACAAAATTCTAGATGCCAATTAAATGAACACTTATAACTAGATTATATATGTTCCTGTTGTTTCATACTTGTGTTGCTCTTAGAAGACCTATTGCATATTGTAGGTGGTTTGCATAAATTTTTAACGACCATATTCACATAACAGGTGGTATTCTTAAATATCGGTTATTTAATGTATCTGGTCCATTTTCAATTTCGATGGCTTCTCGTGTTATTCTTCCTTAAAGAGCTTTAGCTGAAGGTTCAATTTCCAAGGAGCTGCTTTGGGGTCACCACATTCACCTGTAATTGCAAACATTTACATGGAAAATTTCGAAAATAATGCACTTAATACGGTTATTCTCAAACCAAAATGCTGGCACCGATATGTAGTTGATACTTTTGTGGTTTGGTGTCATGGTTTATATAATTTACAAAATTTCCTTCAACTCGTCAACAACATTCATCCAAACATCAATTTTACAATGAAAATTTAATCTCATATCTTTTATAGATGCCTTATTAAAAGGAAACGATGATGGCGTATGTAACCACGGCTTATTTAGAAAATCAAGCCACTATAATCGGTATCTTAACGCTAAATCGCATCGCATACAACCCAACTCCAAGCAATTAGATCTTTCGGCCTAAGAGACGATAAATCTAGAAACAATTCATTTGAGGTGCATACATTTTATTTCGGAACGAAGTATTTAAAGTTGCCTATATGCAATTAAAAATTATTATTAATTTTATTAAATACATAAATAAAAAGTTTACCTCGAGTAGGGTTTGAACCTACGACCTGTACTTTGCTAGAGTACCGCGCTAACCAACTGCGCTATCGAGGTTCAAGCCCCAATCGATGCAAATTTTGTCCTTATGTATGTAGAACTGATGTAAAGTCTAAATATAATGAGATTACTTATATTCATGGAATGTGAGCCTGCAATATCGCAAGGATTCACACATACTAAAGCAACTTGACTAATATTAATTTATTATAAATAACTTATAATAAATTGCCTATATCCTTTTACTACAATAAATGTTTAAAAAAGTAAACTCGAATTTATGCAAATGATTTTCGATAACAATGAAAAGTTTCTACTGTTACTTGCTATAAAACTCTAAACCCTTACAGGCTAATGATCATTCATAACCGGCCGCCACAATGATAATGAACTCAAGTGCGTTAGATGTATTGCCTACCATCAACACAAAATTATCACGGTGCGGTGTCAAAAGTTGAGTCGTTTTTCCATGATAACTTATCTATAAACACGTTTAGGACAATTCCCAAGAATACTATAAGTTTATAACATTAATATCTAGGCAATAACGCCAGGAAAATTTGTTTTCTTTACTATTTCTCAAGATGTGGCATTCTGTCAGTCTTTCACGTTTCTTCTTAAAAAAACATTATTTCCAAAAATTTATGAAAAAAACCGGCATTACTGCCTTGCTAAAGCATTCATCTTTCAAGGGAATATTCGACCCCTCCTTCATCTTCAATCAAAATCTAGATTTCCTGTAACAAAGTCAAACATTTTATAGTGCTATGGAACGGGTGTACTGTCGACCCTTAACGAGAATGCTGCAATAAAATCGCTACTCTATTAAACAAAATTATTAACCGATGTAACCATCTGTCCATGGAACCCTCTACACGCAACGAAGAACATAAAAAACCAGTTATTCTATCTTACGTATAAAGCGTAACTGACAAAATTGCCAAGAAATTTCCTAAATACGCATTCAGAGTAGTTTTTAACCCTCTTCAATTCCTACGTAATGCCAAAGGCAAAAGTCACGGAGAAGACCAAGGAATGTATGAAGTTCCCTGTTTGAGTTCTTAAAAATCTTGCATAGGGTAAACAAGTATAAGACTAAATGTTAGAGCCCAAGAACATTTCCTAGCCGTCAAACAAAATAACACGTCTTCTTCTTTGGCAAGTCACCATTTAGATATTGGGGACTACATAGAAAATTAAACTGTTAGCTCCACCTAAACCCTTCAAGAAGCAATAATTCGAGATGCCATCGAAATTGAGGAGAGACCAGGTGCATTAAGCAAACGAAATGATGCTTTAAGAACACCACCTATATGGAATATGGTCAATAAACTTTCTACAAACCATATACCCGAAAAATAATATATATTTGTAATATCCACAACTGAAACTTCTGGCTGTTCAAAGAGTCTTCCAAAATAATTCAAATCAAATGTTTGCCACTAAAAAATGAAATGTAGAAAACATTTCAAATGATTCATTGGAACAAGGGTTGGGTTATTTTTGAATTTAGTGTTTTTCTTACCTTCCTAACTGAATATGTAGGTATAGAAGGTTGTGCGATCGAATTTTTTCTTCACTAACGATAAGTCGACCTATTAACTCATTTTACATTTGACAAAATTTCGCTAAGATCGTGCATGATGTCTGCGTGTGCCTGTGCGTGTGCGCGTGCGCGTGCGAGTGTGTGTACGTGTGTGATGCGTGTGTGTGTGTCGTGCGCGTGTGCGTGTGCGTGTGCGTGTGCGTGTGGTGTGCGTGTGCGTGTGCGTGTGCGTGTGCGTGTGCGTGTGCGTGTGCGTGTGCGTGTGCGTGTGCGTGTGCGTGTCGTGTGCGTGTGCGTGTGCGTGTGCGTGTGCGTGTGCGTGTGCGTGTGCGTGCGCGTGTGCATGTGCTTGTGCGTGTGCGTGTGCGTGTGCCTGTACCCGTCAGCGTCTGCGTTCGCGTCCGTGTGCGTGTATGTGAATGTGTACACGCACAAAGATATGGTCGTAGCAAAAGCAAAAATTTAATTGAATCAAATTATAGTACAATGATGACACTGTTCAGTATCCAGCGTTGACGCTAGAAATAAAATACACAACACAGAGCAAACCCAAAATAAAATAATGAAACCGTAGTTATAGGAAGAGCTCTCCTTACAACTGGCGTGTCGGTTTTAACTCAACCAAATCATAACATAACAGATATAAATAACGAAAATGTACCAGCCAGATGTCTACCATTGCATAAAGAATTAAATGTGAAAATAATTAATAAGCATGACAGAGAAGTGAAGGTTGTACAGAAAACTACAAGTATAAATTAGAAGTCTACTTTAATGTTATCAACTCCAAAACTTAACTCAAAGCTTTGCAGCTGAATGCTAACCTACTCATGTTCGTGAATCTTCAATAGCTTCCTTAGTTATGATAAAGTTTGTGAGAACGTACAATTAAAGTTTAACTATTAGTACACATCAAAACATAAATCCTAAATTCAACAGTTAAATTTCTCTGGTTTTATTAGTTACCTTAAAATTAAACAATTTAACCTCACTTTTTGTATGATTAACGAGGAATGAGATTTTATTAACAGAAGTTAATTGTTCTAAAGTAACAATGAACCTAATGTACTACATATGAAAATGTAAACTTTCACCATTAACACTCATAATAAAATACTTATCTTTTTTGGGATTTTTTAATGGTGTACTTTAAATTATACAATCTAAACGTTTCGATAACACTTACAGTTATCTTCGTCAGTAGTAATGTTTGTTAAAAATTGTTAAAGATGTAGTAAACAATTTTGTCAAATTTCAAATAACAAACATTATATTATATAATATTATTTTTGGGATTATTTATGGTGATTTAATTATACATCTAAACGTTTCGATATATAAGTTATCTTCGTCAGTAGTAATATTTGTTAAACATTGTTAAAGATGTAGTAAACAATTTTTAACAAACATTACTACTGACGAAGATAACTGTAAGTGTTATCGAAACGTTTAGATTGTATAATTTAAAGTATACCATTAAAAAATCCCAAAAAAGATAAGTATTTTATTACTAATGTACTACAAACCATAATTTAAAGGTGGTACTGATATGTGTTTGTATTTGAAACTTGAAATTTATTGAAACATTTTTCTGTTTACAATAATGGCCTATACCTTTTAACACTGAAGTAAATGCCTTAAATACATATATGGGTTTCAATGTTGACACATTGCTTTCAAAGTATTCTATTTGCTAAATTGTAGTGACAGTTGAGGCTTTATTTAATACAGAATCGTCATGGTCTGCTACGTTTTATGACTTTGTGCTATTTAAGTCAGTAGATTACCACTTGTATAGATTGGAATGGTAATTGAAGTAATACCACTGGTTAAAATAACCTAAATGTTACATTACCATTAACGGTAGGTTTCAAAAACCATCTAAAATAAATACTATGGATATCGTACTTTCCTTATTTATGAAATTATTAACATATTTAAGGTTAGTTTTATTCCCATTAACCCTTTATCGTTCTCTGGTCGAAATATCAACCACTTGACTTACACGAGATTTCTAAGCGCTCAGAGTCGCGTAATCTACCAATTATTGTTCAAGCGACGTTATTTGAACGGATAGTATACTAAACCCAGTAGTTATAGAAGCGCGCCTTCCTTCAACACAAGTGGTTGATATATCAACCAAAGCGCATTCTAGTGTTTGTTGCCTAGACAGTTTGTTTATTTGTGATTTCGAGTGCAGTTTTTCGTGCTATTTTGCAAATACTTTATGAAAATACAGGTAGGCCTACATTTAGATATTACTGCATCATATATTTCTTGATTTTCATGAAGACAAAAATTATGTTATCATTGAAAATGAGTTGTTTTACTTTTAAAACCATTATGTGGTTAGAAATTTTACGTTGTGACCAAAATTCATTTATTTTTTTTTTGTATTCACTGACTTTTCTATGTGAATTTTTACTGTCTTTCTGTCAATATAAACTTCAAAGAGTTGTTTCATCAACGATTGGCAAAAAACTAAAAGTCGGCTAAAGAAATATTTCTACTATTATACAGGAACGGTGAATTTCGACTCTGAGAATTTGGAAAAAGTACCTGCGAGTGCTGCCTTCGACTGGTTAGATGGTATACATATTGAACAAGCTGAAGATTCTGAATATGATGGAGATAGTGATGCCGATAATGCTACCTATTATTCTACTAAACATGATTCTTCAAAAATTTTGGGTTGGTACATAGAAATTTAATAGTTTATAAAATAATGAATAGGTCTTCCTCGAATGTAACAATGCAAAAAAACTTATTCAAGATCATATGACTGATCATATAAACACGTCAGACGTATTATGTTTTACAGTTCCTAGTGAGACTGATCCCGCAAAGTCCCAAGGACCCTCTAGTTCAGAATCGACAAGCAAACGTACTCGCAGCACCAGAACTCAATCAAACATGATGGTCGAATCCGATGATTACGATTCAGATGATTCCATAAAGAGTCCAGATTTTATACCAGAACAAGAGAATCTTGTTAAGGACTTTTCTGCTGAATACCAGGACGATACAGAAGTAGAGGAAATACCAGAAGACCACACTCAAGACAGAAATATTAATTTCGAACATAATTTTACGTGAATCGCCAATAGGCCGGATACTTACTCAAAATTCAAGTTTTCTGAAAAAGTCGGTCCAACAAAACATATAGATCCTAATAGTCCACTTAGTATATTTAATTTAGTTTTTACTGACGATTTAGTTCGAACAATAGTTGAAGAATCTAACAAATATGCACCTTCGAAAGGAAGTTCACTGGATTTGAATGTAGATGAACTCAAGGCATTCCTTGGAATACTTATAGTAATGGGATTCCATAAACTACCTTCCTTACGGCTCTATTGGTCAACTGACAACAACCTAAAAATTGACAGAATTGCAAATATAATGACTCAAAAACGATTTTTGCAGATTTTGCGTCATTTACATTTGAATAATAATAGTAAAATGCCTGAAAGAAATAGTCCTAATTTCGATAAACTTTATAAAGTCTGACCAATGCTCGAATGCCTCAATGAAAGTTTCAAAACCAATTACATTCCAGATAGATATCTTGCAATTGATGAATCTATGGTTGGTTTCAAAGGAAGAACATCTTTGAAACAGTACATGCCTTTGAAACACACTAAACGCGGAATGAAAGTTTGGGGGATTGCATGTTCTAAAACAGGCTACTTGCTTTTTTTTGACGTGTGTGAGGGTAGAAATATAAATTATTCAGAGACATTAGGTGAGCGTGTTATCTTGAAATTATCAAAATATTACTGGCAAAAGGGCTATTGTCTATTCTTCGATCATTTATTTAGCACCTTTTATTTATTGTCAACTCTACTAATACAAAATACATTTGGCGTTTGAACTTTCCGAATAAATCGAAAAAATTATCCTGGAGATACCTTAGCTGATGACAAATCTTTAAAAATGGGACAATCAGACTTTCTCATGTCATCTGAAATATCGGTATGCAAGTGGAAGGACCGGGGTAAAAAACCAGTTGTTGTAATTAGTAACATGCATGACGCACGCGAAATGACAACCGTTCAAAGGACCAATAAGCATGGTACAAAAGAAATCGTCAATTGTCTCCAATCTATACTATAACATATACATATATACTATATACTATAACATGTATATGAACGGATTGGATCATTTTAACCAGCTTGTTGCGTGCTACAGCATATCATGGAAATCAAGGAGGTGGTGGCTCAAATTATTTTATCACTTGGTAGATGGTTCTATTGTAAATTCATACCTACTTCACAAAATGCAAATGAAGGCACAAGGTAGGAAGTCCATCAGCCAATTGAAATTTAGAACAATACTGGCGGATGAACTAATAAGTAATTATAGTGGACGCAAACGAAAGGGCCCTCCACCTTCTGCGTTTCGAAAAATTAAAAAATTAGGGGGAAAAACTGTCACAATTGATAATATCAATAGACTAAACAATGTTGGGTCACATCTTCCTATGAAGGGAACCTCTAGGAGGTGCGCTTGCTGTAGCACAAAAACTAAATCAACTAGATCACAAATTATGTACCAAATCTTGGGAGGTAGGTCTATGTTTAGATTGATTTATTCCATTTCATTAAAATTGAGGGAAAATGTATTTTCCAAAGTGCCAAGTAGTCGATAAATCAACCAATCAACATAAACCCAACTACGGATGTGGTGTCGTGTGGGTGTGGGTGTGTGTGGTGTGTCGTGTGTGCGTGTGTGTGGTGTGTGTGTGTGTGGTGTGTGTGTGTGTGTGTGTGTGCGTGTGCGTGTGTGTGTGTGGTGTGTGTGTGTGTGTGTGTGTGTGTGTGTGTGGTGTGTGTGTGTGTGTGGTGTGTGTGTGTGTGTGTGTGTGTGTGTGTGTGTGTGTGTGTGTGTGTGTGTGTGTGTGTGTGTGTGTGTGTGTGTTTTGTGTGTGTGTGTTTGTGTCTGTGTGTGTGTGTGTGTGTGTGTGTGGGTGTGTGTGTGTGTGTGTGTGTGTGTGTGTTGTGTGCTGTGTGTGTGTGTGTGTGTGTGCTGTGTCTGTGTGTGTGTGTGTGTGTGTGTGTGTTGTGTGACGCATGGTGTTGTGGTCGGGTGTGATGCGTGAGTTTGGTGACTGGTGTGTGTGTGTGTGTGTGTGTGTGTGTGTGTGTCGTGTGTGTGTGTGTGTGTGTGTGTGGTGAGTGTGTGCTGTGTGGATGTGTGTGTGTGTGTGTGTGTGTGTGCGTGCTGTGTGTGCGGCTTGTGCTGTGAGTAGCGCGTGGTGCGTGGTGTGAGTGTCGTGCTGTGTGCTGCTGCTGTGTGTGTGTGTGTGTCTGTGTGTACAATATGCATTGTATCGCCAGAATTATATGCAAACCCTAAATTATGAGGAGAATGGCGTCCTTACTGCGCTGACGTAGAAATTTTTGGTTTTTATCGTGTTTGTGATACCGCTGACCATTGCAATTGTTCATGTAATTATATACAATATAATATATATATATTATATGCATCATATATGTATAATATATATTTATATTTATGTTTTGTTAGCCGCACGTTATTGAGCCCGATATATTAACAAGCGCCCGATGAGCCCGGCTCACTTCGGTGATATACAGGATTTTGTTGAGCCCGATTATATACAGAATAGATGTTTATCATTCCTTAGTGAGCCCCCAAAGTTGCCAATTGATTTGGGCTCATCAAAGGTACTTTTATATATGTTACACGATATTTATCTTTAATACAATATAGAGGCAAAGTATTTTTCATCAATGCTTATGCACTGCAAGCCATGACTATTGGTGTTTTGTGCAATTTAATTAAATTAGGACTTTTAATCTAACTTTTGCCATATATCTTTTTAAATAAGGAACTCACTTTTTATTTTTTGGGCAACTTAGTAAGCAATGAACAATTTCCGGAAAAACGATCATTCATAAAAAAATATTAAGCTTTAAGTTAAAAAGTTTAAAAAGCTGTATCTACTTTAAACAACACAAAATATTAGTTTTAATACTTTTTGTTGCCGATCCGACAGCTCGCGGTTCTTCGATTGAGTTTGTGCTGCTTGAAAATGAACTTTTCAATAAAGCATTTACATTTAACATTCATGTAGATAAAATACAAAATTTAGTATCAAAGGTTTTGGCGCTTTCGACTTGTTCAACATATCGTATAGCTTTTATTCTATTATTTAGCTTTGTTTCAATACTGAAATTTAATGCTCGGTAGCAGTAGTACAAAAGTGTAGCAGTACTATAGATAATGTAATCAGTAAAATAAAGCGATACGTTGAAACGGGTATTAAGTAGGGATAACTACAAACTGTAAACTGTAAAGTAAAAGAAATTTTTAAAAGTTATTTCAGTGTATTACTTTATCAAATTATGCTAGAGAGATTTCGAGAAAGTAATTGAACAATCAGTACTTAATTTTTTGATTCGTCTACTATGATTTAAGTTGTCTAAAACACAAAAACGCAATTGTAGTAAGAGCTACAAAATAACGTTTCATTGTAAGAATCTGTGCCACATAAATATTGCAAAGAATTTTAATTTAAAAAATACCTACCTATTTAATTGTTTAATAAAAATTGTATTTTTAAAAAATGTAGAAATTAAATTAGTTGTAATTTTTTTTGTTAGTATATTTACTGCTGTAAGAAAATCCAACTTAATTTAAAAGTATAAGCTTGCATAACATTGACTTTAGATTAAAAACATTTTAAAACAAGTTAAAACTATTTTTAAAAAGACAATTGAACTTCATTTAGAAGAATAAAAGAATAACAAGTATCCTTTAAAGTTTTATTTTTCCCTTAATGTGCACATTGAATGCAGATTAAGGCATTGTCTAAAGTTATCATAATCTCAGTGTTTACAGAAATCAACTGTAATTAACTATTTTTTCATTAATGATTGAAAATTCTATTTGTAATCCCCTAAACATAACCCAAGTAGTTTCTAGTTATGGTATCCATTTCAAGGACACAGGAAATTGGTAATTCCAATTAGACTTTTATTCTTTTCATTACCATGTCTTCCTGGTCAACTTCAAAAATGTTACAATTCAGTTCATCAGTTTAATTTGAAGTGCGGAAATCATGAGTGTGTAACTGGTAAATGAGTTCAGAGCTAAAAAACTATATGCAATGGCAATGGCTGTTAACAGTAGTGGTAAGTACATTCTACAGTTTTTTCTTGCTTCAATTATTGTTTTTTTTTATTTCCTAATACTTGTCAAAGAACTGAGAGAAAAGAAGAAAGAAATACTATCTATTGTAGAATAAATTCTAATTTACAATAACTAAATATAAAAAAAGCATTTGTTAAAACTATTATAAATAGGTGGTGTAAATGGTTTAATAAATTTAATAATAAATAAATGTAACCAATAATGAAATAAAGAAATAATGAGTAAAATACAAATCGTCAAACTGACTGGAGATACTAACCATTCACCACTAATAGTGCCTTTGACTCTAGTCGGTAAATTCAAGTGGGCCAGTTCAATAATTTTGATTTGCTCAATTACCTCAAATTCTGCTGCGTTATTTTCACTGAACATAAATAAAATGATTAATGTAATACTAATCAAATGGTCTCGTACGCCAAGTTATTTTTTTTTAATTATCTCGGATCAACTAAACCGAGTCAGTTAACAATAAAATTTTATCAAAAAAATAAAAATATACAATTATGTTTATTGACAGTTAATATGATGATTAAATAAAATATCTTAAAATTTTTTGTATTACGAGTTAAAAGATATCTTACCATTAAATTAATGGCACTACACTAAAATTAGGGAAACCCCAAAAAAACTTTATGCTTCTCTTAACGTTCATCAGGAAGTAAGCAAAATGGATGCTTAGGAGGTCAGATCATGTCAGATGATGTAGTCTTGCGCAAAGGGTTAAGTTATGACGCGTTGCGCAAATTAAATGCTCAGAAAAATAATTTGAAGAGGGAATATAAACCTTAAGAAATATATACTGAAGAAGATATGCACTATAAACCCTTAAAAAGATATGCAAATTAAGTTGCCTACCTCATACATATTTTCCAATAATTAAAAATTTTTTCTTATATTTCCAACAGAACGAATGAAAGACCTTAAATTAAGGTATATTTTATTACAACTCAAAAAAGGGTTGTTACAAAACTTATAGCTATTATAAAAAAGGATACTATAATAATATACATATACAAATAGTGAACTTACACATTATTTATAAAAAGTAAATAATGGGTTTAATTATTATTTCAAAGGTACTTAAACTACTACATGTTTTTATTTCATGTGTCAACTCATAGCTACATGACTAAACCATTAAAAAATAAAGAATTTTTTAAACTTGCAAGACGTACATTTTTAATATAGAAATTATCATTATTTCTTGTATAATAATTATGAATATTGAAATTCTCAATAATGAATTTTTTTAAATATTTAGGAAGTAAACCATTTACTATTTTCAAAATAAAAATTAAATTATTGAATTTGTGTTTATTACTAATTGTGTTCCAATTTAATGTCTTCAACATGTAATCAGTATTGCAATCACATTGCAGAATAATGCGCATTCGTCGGTTTTGTAAATGCTGTAATTAAGTTTGTTTTTTTTATTAGATAGTTTATTGAACAACAGTATTCAAACATTGGCTTAATTGTTATAAATATTAATTAAATTACTAGCGTTTGTTATTTCTCTTGCGATTCTGGTGAACAGAATTTATCTATAACTTTGTTTTTAACATGCAAAAATTGGTCATTAAGTTTTCATTCACTTTCACACCAAAATATTTAAAAGACTTAAACCAACTTTAATTGTTCATTGTTAATTTTCAGAATTGGCCTTCCATAATCGATATATTTATTTTTAGGTGAGTTATACTAATCATTGCTTGAGTTTTTTTGACATTAATGTTTAGATCATTCACATTTACATATCCCGATAATAGTTTTAGGCCTTGGTTCATTTTTTCTATTGCCTTGTATAATTGTTTATCATAGACTGCAATGAATGTACCATCCGCAAATAAGTTAATAAAATCAAATTTGTATGCTTGACTAATATCATTGATATACCACAAAATAGTAGAGGTCCTAAAACACTTCCTTGAAGAACGCCGTAATTATTGGGTAGTATTTCGGATATGCGATGATTATTCATCCTTTTCAAGACCGATTAGTAAGATAGAGTCATTTAACCAATTTATAGTTATTTCTTCAATTCCATGCGGGTAATTTTAATTTTTTAATTAAAACATTTCGATTAATTTTCGTGTATTACACTGTAGAACAACAAAAAAAAGTGCATTGCAGGTGGGATTTTTACAGTGCCCTAAGCCTAGAGTATCCTCATTAACACATCAGGTTATTTTTATATGTTTGAAGTTTTTAAGGTATTTATCCATTCGTTGCCTTGTTTGGTCAAACTAAATGTAGTGTTATCTCCAAAAAAAGATTCAACTGGAGAGTTGAGATGAATTCCTACAAAATAGGGCACTTCATCTTGAAAAATATGAAAATTTGACATATTTTTAACCAAGTGACTTTACTGTGTCCTAGCCCCTATAAAGTCTATATTTTATGGTTCAGCATAAATAAAACAAGCTTTAGCAGCGGCAGTATATGTATTAAAAAAATTAAAATTATCAACGTTTCGATTTATTCAGCATAAACCTTCATCAAAGTCTAAAAAATGGACAGTTAGAACATTAGAAAATAGAATAAGCGGTACTTAGTATCTAATTTAAGTTAAATATTAATAAAGTGTAAAGTGCAACACATTTGAAATGTGTATAAATTATCATTATCTCACATAATTATTTCACGTAAAAGGAATATGTCCCAACACATTTTCTGAAACACTTTCAGGTTACCGAGAAATTTCTATGTACCTACATAAGGACTAGGGAAAGGGAGGGAAAACGGGGTCCTTAACGTTTCAAGCGTAATAAAACGGGAATTTTTAATTATTTTGAATACTTATTTATTTATTTATTACTCTTACAAAAACAGTCTTAAGAAATAAGGAACTTGAGAAACTTTAGACTTATTGAAAAAGATAATAATTTTAATTTTGTAAAAAATGTCAAAAACCCCATCTTGCCCCCGGTAGGGACAAGATGGGTATGGGAAACATATTCCATTTTTGGTTGCAAAACTCGCAAACAAATATTGCCTCGTCGTCTATCCCAGCACAGCTTCATCTGAATCCAAATATTTTCCATGGCAGTAAAAGCAAGGGATATTATTTTCATCGTTGTCACTTTCTGGTGGTGACTTATTGTTGGTTTTCTTCTCATTCTTTTTCTCTGCCAAATTGGTTTTTCCTCGTTTCCTTGTCACACGTGTCATTTTGCGAGTTACAGGGTAAGTCATCATTTGTTGAGGACTGCCAACAGAAAATGCTGATGGTGGTGGAGTAGTTGGCTTTTGATCTATTTCTATATTGCTCATCCAAGTGGAGCATCCGGGCCGAGGCTCTGCTCCAATTTCAGATTGTGTCATGATAACAGGCATGCCGCGTATCAGTGGTTCGCCAATAGTTTCTTTGTCAGAATTTTCAACTGCCAAAGCTGAAGTTGCAGCCGTTATCATTTCAGGGACAACTGAAGCGTCAGTTGATGTGAATGGTGTGTTTGGTGCTGTTGCTCCGTTGTCCGACGTAGTGGTTTCTGGCAATGCTTCAGTGTTGGATAATCTCTCTGTTTGTGGAATATCTGTGGTCAATGATGGAGCAAAGTCAATGTCGGAAAACACTCTTGGTGGTATGGCCAAATTCCACATTTTTTAAAACCATTTACCGCCGTTGCCATTGTAGAAGCTTGAACAAAGGCTTTACCAAAAATCTCTGCTACTTGCCGGATAGTTACTACCATTCCGGGATTGCTGCGAAGCCAAGCTGTAATTTGTTGGTCGTAATATGTGCTCAAGGGCCTCATGTATGCTACGTCGCCGACTTGAAGTCGATGAGTCGTATGTGGAGGTAAGCATAATAGAATAGCCCCATTGGAACGAGCTTCATTAATCACGTCAATATTTTGTGTGTGGGTGCTATGGCCATCTAATAACAACAGCACAGGTCGATCAATTGTTGCTCCGCTAAATTTAATAAACTTCTTAAATCAGCCAAGGGATAATTCAGCTTTATCCAGCCAGAATCGCTGCAAACACCCGAAGCTCCAGCAGCAGCATTCAGCATTACCTGTGGGTCTATTCTCTTTCTTGGGAACACCATCATTGGATACATATATTGGCCACTAGCACTGAAACACATTTCTATAGTTATTGTGGTTCCACTGAAACTCCTGTTTCATCACAATTATAAATTCTGTCAGGGGAAAGTTGTGCTCATCATAAACGTTGCCGAGGAAGTTAATAAAATGTGCAACAGCTTGTTTATTAAACTCAGCGGTACGTGCAACTGAAGTGATTTCTGGCTCGATATCGTATCGATAATTCTGGATGCCTGCTTAAAAATCCCTACACCCAATCTTTGCCTGCTTCGTTTTTTCAGAGTTAGAGGTGTTGCTTCCCATTTTTTACTGCCAGAGTATATGCCAATGCCCTTAAATATTTTGTTGTAAGCCCGTAAGGATGACTCTCCATATCAACTATATAGTTACAAAGTTCTCTCTCTTCGTCAACAGAAAATGTTCTTCTTTCTGGGCCTAAATGAACTTTCACCGTAGTTGCAGAAGCAGCAGGATCTTCTAGGTCTACACGATCTTCTTTGACTTTTCTTTCGAGGGTGGTTTGTGGCACAGAATATGTTTTCGCCGCTAATTTATACCCCATTTCCCGTTTAACTACAACATTTGCCGCATTTTTCATACTCTCTTCACTCCAGTTCCCCTCTCCGTCATTCTTTTATAATTTTTCACCATTCTAAAACAAGATTAAGCTCATTTAAGTTCACAGAATCATATTGTCTTAAAGAAATAATTTGAATTTTCTGCTAGGGGTAAGATTGGGGTACCCCATACCCCATCTTGCCCTCCCGCGCACATCTGAATAAAATAACATGCTTTAAAAAAACTAATCAGAATATGGAAACAATCATGGTCTTACCTGCTGGTGTAATAATCATTGATAAACAAGAATAACTTTCAGTCAGTTCTAGACAACAAATGTTGAGGTACAAAACACATGCGATGTACAACACGAAAATCGTAGCGAACTTGACAGAAACCGAGTTTTTGGCGCTAGGGCAAACACGCGTGGACTCACATGCCGGCTACAACGCTGACCGATAAACAAGACGCTGACACCTCATTATAAGCCAGAGCGCCTGTGATTAGTCGTTCGTGCGGCCGATTACACCCGGTACCCCGTCTTACCCGCTACCCCGTCTTGCCCTCCCTTCCCCTATTAAAGTTCAAAATGCGATTCGAACGTCATTTTTTAACATTTTTGGAAAAAGAAATAAAACAGAATTTTGTATGGAGGAATTCTATCATATCTCAAGACGTATATTTTATTTACAATATTTTTATTAAATGTACGTTCTTACGTTTTATAGATGCAAACACTAAATTTAAAGAACAAAATTCAGTTTCGTCTGCAACAGATCATAGTGAGCTGAAGGTGAGTAAAATCACATTCATTAAATAAGCATGCATCCATTCCCACATGTAAACTTTATTCTCCACTTATTTCAGACAAGTAACTCCAATATAAGTTCACTGACAAGCATCTGTTCTGAAACGACTCTTGAAAGATCGGACCAATCGGATTTTTTAATCCCTATTATTGCAAATGTGCGTATACTTTATGAATATATTGAATCACTTCCTAATGTAAATATTTCTCATTATGTAGGTAGTTCGTACTAAAGATAGCGAAACCGCTACTTCTTATACTTTCAACTATTCAAAAATCGATTTGAATGTGTTTGACCAATCGTCCATAAACCCTGCACCCATATCAGGAGTTTTTAATAGCACTCCAAATGAACTTGGAATTTCTTCGGACGTTATATTATTGGAAAGTACCGAACCTTCTCCAATAATTGAAAACTACAATGGACCTACGCTTTCTTCCGAAGCACCCTCTATTTATAGATTTGAAGGTATTAGATCGGTAAGTCAAAACCTATTTTTCCTACATTTGCCTTAATAATTGTACTACAATCTTCTTACTGCAGACTGTACCCGGTAACAGGAAACAGATTTTGTGAACTTGCAATCTGGAGACGTTGAATCTATCCACCAACCAGATATTTATAATAGTACACCTGTAGAATTTCAAAGTGTCCTAAATGTGAAACCACCTCAAAATATTGGGGCACCATTACCGTATCAAATCCATGTGAATCATGCTCCAATTATGATTCAGCAGCATGTAGATAGAGCTATCTCAAGATTTGTGCAGTTTGTAGAAGTGAGTATTACTGTTAACGCCCAGATGTGTAAAGTACAATACCACCTCGATATAGACAATTTGCTTTAAAAAATAAAGTTAAGTAATGTCTTAAAAAGAACAAAAACGTACCGCTCATAACTTGTTCATGGTTATAATGTGCATGATGATAATATTATTACTCTTTTTGTGAAATACCATTGATGAATCTGTAGTAGTTTGCTGATACAGAAATGGGTTTGGTTTTTTATTATCCTAATTTTTTTCGTTTGTGTATGTAAATACATTGATTCCGATAATACTAAATTTTAGGAACCGTCGTTGTAGAGCATGGACAAAAAAATTTTTTTGCCCCTACTGCGTGCAAGAAGTGACACATTTTACTAGACATTTAGAGAGACATCATAAAGACGAGGGTGCAGTGGGAGAACTGGTATCTCTACGGCAAGGAGATCCCAAAAAAAGAAAACTTATCAAACCCATTCGCCGGCAAGGAAACTTCCTTTCTTCAAATCAATCAAATACCGTTCGACCAGTAAGGAGACCAACAAAAAAAGACTAATTTAGAGAAAACGGATTTTACTGCCTGCCAGTTTTGTTTTGGCTACTTCAAAAAGAGTTTTTTAAGACGACATAGCAGTCAATGTGAACTACGACCTACAAAGAAAAATGTTGGGGAGCGTGAAAACCACCTTTCCGCATCTCAAGTGTTTGCTCTTGTTCTGGTGGTCAAGAAGAGTTTTATAATTCCTTTCGACTGAAACATGAAATGTTCCAAATTATGCGGGACGACGAACTATCGAAGGTAGCCATGAAAGACTTATGCAGAAAGTTTACTCAAAAAACACAAACGAGTTCAAATTCGCAAGAGTATTTCCAATAAAATGAGGGAATTGGCACGACTGTCGATGTCTTTACGAAAAATGACTGAACTTAAAACTCTTTTTGAAACACTAAAACCCGAGTTTTTTGATCATTTGGTGTCATCTACAAAAATTATTAGTGGATACGACCCAGGTTCAAAAACATTCAGAGCAAGTAGTTTAGCTCTGCATATGGGAACGACGTTGAACCAAGTGTGCGATATCGCAATGAAGATGATAATTAGGAAAAGTAAATTTCTCCCTGCTGACGAACCAGAAGCTTGTTTAAAAAGTATTAAACGTTTAAAGTGTTTAGTTGAAAATCAGTGGACTTCAGAAATTTCTAGTTTGGCATTGAAAAATTTAAACGAACAAAAATGGGGAAAGCCAAAACTTTGATAAGATTTCTGAAATATAGCACCAAAGAAGCGAAACAAGCCAGTGAAAATATTAATAAAGGGATAAACGTGTGTACGGAATATCGGCGATTATCTGAAAATGTAATGGCACTCGTACTCCTAAATAGAAAACGTATTGTGCAGATCAAACACACTATCAACAAAAAGAGGTTTTTGGTACTTTGACGGAAAGTGAAAAACTACTCACAAAAAATTTCAAAAGAGTTATTACAGGTGGCAAGGAGAGTAAACCCGTTCCAATTTTATTTCCCAAAAGCATTCAAAACATGATTGAGTTAATATTATAAGTTAAGAAGAAATGTGTTCCGACTTAAAATGAGTATTTATTCGCGAACCCGAAGAGCGACACAAGATGGCTAAGCGGGTATCATGTTATAAAGAAGTTGGCGCAAAAATCTGGTGTGAAGAACGCGGAGCTATTCACTTCTACTCGCCTGAGAAAGCAAATTGCTTGCATACTACAGGTTCTTAACGTTGCAATTTGCAACCTTTATGGGCCACGCGAAGAAAACTCACGAACAATATTACAGTTGAGATACCCACTACATTACAATAATATATTCATGTTATTAATCAAATTGATTGCAGACTGCCTCAAGATGTGTACCAAACGGCCAAGGTATCAAAAGTACTACTTGCTATAAATAAAGGTAAAGGAAGCAAATATAAAGGGAAGCGTTTGGACGAAATTGAACTCTCCGATGAAACCGATTCAGACGAGGAACAAGAAGTGGACAGAGAAAAATCAATAAATAGTTCAACCACTACCACTAGATGTGGTAAGCACATTTTTCTATTCCGATTTTGGTCATTCCTTATTGCATTTTCTAATTTCAGCCAAACCAAGATCGCCGCCCGCTACCGCAACTTCCGATGAAGATGAAGAGGCAACTAAAGCTTCAGGGAGATTAAAAATAGTTAGACAGAGATGGACGGAGGAACAAAAAGCTTTAATAAAAGAACACTTCCACGGACACATTAAAAATAAAATATCCTCCAAGAAGCATGAAGTCGAAGATTTCATAAATAGACATAAACCCATTTTTATTGGCAGAAACTGGGTTGTAGTGAAAGCCTTTGTATATAATGTTTATTGTAAAAGTTAATCTTATTAAATATTTGTTTCATTAGATCGCTATTTAAATAATCATATCAATCAATCTAACGTTTGATCCAAATCCCTTCAGAACCCTTCACAGACGAGCGCGGACGGACTATAATTTACTACTAACGCATTTTATGGAAAAATCAGAAACTACATTCAAAAACTGTTCTTTTATTCCCAAAGAAACGGGATTGTAACTAAAGCCTTTGTTTACAACACGTACAAAAATAATATGTAAAGCTTTTAAATAATTTTTTTATAGCAGTAACTTAATGTTAATTTAATAGCTGTTATATAGTTTGTTTGCTAAAAGCACCACATTGCACATATGAACGTACGCATAATACGTATAAATTGTAAATATTTTAACAATGTGGTGGAAGAATCTAATACTGATCTTTTGCGAAAAAAATTCTTAAGCGCGTGTTTGTGATTTAAAAAGTAGTAGGTAGGTGGTCGAAGAAGTGCTGATACATACAATTTTCTATTAAAAAAGGAATATACTCAGACTATACGTTTTCTGCACATTATTAGGCCCGTTTAACGTTGCTACATGCTGGGCCCCACAGCCTACCGACCGTGAAGCACGAGAACGTGTATATAAAAGAGAGCTACATCGGTTTACTCTATTTTATATATAGTGGATATATAAACGTACCGTAAATGAGCCCGATCAAATTTTCAGATTTACACGTTTTCATGCATAAACAATCGTATAATGATGATGTACACAGGGATACGTTTATGAGCCCGAAGGCGGGCTCAATAACGTTTCTTCGGGCTCGAGAGCGTGGCGTTTATATATTCTACGGGCTCAACAACTACCGGTTTATATGTCTATATATATATATATATATATATATATATATATATATATATATACAGGGTGTGGCGCGAAGAGCTTTAATTAAATGTAATGGTGGATACATTTATGTTAAAAATCTGAAATTACGAAGCTGTGGGTTTTGGATGACGCTGAGTTCAAATATAATATTGTCCTGAATGTGGCACTTCCGGTTATACCGGAAGTAGACGTCAACTTTGTTATTTTAAATGGAACCTAATATTTTTAATTTTATTTTCGAATTCTACATCAAAGTCTAGATAACATTTGTGCACAATGTCCTATACCAAAAATGCAGTATTTTCGAGGTATTTCGATTTTTTAAAATTTTGAAAAAATCCTAGTCCACATTGAATAACGATATCTCCATTAATAAAGAAGCTAGTGACGTGAAATTGTAACCAATAAATAACAAGCGCTTGCCCGTTAACTCCATATATCCATCTCATTGATATTTCATACAGGGTGTTTTAAACTTATCCGCCAACACGCACAATTTAAATCATTCATAAGTTGCTTACTTTAAATAGAACACCCTGTATTTTATTACATTTTCCGCTGTATTTTTTTAAGCCAATTCGTTTGGTATCAGTATTCCCTATACCTAAATCCAACCACTTTTGAGATATTTCATTATCTTAGTTAAAACATAACAACACTTAATTATTTCAACATTAGTAAAGGGTAGGCCATGATTTCCATTATTTAAGGTGATATTTGTTATTTTTTCATAAGTTATTAGTTCTGAAAAGTATCCAATAGCCTGAACGGATTATTAATTGTGGACATCATTAAAAACGTTGACTAGGTATTTTGTATTAACTTAATTAGATAACTTACAAACAAAAATAACTAAATGTAATAAACAAATAAAGTTTTATAATAAGTGTTCAAAATTAGCACCATCTACTTCTAAACATTTATGAATCCTTTTCATTAAGTTATGTCTTGTAATTCTGGAAATATGGTCGGGTGTTAGCGAATTAAAAGCAAGTAAGACTGTCTGCATCATATTTTCCTTTGTAGTAACAGGTTTGGAAAATACCTGATTTTTAATGTAACCCCAAATACCAAAATGTAGAGGAGCCAAGTCAGGAGAGCAAGCTTGCCAACGAAACGAACCCTGATTGGCAATCCATCTATCATCAAACATGTCGTAAAGATGCTGAGCAACAGGCCCAAAATTATGACGAGGTGCCGCCTCTCCATTTCTTAAAGTATGTAACGCCGGTCATATGGCTTCTTCTAAAATGTGGCAATATATTGTACCATTTAAATTTTCATCATAAAATTTTAATGCTAATATTTTATCGTCTTTTATTGCACAAAAAACATTAAAACTGCAACTGTCTTGGAAATAACGTTCTCTACTAACATGTGGATTTTCATTAGACCAAAAATGGGAATTATGTCGATTGAATAATCCATTTTTGCTAAACTTTGCTTCATCACATCATATAACTTTTTTTATGAAGTTTTCATCCTGTTGGGTCTTCATTAAAAACCATTCACAGAATTCTATCCTTCGAGGAAGATCACCTAATTGTAAGAATTGCACCAAATGATATGAAAATGGTTTCCATTAGTGTTTTTTTAAAATGCGATGAATTGTTCTCGTCGACAAAGTAATATCTCTCTCACAATCTGTAATGGAGGCATTTGGAGGGCCGTAAATAACCCAAAACATTAATTTCGTTTATGTCACTGTCCACTAGTGGTTTATTTTTATTAATTTTTGTCTTAAATTGACCAAACTGACGGCACTTTTTAAGCAATCTTCTTACAATATCACCAGTTGCATTTGGTCGATTTGGATACCTTTCTGCAAAAACACGGCAAGTCCGTTCAACCATTCTATTACACCCGCCGTAAATAATAATAAGATTTAAAAAATCATCATTAGTAAATCCTATATTTGCCATTATTTACTATGAAATACAAACTAGTAAAGAAAACTGTCAAAACAACATAAACAATTAACGTTCTAACTATCAAATGTTTGACAGCCATGGCCTACCCTTTACTAATGTTGAAATAATTAAGTGTTGCTATGTTTTAACTAAGAAAATGAAAGATCTCAAAAGTGGTTGGATTTAGGTATAGGGAATTGGCTTAAAAAAATACAGCGGAAAATGTTACTACCCGACCATATTTCCAGAATTACAAGGCATAACTTAATGAAAAGGATTCATAAATGTTTAGAAGTAGATAATGCTAATTTGAACACTTATTATAATACTTTATTTGTTTAATATTACATTTAGTTATTTTTGTTTGTAAGTTACCTAATTAAATTCAGGCTATTGGTTACTTTTCAGAATTAATAATTTATGAAAAATAACAAAATATCACCTTAAATAATGGAAATCATGGCCTACTCTTTACTAATGTTGAAATAATCAAGCGTTGTTATGTTTAAACTAAGATAATGAAATATCTGAAAAGTAGTTGGATTTAGGTATAGGGAATACTGATACCAAACGAATTGGCTTAAAAAAATACAGCGGAAAATGTAATAAAAATACAGGGTGTTCTATTTAAGGAAAGCAACTTATAAATGATAATAGATTGTGCATGTTGGCGGCTAAGCTTAAAACACCCTGTATGAAATATCAATGAGGTGGATATATGGAGTTAACGGGAAGGCGCTTGTTGTTTATTGGTTACAATTTGACGTCACTAGCTTCGTTATTAACGGAGATATCGTTATTCAATGTAGACTAGGATTTTTTCAAAATAAAAAAAAAATCGAAATATGTCAAAAATACTTCATTTTTGGTATAGGACATTGTGCACAAATTTTATCTAGCATTTCATGTAAAATTCGAAAATAAAATAAAAAAATATTAGGTTCAATTTAAAATAACAAAGTTGACGTCTACTTCCGGTATAACCGGAAGTGCCACATTCAGGGCAATATTATATTTGAACTCAGCGTCATCCAAAACCTACAGCTTCGTAATTTCAGATTTTAACATAACTGTATCCGCCATTACTTTTAATCAAAACTCTTCGCCACACCCTGTATATATATATATATATATATATATATATATATATATATATATATATATATATATATATATATATATATTATATATAAACTTTACTTTAACTTTCAGTATGGAGAATTTACACATATACTAGAGTTTCGTTAATCGTGTATTAAACCTAATTGATATTTTCTTACGAGTTATGTATTGCTAATTTAAGAATGCAAATAGCACATTAAAATTGAAACATCGCCATGAACAAGGTCTAGTGTGCCTGTATGCGTTAATTTTAAGGTAATAATTAAATCAAGTGCGTTACAATGTAAGTAACTGGCGGTTTACATACAAGCTAGTACGACTTACCACAGTGTTGCTAATTTTACCAAGCGTTTTCAAGCAAAAGGGTTATAGTCATTTTTGGTCAGTTTTTGATACGGAATCAGGTTATTTGTTATTATCCACCTGTGCAGATGAAGGATAGCCCTTTTCGTGTTATTTAGGCTTTATGCAAATAATAGATATGAATTGGAGTAATTGAGGTTAGAAATTGTGTCTGTCTTACCGTACCTATATATTATAAAATGCTGTAGTGATCTATCGGCATAATAACCTGGCGAGTCTGTGTTCCCGTAAGTCTCAACCGCACTTTCAGGTTTGGACGGTCTATAGTATATGTTATTCCATGTAGCTCATGTAGGTCTCACGTCCAGCATTGCCACACCAGACACCATTTTTAATCCTAACAACGTAATCTGCTATTATTCGTTATAATTTATAGCTTTCTACAAAGTATGAATTAGTAATATTGCTTATTAACCATATTCAATAAAGCTAAACCGAGGACTTGGCACCACTTTATTAAACTCTTCAATGTAAGTGGGTCCAGGGCTTCTGCCATATTTCTTTTTAATATCTGTCTTTCACCATAAGGTGATTTTTTTTACTTATGACATCAGACAACACTAAACCTAATTGATTCAATAAAATTGTGAGAAGGTATTTCAAACGAATTTCTATTAACGGTTAAATTCAATTAACTAATAACTTTCTTATGAGAGATGGAAAGTTGTTTAAGTTAGCAAACCCTTATAATTATATTTCGTAAATGGAAATAGAGGAGAGAGGTGAGAACAGCAGAACCACATTGAAAACCGCATGGTAGCTTAGATATAATTACATTGATATATTACAAGATAACCTTTACTAGTATATAATTAATTGTGAGGGCAGCCTACCCTTTCATAAGAATTTATCTTATTTTTCTTTAAGAAACTACATGAATTCCTTAATTTGGTTAAGATTATCCTCTAAATAAGGATTTTTTTACCTTTTATTTAGTAACTCTACACTGTTACGAGTGGATTGTAATTCTTCATAAATATTCATTTGTCTGCCAATCGTAGCACAGAAACGGTGAGTCGCATATGGATTAGCTTTGATGGAGGAGTTTATCAATTAACTAACTTTTATGAATTTTTTATTTTTATGTCATTTTAATCAGTTAGATTAAAAATTACTCTTGTACGCCTTTGACAAAAATTAAACCAATCCATTTAATTATTGAATCATGCATTATTTTGTGGTTCCAGAAGAATATTGCCAAACTTATTTAAAATTAAGTAACAGCATAATGTGTAGGTTGGTTAACCATTTATGTGGATTTGTTCGACAGCTTTCTGAAAGCTTTCTCTAACGTGCCTTTGTATTTTAGAGGTAACAATCGCTTTATCCAATTTCTTATTAGGCTTATAAATTTTAACTTCTTAAGTGCTGTTGATAAAGGGCTACAATAAACTTGGTACCGCTTATTGGCATACCTCAATATTTATTGGCTTCCACACAACAACTACCCAACTCATTGCATGGGTACATGAAACACTACCATACGGGAGGACTTACAGGAAATATTTCCTTACCTATGCAATTTTATTGAACAATAAAAGCATTTTGCAGGTTATTTCCACGGTACTTGGAATTTTCATGAAATTATGGTTATTACATAATAAAAAGTTTCGACACTATTTTCTAAATAAATCTTTAACTACTTACCCTCTTGTTATTTCGTCATTTTACAACCAAAAGCGTTTTTTTTTGTGCACATTGAAATCGTCTATTACAAGGAAACAGTTGTGTATACTAAAGTAGCAAATAAAGTGTTAAACGTCCTATATACACATTCACGCTTTACGTTAATTTATCTACTTCCTACTTTCGTATTAGCGAGAAATCCATAACCAAAAGAACTGTTCTATGAAAATCTTAGTGTTACGCGAATATAATGTGTAGATGTACTGTGTATAGTATGTGTGAGATGTCAGTGTGTGTGTTTGTGTGTTGTGTTGTGTGTGTGTGTGTGTGTGTGTGTGTGTGTGTGTGTGTGTGTGTGTGTGTGTGTGTGTGTGTGTGTGTGTGTGTGTGTGTGTGTGTGTGTGTGTGTGTGTGTGTGTGTGTGTGTGTGTGTGTGTGTGTGTGTGTGTGTGTGTGTGTGTGTGTGTGTGTGTGTGTGTGTGTGCCATGTGTGTGTGTGTGTGTGTGTGTGTGTGTGTTTGTGTGTGTGTGTGTTTGTGTGTGTGTGTGTGTGTGTGTGTGTGTTGTGTTTGTGTTGTTGTTGTGTTGTGTTGTGTTGTGTTGTGTCTGTTGTTGTGTTGTGTCTGTGTGTGTGTGTGTGTGTGTGTGTGTGTGTGTGTGTGTTGTGTCTGTGTTGTGTTCCATGTGCAGTGTTGTTTTATGTGTCTGTGTGTGTTTCTGTGTCTGTGTGTGTGTTGTGTCTGTGTCTGTGTCTGTGTGTCTGTGTCTGTGTCTGTGTCTGTGTTTGTCTGTTGTTGTTGTCTGTGTCTGTGTCTGTTGTGCTGTGTCTGTGTCTGTGTCTGTGTCTGTGTCTGTGTCTGTTCTTTCTGTGTCTTGTGTTGTGTCTGTGTCTGTGTCTGTGCTGTTTGTGTCTTGTCTGTGCGTGTCGTTCGTGTGTTTGTCTGTGCTGTCTGTGCTGTTGTCTGTGTCTGTGTCTGTTGTCTGTGCTGGTCTGTCTGTGCGCCGTTGTGTCTGTGTCTGTGCTGTCTGTCGGTCCTGTGTCTTGTGTCTGTGCTGTGTTCTCGTGTTCTGTCGTGCTGTGCTGTGTCTGTGCCTGTGCTGTGTTGTGCCTGCATGGTGCCTGTGCATGTGATGTCATGTGTCATGTGTGCTGTGCTCTGTGCCTGTGTCTGTGCCTGTGCCTGTCTGTCTGTGCCTGTTCCTGTGTCTGTGCTGTGCTGTCTGTGCTGCATGTGCCTGTGCATTTGCATGTGCTGTGCCTGTGCTGTGCATGTGCATGTGCTGATGTGCTTGCATGTTGATGTGCATTGCATGTGTCTTGCATGTGTTGCATGTGCATGTGCGTGTGTGTCATGCATGTCATGTTTGTGCTGTGCATCTGTGCTGCTGTCCGTGCCTGTGTCATGCTGTGCATGTGCTGTTTGCGTCGCATGTCTCGTGTCGCATCTGTCCTGTAGCCTACGTGCCTTGTGCGTCTATGCTGTGCTGTGCTTCGTGCCTGTGATCATTGCCTGTGTCCATGTTCATGATGTGCTGTGCATTGCATGTTGTCGTGCCTTGCTGCATTGTGCATGTGATGTGCATGTGCATTCGTGCATTGTGCTGCTGTGTCTGTTGATCCTATGTTGTGTCCTGTATGTGCCTGTGCATTGTTTATCGTATTTGTTCATGTCCTATGCATTTGCATGCATTCATTGCAGTGCATCGTGCATTTGTTTATGTATGTCTATGTATTGTATCGTTTATTCGTTTATTCGTTTATTCGTTTATTGTTTATGTTTATTCGTTTATTCGTTTATTCGTTTATTCGTTATTCGTTTATCGTTTATTCGTTTATTCTTGTTTCGTCTTACTTCGTTACTTCGCTTTGTCGTTTATTCTTGCATTCGTTTATTCGTTTATTCGCTTCATTCGTTTCATTCGTTATTCGTTTATTCAGTTTATTCGTTTATCGTTTATTCGTTTATTGTCATGTCATTCGTTATTCGTTATTCGTTTATGTTTATTCGTTTATTGCTGTGGCTGTGTCGTGTATTCTGTGCCTATTGCCTGTGCCTTGAATTTGCCTGTCTGTATTCGTTTAGTCGCTTATTGTTTATTCGATACCTTGACTTCATAAGTTTATTCGTTATTGAGTTTTCATACTAACATTTGTTTCAGTTAATCGTATATTTAATTAGAACGTTTATTCGTTTATTCGTTTATTCGTTTATTACGTTTATTACGTTTATTCGTTTATTCGTTTATTCGTTTATTCGTTTATTCGTTTATTCGTTTATTCGTTTATTTCGTTCATTCGTTCATTCGTTCATTCGTTTATTCGTTTATTCGTTTATTCTTTATTCGTTTATTCGTTTATTCGTTTATTCGTTTATTCGTTTATTCTTTATTCGTTTATTCGTTTATTCGTTTATTCGTTTATTCGTTTATTCGTTTATTCGTTTACCGTTTACCGTTATATCGTTTATTCGTTTATTCGTTTATTCGTTTATTCGTTTATTCGTTTATTCGTTTATTCGTTTATTTACTGATTTATTTATTCGTTATTCGTTATCGTTATTCGTTTATTCGTACTTCGTTTATTCGTTATTCGTTTATTCGTTTATTCGTTTATTCGTTTATTTTTACTTCGTTTACTTCGTTTATTCGTTTACTTCGTTTGTATTCGTTATTCTTTACTTCGTTTATTCGTTTATTCGTTTATTTCGTTATATTCGTTATTTACTTCGTTTACTCGTTTACTTGTTTATCGTTTATTCGTATTTACTTATTTATTCGTTTATTGTTATCGTTATTTCTTATTTACTTATTTACTTATTTATTTTTACTTGTTTTTATTTTATTACTTTACTTCATTTACTTATTTATCTTCATTGTTATTACTTATTACTTATTGTTATCTTATTCTATTCTACTTATTTCACTTGTTATCTTATTCTTTACTTATTCGTTTATTACTTATTTACTTTATCTTGTTTACTTATTTACTTATTTACTTTGCTTTTACTTTTCTACTTATTTTTATTTACTTATTCTTTTATTATTTACTTATTTACTTATTTACTTATTTACTTATTTACTTATTCTATTTATTTATCTTTTTATTTACTTATTTCTTATTATTTACTTATTTAATTTACTTATTTACTTATTTACTTATTTACTTATTTACTTATTTACTTATTTTTATTTACTTTTTCTTATTTACTTATTTACTTATTTATTTATTTTACTTTATTTACTTATTTTACTTTTTATTATTTTACTTATTTACTTATTTACTTATTTACTTATTTATATATTTACTTATTTTACTTATTTACTTATTTACTTATTTACTTATTTACTTATTTACTTATTTACTATTTATATTTACTTATTTACTTTTTTTTTTTTTTGTAATTGCCGTCGACTTCAGCATTAGCGCTATATGTCAATTTATTATGTCCTGCACTATATTTTATTAAATAATTGTGTATCTTTCAGAAACTTGATTAATTTTGATTCTTCCACGCTCATTTTGAAGGATGTTTTGTAGATTTTTTTCTAATTTGTTTCGGTGTCGTTCAATTCGATAGAGTGAGCATTCAGTTAGAATGTGTTCAACCGTTAGATAGTGTCACATGTTTCACATTTGGGTTGCTCATTTCCAGTTAGATAGTGAGACGTGACGAGTGTGACCTATGCAGTCTACTGAGCCTCACTTGTTCATCTCTAGGAGGTTGGGTTTCTCCCTATTTATTACTGGTTTTATGCGTTTCAGAAAATTATCTTTCATGTCCCATTCATGTTGCCAGCTTTAGCACAAGTTGCGATACTTGTTTAGTAACATCCTCAACGGTGTATAATTACTTCAGGTGCTTTGTTGGCTTGCATGCTGCTTTCGGCTATTTGTGTTGTCAACTTCTTTTTGGTTATTGACAGGACGCTAATGTCCTTTAAGGTATTAAACAGATCTTGTAGCATGCAGAGTATCAGTTGTCATTTCTGTTGTAAATCTATTCATTATACTATTTGCCAATGTTAGAGTTAGTTATTATATAGTAACTTGATGATTCGCGGCTCATAGAGCTACAACAGAGCTTGATAAAATGAATATAACTGCCATAGATAATGAGCTCGATTTAAAGACCAGCTTTGGATATGTTATCTACCACGATTGCACTGCCTGTACTGTCTTGGTTTTGGAACCTTACATAAATGCTGCAGCTTCTATAGGAAGTTGTAGAGCTATCGATTTTAGCAAAATAGGAGGCGTATAATCCAAGGCGCTATCTCTAAGTTCCGTCAGGATTTCAGGAATTTTGAATCGGTACTTGTTTAGAGCTTCTTCCCTCGAATTCTCATTGGTCGGGTAATGGGCTATTTTCATACGAATTCCTCTTATGAAATACTATTATTAACTGTTGTGGGCGTGATTTTATTCTTGCCAGGTAATTTAATAGTAGTTGTTCCTCTTTGTAGAGAGGGAACTCCTGACTCCACGTACAAGCTCATTAGGCTTGTGAATGCCCTGCATCCTTAATCCCAGGTGGTGAACAACATCAGCTTTTTGACGCTTTTCCTTGCGGATGCATATACTATGGATCCATAATCAATTCGAGAGTATTAGGGATTTGTAAACTTTTATGAGAAATCTCTGTCCGATTTTATACCAGCTAAACAGCGTAATATATTTAGGATTCGGGCATTTTAATCAAGTTCATCGATATGATATCGCCATCTTAGCTGAGAATCAAAGATGAGTCCTAAAATTTAATTTTGGTAAGCATTTAATGATGGTTTGGTGGATGTACAGTTTCGGTTCCGTGTGGACGTCTTAGCCTGCAAAAATAGACACAGTGTGTTTTTTCCTGTGAGAATTTGAATCCCACCTGTTCGGCGTTCCTTAGGACTATATTTATACCTTCTTGTAAGATCGAATTGATTTGTGACGTATTGTTTGATTTGGCGTATATGCATAGATCATCCACATAAATACATCTCTATTTCTTCCGGTAGATTCGATGTGATGTCATTTATTGAATTGCAAACAGTGTCACACTTAAGGCAGACCTTGTGGAACGCCGTTTTCTAGTCTTCGTAGTGACGAAAACGTTAGCGATTTTCACACGAAATGTCCGATCGGAAAGGAAAGATTGAATAAAGTTTGGGAGATTGCCACTATACCCCAGTTGTGTAATTTTTATTATGCCGGTCCTCCAGGTCATGTCAAACGCCTTTTGTAGATCAAAGAATACAGCTACAAGGCGCCTCTTTCCTTAAAATTGTCTTGCATACTATTTTCTAGTTGTACTAGACAGTCTACGGTAGATCTTCCCACGAAAGCCTATTGATTTGTATTAAGTAGACTTTGACTTTCCAGGACATACACTAATCTGTAGTTAACCATTCTTTCTAGAACCTTGCTTACAGCACGTTACTAATAGGTCTGTAGCTATTAGGATTTGCCGGATCCTTGTGTTCTTTAGAATCGATGATTGTGGCTTCTCCAGGCATGTGGTAAAATCCAGTGGCCCATATCAAATTATACATGTTTAATAGATGTGTCTTATGGTAAATTGAGATGTTTCAGAAATTCATAGTTTACGTTATCTGTTCCAGCCGCTGATGATCTTAGGCCTTTCAGTGCAAGATTTAGCTCATTTATCGAAAATGGTGTATTGTGTAAAGGCAGGTCAGTTGAAAAGTCTGGTTTTAGTTCAGTATGTTTTTATTCCGTATGAAGGATTCTTCGTAGTTCTTGGAACTGCTGGCAGCCTGAACTGGTCTGCCATAGCTTCTGCCATGTCAGAAGGTGCAATAATTGATGTATTATCGACGAGCAGTTGCTTGATGGTTGTATATTGCCCTGATCCGGTTACGGCTTTAATCTTTCTCCATACTTCAGAGGCTGGTGATGTGGACGTGAGAGTTAACATATTGATTCCAACACTTCCTTTTGTGATGTAAGATTATGCGTGACTTAGATCTCAATTGTTTGAACTTAATCAGATAAGTTGAGTAGGGTGTTTCCAAATTGGTTAAAAGCTTGCTTCTTTTCTCTAATGGCAAATTTAACTTCGCTGTTCCACCATGAACTCCATGCTTAGAGCGTTTCCACTACTTTGTGGTACAGATGTAGCGGCTGCGTTTAGGATGGAAGATACTAATAGACATATATCGTCTTCAATTGATTGTGTTGCACTTGGGAGAACAAGAGATTGTTTGTATAGAGCCCAGTCTGCCTTACTCGTAATCCACCTCTTAGGAAATGGGCAATTTCCTATCTTAGGCCCATCGACGGTTACAATTATTGGAAAGTGGTCCGCGCCATAGAGCTGATCCGCTGTTTTCCATGAGAGATGTGGAGATATACCAGGTGAAGACAGAGTTATATCAACGGCTGAGAAATCCCCACCTCTTGCTGAGAGGTGAGTAGCAGATCCTGTGTTTAAGAGGATTAATTTTTCTCTTTCAATCAGAGATTCAATAAGGCGGCCTCTAGTGTCTTTTCTGTTAGAGCCCCATAGATCGCTGTTGGCGTTAAAGTCTCCAAAAATACCATATGGAGCAGGTAGCTGGTTCAAGAGTTGGCTTAGATCCTCTAATTCCCAATTAAATTCGGGTAAGTACACGTTACATATTGTCAGGCCTAATGGGTACGACAGACGTATTGCTATGTCTTGAACAGGTGTTACTAATGGTATTGGTGTAACCCTTATGCCATCCCTAACCAGAATTGCTACACCTCCTCGGGCACGGAGGATGTGAGCAAAATCTTTACGGTATATAGAGTATCCCTTGAGCTTGTACGGTTGGCCCTCTTTCAGGTGTGTTTCCTGCAAGCAGATACTGAATGGAGAGTAATCCCTCAGTACTAACTTTAGGTCAAAATATTTACTTATTTACTTATTTACTTGTTTACATTATTTACTTATTTACTTATTTACTATTTTATTTACTTATTTACTTATTTACTTTATTTTTATTTACTTATTTACTTATTTACTTATTTATTTACTTATTTACTTATTTACTTATTTACTTATTTCTATTATACTTATTTCTTATTTACTATTTACTTTTTACTTATTTACTTACTTTATTTACTTATTTACTTATTTACTTATTTATTGTTTTATTATTTACTCTATTTACTTATTGTCATTTGCTTATTTCTTTTCATTTACTTATTTATCTTATTTACTTGATTTACTTATTCTATTTACTTATTTACTTATTTACTTATTTACTTTTACTTATTCCTACTTGCTTATCTTCTTGCATTTACTATTTTCTTGTTATTGTACTTATCTTGACTTGCTATTTACTTACTTGTTACCTTGTTTACTTGCTTTACATTTACTGTTCGCTTACCCTTTACTTTCTTTTTACCTTATTTATTTTATTTACTTTTTACTTATTTACTTATTTACTTTACTTATTTATTTACTTTTTGCTTTATTTACTTTTCTATTTACTTATTTACTTTGTTACTTATTTACTATTTACTTTTACTTTTACTTATTTACTTATTTTATTTATTTACTTACTTTACTTCATTTACTTATTTACTTATTTACTTATTTACTTACTTTTCTTTTACTTTTACCTTATCTTATTTACTTATTTCTTATTTACTTATTACATTTCCCACTTATCCACCAACCCACCCACCACCCCACCACCACACCCACACACTCCACACCCATCCCCACTCCACCACCACCCACTCCACCCACTCACAACCACCACTCCACCCACTCACCCACTACCCACTCACCACCACCACCACCCACACCCACACCCACCACCCACCACCCACTCCACCACCCACTCATCCACCACACCACTCCACCCACCACCCACTCCACCCACACCACTCCACACCCACCACTCCACCACACCACTCCACCCACTCCACCACACCCACCCACTCCACCACCACCCACCCACCACTCCACCCATCCACCCACCCACCACCCACCACTCCACCCACTCCACCCACCACTCCACCACCCACCCACCACCACCACCCACCCACCCACCCACCCACCCACCCACCCACTCCACCCACCACCCACCCATCCACCCACCACCCACCACCCACCACCCATCCACCCACTCCACCCACTCCACCCACCCACTCCACCCACTCCCACCACCCACCCACCCACCCACCCACTCCACCACTCCACCCACCACCCATCCACCCACCACCCACCCACTCCACCCACCACCCACTCCACCACCACCCACCACCACCCACCCACCCACCCACCACTCCACCCACCCACTCCACCCCACCACCCACCCACCACCCACTCCACCCACCACCCACCACACCCACCCACTCACCCACTCCACCCACTCCACCCACCACCCACACCACTCCACCACCCACCACCCACCCACTCCACCCACTCCACCACCACCCACCCACTCCACCCATCCACCCACACCACCACTCCACCCCACTCACCCACTCCACCCATCCACCCACCCATCCACCCACCACCCACCCACCACCCACCCACCCACCCACCACCACCCACTCCACCCACTCCACCCACTCCACCCATCCACCACCCCACCCACCCACCATCCACCCACCACCACCACCCCACCCACCACCCACTCCACCACTCCACCACCACACCACCCACTCCACCCACTCCACCCTCCACCCACCCACTCACCCACTCACCCACCACCCATCCACCCACTCCACCCACTCCACCCACTCCACCACTCCACCCATCCACCCACTCCACCCACTCCACCCACTCCACCCACTCACCACTCCACCCACTCCACCCACTCCACCCACCCACCACCACCCACTCCACCCACTCCACCCACTCCACCCATCCACCCCTCCACCCACCCACTCCACCCACACCCTCCACCCCTTTCACCATTCCACCCCACCCATTATCTATGTGTACTTGTTTGTTATTTATTCTTGTTTGACTTATTTACTTATTACTTGTTTGCTTGTTGACTATTTGCTTGTTGCTTATTTACTTGTTAGCTTGTTAGCTTGTTTACTTGTTGTGCTATTTACTTATTTACTTATTTGTTTACTTGTTACTTATTTAGCTTTTATTGTACTTACTTTACGTTTACTTTTGCTATGTTGCTTATTTACTATTTACTTAGTTACTTATTTACTTATTTACTTTTACTTATTTACTTTTGCTTATTTACTTATTTACTTGATTTATGTGTGTTCTTATTTACTTATTTACTTGTTACTTATTTACTTAGTTTTGACTTATTTACTTATTTACTTGTTATTTACTTATTTACTTATTTACTTATTTACTATGTTACTTATTTATCTTATTTGATTGTTCTTATTTATTTCTTATTCTTATTTTATTTGCTTATTTACTTATTTGTATGTTACTTCTATTTGTATTTACTTATTTACTATGTTGCTTGTTATTTACTTATTTGTATTTACTTGTTATGTATTTACTTATTTGCTTTTACTTTACTTGTTTACTTTTTACTTGTTGCTTATTTTGCTTTTGATTTACTTGTTTTATTTACTTGTTTACTTGCTTACTTATATTTGTATTGTATTTCTTATTGCTTATTTGTTTGATTTTACTTGTTTACTTATTTACTTGTTGCTTTTGTATTTGCTTGTTGTGTTTTACTTATTTACATTTATTTGTATTTCTTGTTACTTTTTATTGTTACTTATTTACTTGTTTACTTTGCATTTACTTATTGTTATTTTATTTCTTTTATTTGCTTGTTACTTATTTCTTATTTTATTTTACTTGTTATTTTATTTACTTTTATTTACTTATTTACTTTTTATTTACTTATTCTGTTATTTACTTGTTTACTTGTTTATTTACTTATTTACTTTTTACTTATTTACTTATTTATTTCTTTATTTATTTGATTTACTTATTTACTTGTTTACTTGTTTACTTTATGCTTACTTTGTTTTACTTATTTATGCTTGATTTACTTATTTACTTTTGCTTATTTACTTGATTTACTTATTTACTTATTTACTTGTTTGTATTGCTTTACTTGTTCTTGTTTTTTTCTTGTTTACTTTTACTTTTTATGTTGACTTTTACTTATTTGACTTATTTACTTATTGTTTACTTGTTTACTTATTTACTATTTACTGTTGCTTATTTACTTTGATTGTTATTTATTTGCTTGTTCTTGTTACTTATTTACTTTTTATTTACTTGTTGACTCCCCCCCCCCCCCCCCCCCCCCCCCCCCCCCCCCCCCCCCCCCCCCCCCCCCCCCCCCCCCCCCCCCCCCCCCCCCCCCCCCCCCCCCCCCCCCCCCCCCCCCCCCCCCCCCCCCCCCCCCCCCCCCCCCCCCCCCCCCCCCCCACCCACCCCACACCACCCCCCACCCACCCCACCACCCACCACTCACCCACACCACACCCACACCCACCACCCCCACACCACCCCCACCCACCACCCACTCCACCCACCACCACCCACCACCCACACCCACCACCACCCACCACCCACCCACCCACCACTCCACCCACACCACCCCACCCACCCATCACCCACCACCACCACACACCACACTCACCACCACACACCACCCCACACCCACACACACCACTCACCCACCCACACCCACCACCACCCACACACCACACCACCACACCCACTCCACCCACCCACTCCACCACACCCCACACCACCACCACACCCACCACCACCACCACCCCACCCCACCACCCATCCACCACCCACTCCACCACCCCCCACACCCACACCCACCACCACTCACCACCCACCCACCACATCACCCACCACCACCACCACTCACCCACCACCACTCCACCACTCCACCCCACCCACCACCACCACACACCCACCACACCCACACCACCACTCACCCACTCCACCCACACCACCCACACCACCACCACCCACCCACCCCCCCCCCCCCACCCCCCCCCACACCCCCACCCCCCCACCACCACCTTACCCCCACCTCCTCACCTCCCACTCACACCCCTTCATACATCACACACCATCCTTCTTCACAATTCTTCCATCATTCTCATCATCATTCCACATTTCTTTTTTTTTTTGTTTTTATTATTTGTTTCTGAATTTAAAAGTGGTTAGCTTAATAATGTTTCTAGAATGTTTATGCAATAAATAAAATGTGTAATATATTTACTATATATTACTATTTTTTATCATTAAATACTATCAAAACTTATTTTCATACCTCATCCACGATTCGTCTTTTAGGATACATTATTTATAATTTTCATAGTACTTACCAAATTGATATTCTCTGTTGAGATGTTGAAGGTATGATTAAAATATTTATCTTTTTGGGTCGTTCAGTTAGAAGCAAATTTTACAAGCTTTGAGCGTTCATATAAGCTCCTCAGTAAAACCGGAAAGGCATTATGAAATATTTGTAACATCTTATCGAAACTGATATGAAAACAAATAGTTTGCAATGTAAAAAATCTTAAACTAATTGCCATTTTACGATATAGAGTGTGATGTGAAATTATTCGTTGCTTTATTGATAAGCTGAAATGTGATCATAGAGCCAATTGGACAAGATGAGTATTATTGACTTTACACATTTCAAATTACTACAGCTTTAAAGTATTTTCACAAAAAGACTCATTAAAATTCAGTCCACCTTTTTTTGTTTCAATTTTATCGCTCCAGAAATTGAAATACATGTCAATATTTATTTTGGAATCGAATGTGTGTGTTAAATTGGTAGTGAACAGGATCGTTATTTTTTCTTTTGTTTGGACGAATTTGTTTCCAATTTTTGTGGATGAATATAAATGCATTGACAGTTTTATTACAAATCATAAAATGATAATCAGGTATCGATTTTCAATAATTCAGATTTGTTGTTCCTAGCAGTATCTACTTGCTATTAGCATGAGAGTATCCTCCAATGCTAGAACATGATATTCTGTCGTCCTTGCCAATAATTGTTTTTGTAGAATTTAATACGCTCGTTGCCAATAAGTTTTATATAAGCTACAGTACTGTTCCAGAAGGGGCGATTTAATGAATAAATTAGCATATTAATTACTGCGTCAATACATCTTAGGACATTAAGACACGTTATTTGCAAAATTTGTAAACTTCAGAAAATAAGTTGATTAAAATGAATCCGTTTTTCTATTAACTATTTAGCAAAGTCATTTTTGTTAGAATTAATATGTGCCTTAAATGCTTTAAATTCCGTGTTGATTACTAAAAATTAATTTGCGTTGTAACAAAAGGTTAATTACGTGGGTATGAAGTTGTGTAAGATTACTTTAGCAAGTAAGGCACACTGCAACAAGATTATAATATGCTAAAATGTAGGGAGATACTATGGATGCGGAATGTTACACTGTGATCACTAAGTAGTCCGCATATGTATAGATGGATAACAAGTTTTATTTTTAATTTTCAGTTATACAATTTTTTCAATGCCCTTTTAACTCACATTCCTACAACAACACGTCCGACAGGATCAGCTGCAACTTCAAAAAGCTCATCGATCGGTAAGTCTTGCTTCCAGTTGCTAAAATATTTTATGTATGCTTTGAAGATTAATTTTTGTTGATTCAGCGATTTAGTTTCCTTTTTAGGTATTCACCAATTTGTAAAATTTGAAACGTTCTTCAGTAACAAATTTCGTTCGGCGCTCACTCATTTAGAATAGATTTAATTTAATGAACTGCAAGAGTAGAGCAGTTAAAGAACGTTTTTGTTTCTGTAATCGATTTTATATGCGTGAAAAATAATTTTTCTAGTATCAATTTTTGACTAATTTTAAACCAGTTTTTAAAAGATTGAAAGATCTTAATGAGTTTATTTACAGATTCCTTAAATTTTCGTTTTGAAGATGAATCAGATGAAGTGGAAGAAGAGGGCATGCAGCATGTTGAAAGAAAATATAGAGGGATTCACATTAACTTTCCAATGAAACGCGCCGATCTAGATTCCCTTATCGATGCCTTTAGAAAACGAAAGGTAAGGTATTGGAATGTCATCTCTTATTTATGATAAACGTAATTGCCAAGTCAATTACCTACTCCACGCAATATTAAACAAGTTTTAAACGCACGTTAATTTAGACTAATTATGGTTTTCTGATTAAAAAGTTTGTTCTTGTATATGATATTTACCTTTAATACCAACGTAATTAAAGGCAAATTATTAAAACTTTTAACATTAAATTTAGCCGTGATCTATTATTAGAACTGTTGTACACAAATGTTATAAAATGAAATGGTTTGTAGTAAGAAATTATCAGTAAACGTACAAAAAACTATCTTCTTGACATTGACTTTAAAAGAAGTTCGATAAATAGTATCAAAATACAGGGTGTTTCTAAATTCATGCGACAAAATTCAGGAGGTGATTGCTCGCATGAAAGTAAGATGGGTCTTTCCTATAACAAAATTTACCCAGCTCACCTCTTTCCGAAATATTGCCCTTAAAAGGTGGTGACTAAAATTGAGTTTTTATTTTGTTTCTAAAATTTCAGTAAAACTAGAAACTTGAAATTCTGTAATTTTCGTGCAGTCGAAAGGACTAACCACGGTATTTTTCAATATTCCCGTTACATTGTACGGGGGTGAAATTAGCAACCCTTACTTTATTTCATATCACCACTTTTTTTCGAGATGAAGTTTTATTAAATAAAATTATAACTTAAAATCCTTGTTATTTAAAAAATATTTTATTCTTAAATTTTTTTCCCAAAACCAATAGCTGCAGAGACAAAAATAAACACCATAATTTATAATTTTTTTATTAAATTGAGTGGAAAACAGTAAAGATGTAAAATGTAATACGATTCATAATAAATGCTGGAAATGACCACCTCTAGCCAAAATACATGAATGTAGCCTACGTGTCATGGATTGCCGTACACGTTCAAAGATTTGAGGTGTATTTCTTATGGTGTCACACGCTATTTGAATACGATTCTTCAAATCGTTGATATCAACTATGGGTGTCGTGTAGACTAATGATTTAAGGTAACCCCATAAACAGAGATCACAAGTTTAACTCGAGATCGAGGACGCCAATGTTTCCTCGACCAATCCAACGGTTGGGATATGTTGCATCTAAACGTTGCCTAGCAGTCCGATTGAAGTGTACTGGAGCACCATCATGCATCAACCACATATTTTGTCTGATATTGAGTGCAATGTCTTCAAGTAGTTCAGGAGATCATTTTCGAGAAAACTGGTGTAAGAAATTCCATTTAATGGCTGAGGCAGAAAATGTGGCCCAATTAAGTTATCCTACAATACCAATTCATACGTTCACTGAAAAACATTTTGAAAACGGTGCTCTATAATCTGATGGGGATTCTCGTCTGCCCATACGTGATTATTATGAAAATTATGATAGATACTTTTGAAAAATGTGCCTCGTCCGTAAACAATACATTATTTAAAAATTGAGGATTTTGTCGCATTTCGTGTGTTAACCATTCACAAAATCTAACTCCTTGAGGAAAATCTCTAGGTAAAAGAGCTTGAACCCGTTGGATGTGGTAAGGATATAACTGCTGCACTTTTAAAACTCGCACACAGATGAATGGCTGATATTTAGTGTTGGCAATTTTTCTAGTACTTGTTTCGGGTGTAAATCAATTTCATCTAAAATTGCTTCTTCTACCATTACATTTCTAACTGTCCGAAACGACCAGTGTTGGTCAATTTCTTTTTAACATTCCAGTTTCGGATAATCGGTTGTGAATACGTGCAAATACGGAATGATGAGGCGTAATTCTTTGCGGATATTTTTCAGCATAAAGACGTCTAGCTTATCGAGAATTACCATTTGCCATACCATACACAAAATGCATGTCGGCCATTTCAACGTTTGTATACATGTTATAAAATCAACAATACACAGATAACGCAAAAATAACAACCTAAAAACTCATAATTAAACTTCGATTACTAACTATCAACAACAGTGTTTGACATCAGACTACTACAATTTGAATAAACATTAAGTAAACAAGATAAATGAATTGTCGAAGTGACAGCAGCCTACTATTCTAAAACTTTGTAATTAAAAACAATGTAGAGCTGGTCATTTCCAGCATTTATTAAGAATCGCATTACATTTTACATCTTTACTGTTTTCCACTCAATTTAATAAAAAAATGATAAATTATGGTGTTTATTTTTTTCTCTGCAGCTATTGGTTTTGGGAAAATAATTTAAGAATAAAAAATTTTTTAAGTTATAATTTTATTTCATAAAACTTCATCTCGAAAAAAAGTTTTGATATGAAATAAATTAAGGGTTGCTAATTTCACCCCCGTATAATGTAACAGGAATATTGAAAAAATACCTGTGCTTAGTCCTTTTCGACTGCGCGAAAATTACAGAATTTCAAGTTTCTAGCTTTACTGAAATTTTAGAAACAAAATAAAAACTCAATTTTAGTAACCACCTTTTAAGGGAGATATCTCGGAAAGGGGTGGGCTGAGTAAATTTTTTTATAGGAAAGACCCATCTTACTTTCATGCGAGCAATCACCTCCTGAATTTTGTCGCATGAATTTAGAAACACCCTGTATATACCACTTGGGGCCCAAACTAGGAATCGGCGGGGATTTCATAAAATGTGTTTCCAAATATTAAAATAATTATGCTCTTTACCGCAAACGTAGCCTTCAATGCTTAGTCTAATAGTACAATCTTATTCTCGGTTGATCATTTTAGAACCTACAAAATTACTGCAGTTTTGTAGAAATAAGTAATACTCTCCGTGACTCATCCTATTGCTAAGTGCTTTTGAGACATTACTTTAATAATTGGAATACAATAATGTTGTATTCGGATGTTTGTGTGTCAATTAACTTAGGCAGTGTTTTATTTATTTAGACTTGCTTCAAAATCACTGTCATTTTCCAGCTCTTAGACTGTGTTTTTCGATATGTGCATCTATTTCTCAGTCATTCTTTTGCGCTTTTAAAATACAAGTGGCCATTAGAAAGTAATCTAATTTGTCTAAACTAACCAATCAACTGTATAGTGAGTTCTCGAATTTTACCCAAATTCTACTGATTTCACTTGTTTCTAGCAACCTTGACAGAAATCTTGAATTCCAGTTCCGTCTAAATTATAGCAACCATTGATAATAATTGCAAGAAAATGTATGAGAGCATTTACATGCAGAGAACAGTGTGCTTTAATACTTGCAATAGATTTACTAGTTTATATAGTATTAAAAAAAAACACTAAAAGACTTCATGTTAAAGTATTCTTATCAACTCACTTACAGATTGCGACAACAACAGAGTTAAGACTCTGGTTAACGCATTTACTCACGTTTCGTTCTTGCAGAGATAGTAAGTGAAATTAAACGTTGAAATTAAGATTATGTGACCTCGTAAATTACATTTAGAAATAAAACATGAGAATTTTTTAAATAGCAAAAGTCTTTATTCTGGTACAGCGTTTATCGTATTTATTGTATTTCTTACCATTGTAGATACATCACAGTTAACTAAATATATTGACAGCATACGGGTGTGGTAACGCTTAAATCCATCGGTATTAACATATTATCTTTTGCGGTCATTGTGGACAATAAATGCGTCTTCCTTATATTTTGAACAGTTAAAATGATTTTAACGAAACTTGATTTCTTCTATAAGAACAAGTTAGTTGTTTTTTCACATCTGAATGACATTTCTAAATGTCAAAATGACAATTACATAGTTTCAGTTCTGATGCTTTTTCTTATGGAATTGTCATAGCACCTCATCTTTATTTCAATCCCAAAATTTCAATATAATCTGGTGAGTATTTTAACAGTCCGCTCTTTAAGATAATTTTTAGTCATACTTTTCATGTCGCTGTTCATCTCTTTAATGAACATTGGATACATGAAAATTCTTCAGAAACTAGTTCCAAAATGCCAGACAATGAACAGTAAAGTACTTCAGATTAAGACCTAAACTTGGAGAAGAAGTGAAAATTCGGGTCGTAGCTGGAATGGTTAACAATACCTAAAAACCTACAGAATAAGTAGCTGTTTCCTGACGCTTCCTTTTCATCGTTAAAGACATTTTAAAGTGAACAAATTTTATTTCTAAAAACTATTTTCGTCACATTCTATTTAGTGACAAAAGCATGTTTTTAGATGAAAGTGTTAATAATCCAAGTTTGCGATATTCGTCTGACCAAAACTTTGTTATTCGCCAGTTTCTTAAGAAACTAAACGTTTGGGTGGAGAATTTTTGGAATATAACAGGTCGAACATTTTTTACATGAAAACTGAAATGGCCCTGGATACTGATTCTAGAAACTATCAGAAATTTCAAAATCCACGCAACGATAAGTCGCTTTTGGACAAGATGGTGCCAATATATTTAATGGATGTCAGAATTACTTGGATGTAACAGAGAACCATCTTCATGACCCGATCTGTCACCCTTGACTTTTCTTTGATATCAAATCTGAAGTTTATAACATTAAACCCCAGATTTGGTAGTTAAACTATGAAGTGATGAATGAGATGTATCAAAATTTTGCCAGAAACTTTACGTAATGAAGACAGATTTCTAAGCCAAACGTTTGTCAAAGAAATACAAGTAACCATATTCAACAGCTCTTAAAATAGTGATTATTGAATGTTTTACCTACTTATCTGTTAATTTTCTGTCAACATTGAATATTACTTAAGAATTAACTTATCCATTTTAATAAAGGTAACAAAGACTTATAGTAAAATTCTAATCCTTCTATCTTTTCTGATATGACATCTATATCAAAAAAGAACAACCAAAACCAACGTTTTTTAGTGGTTTCAACAATCTTAAGAAAAATTTTATATCTATGATCCTGCGGCCTGATAAATTGTGTTTTGAGTGGCATCTGATTCTGTCGTTTTCCAACAATAATCAGCATCTGAAACTTCTTCATCAAAGAAACATCAAATTGGTCTCGGGTTCAGTATCTACGTCTGTCACATTTCT
The DNA here is from genome assembly GCA_036346205.1 of Vesta saturnalis. Classification (NCBI taxonomy): domain Eukaryota; kingdom Metazoa; phylum Arthropoda; class Insecta; order Coleoptera; family Lampyridae; genus Vesta; species Vesta saturnalis. The sequence goes on along the minus strand of JARFJB010002472.1, from coordinate 3,401,632 downwards.
TGACACTTATCAGTGTGACACAAAAATCTCGTTATCATTATGATGGAAGCTGATGCTCAAGTTCGTCTTCCGAATGAGTGGATTCAAGCTTCTGTTGAAATCTTACAATTTCCTATGAAAATTTATCAATAAAATATCTGCCTTATAATTTTTTTTCCATTCAAATGTAACTACAAAAATTTCGACATATCTATTATTGTAAATAATGAATTGTAATAAATCTAACAATTATTAATACCGTTACCATGGATGAAATAGACTACTAATTTATGTTGATCGATACAAACTAGGATGTTCGAAATGTCGTCCATCATTTAATGTAATCAATGCCGGGGGAAAATTCAATTTCTGCCCTTGAAATACTTGTATTGTCTGTCGTATTCTTTAATCATGTCAGCTCTTGTTGTGGGTCTATCGGCATAAACGAGATCTTTTATTCGCCCCACAAATAAAAATCTAAACAAGTTAGGTCTGGAGACCTTGGTGCCAAATAAATAAACTTCCACGTCCTATCCACCTTTCAGGGTATGATTGATCTAAGAAATTCCGAACATCTTAGAATAATGTGGGCACCCATCATGTTGCAAGAACATGTCACGACGAATGGCCAAGGGTACGTCTTCTAAAAAGTGGCAATTCGTTGCTTAAAAATCTAAATATCTTTCTCCATTAAAATAAGCCATTATTTCTCCACCTAGAATCCGAACCACATTTACAGACCAACGACCCTGATGTGGACCTCCTGCATCCAGTGGGATTCGTTTCGACCAGTAGTGCATATTATGTCGATTTACACTACCATCACTATGAAAAGTAGCCTCATCTGTCCACATAATTATCGTGAAAGTATTTCAGGATCGTCGTATCATATTTGAGAGCCAGTTGATAAAACCAACCTGGTACGAAATCTTGAGCATTCAAACTATGGTGTAGGACCATGTGATATGGGTGCAATCTAAAATAGTTATATTATAAAGTAATCAGATCAATAAGACACATTGAAGTCCTTCGTTGTTAGTAAACAAAAGGACTTTAAACATTAACTCGTAAGTTATTACGAATTTTTGTCGCGCCTTCATTATTTTTTATTATTGGTCTTTTACTTTACTTTGCCTCACTTAATTATCATTTTAGTTAAAATCTATTCACATAGCATAAGATAATTTCATTAAATAATTTGGTGTTTTATTGAAACTGGACATAAAATGGCGGCAAATACATTAGTATTTGTCACAAGTTAACATTGATGTAATGACATTTTCGGTATGTAAAATGAAAACATATAACGACAAACGAAAAAATTAAAACATTTTATCATTATAATACCGAATAAAACTTTCATTAATAAATAAGTAGTCACCTGTGTTCTCTTAAAATATTTTGGACGGTGGTTCGACATGTACCCAAGTCTCTAGCTATAGCTCTGGTGCTTGAATGAGGGTTAACATTTACATAAGCTAAAACATCAACATTTTCCTCTGTTCTACCTCTGCGTTGTCTTCGGTACACAGGAAGATTCACATTTCAGTAACGCACACGGTGTGAAGTCGGAGAAAACTCTTCTGCTGTGATGCCGTCTGTTTGGGTACTGCAGTGCATACACTCTAGCAGCAACGGTTGCATTTCTCATACATTCAAAATAAACTGCCAACATATCAAATGATTCTTCATTTGTAAGAATCATTTTGGTACGAAAAGATAAAGAAAGTCTATTAAATGCAACACGATGAATAATTTTTGACATATGCGTGAAAATCATAGCTTGCTTGTTTTCAACAGGGAATTTATTATAACATTCTTATATAATTAAAAAAATTTTAGATTTATCACATTATTATTTTATAATTTGTTCTCATTGTTAGTAGCGACAGCATTACATTTAGGTAATCTGGCGGCAACCATAACATTAGTATGATAACGGTTTAAATTACTGCAGACCAATGTAAGATCTTTTCATCCAGGCTAAATTTAATAATTTCCGTTGACGCGAACTAGCCTACTAGACGTTGGAGAAACAATTCACGCCATTTACCTGTTTTTTACGATATCTGAGGATTGGAAAATGATATCGACTTGCAGTGTTCACTGTTTTATTACTAATTTAGTCTACTTTTTAAAGACCTACTAAAATTTTTATGCTTCCATTTAAAATTGTACAGAGAAAACACAACATTAACAAAATATTAAACAGCGCCTTCTAGCATTTATGTTATTAATCCGATTGCTTGAAATTTACAAATTTCTTATTGTTTAACAAAAGCTCTTTCAAACAACATCAAGTTTATTAAAATCGATCAAGCAGAACCTGAATTAAAGGCGTTTTTCCATAACAAGGTTCCCACTCCCCCCCCCCCCACCCCCCTTATTAGATGAGGCTAAAACTTGTCAAATAAAAATATGAAAAATTTGTCGAGGAACTGATATAATATTTAATATGCCCTTAATTGAGTAAATTTTGAAAATTTTGCTTTTAAAATTTTAACTGTCAAATACGCCCTCTAGCGGTGGACCTACAATTCTGAAAATAATTTCCAGGCGTTTCTCGAGGCCACTTTCTTTATAAAAATTTTTTTCCCGAACCTGTGCTATAATCCATTCCTGAGATATGGCCGACGGCCGTTCTTAGTTGGCCACCCGGTACAAGAAAGATTAAAGAAAAATTAGTCACCGAATGATGCTTTAAATTCTTAAGAGTACGAGGGCCTCTATTTATATTTTGAGCCTTGGCAACACTGATTGCAGTTCGGCGACGTTTTACGTTTCCATAGAAACGTCTGACATTGTTGACAATAATATACTTCAAACTTTTTGTCAATAGCGTTATTTGTGTTGTTTACGGTTACTTAAAGATTGCGTGTCAGCAATCAAAAGAAATTAAGTCGTGAAAATATGAAAATGTAAACTTTCACCATTAACACTCATAATAAAATACTTACCTTTTTGGGATTTTATAATGGTGTACTTTAAATTATAAATCTAAACGCGATATACCATTGGTAATGAACTTAGAAAATAACACTTTATGTTGATTCCAGTAATTAAAGAAAAGGATGAAGTTGAGGTACCTATATAATAAAATAAAAGTGACAGTTTTAAAAATTTTTATATAAAATAAAAAATTCAATTTTATTAAGTGACTTTATGTGAATATTCTGTAAATTAGTGAAAAAATAGTAAAGGATTTGCATAAATTATTCTGAATATTGATTTAATCTCCATCTTGCCTGAGATAGTATTCAGGCAAAACTTTGAAAACTTTTACTGCTACACTAAGCGCTGCGATCGATTTATATTTGTCAAGCTATCTAGACTTTTAAGGCTTCGCTTAAATCAGCGTTTAGTTTTTAAGTAACGAGAGATATAATTGCTTTCTACTTACCAGTAATATTTTAAAATCTTTTCAAACAGTTTTGAGATGTAAATTGTTCGATGTCTTATTTTAAAGAAGCGCATTTAAAATACCTTAACAAAAAGTTGCTATTATACTTTCAAGCATCTACTTTGTTCGTCCATGAGCTGTAAAGAAATCAGGACCTTATGCACGTTCAAGATTCTCTTCTGCACTTCTACGTCTGTGTTCAACCTTAATCTAAACAATATTGAATGCACCTGTAAGGATGGTGGAAGGAATCACCGACACTCAATTTCTATTCACAATCTTATAGGACTTTTGACGCTTATAAATGCTGATTTCTCGAAAATCCAAAAACTTGATTGGAAAAAAAATGAAATCATTGCTTGCAGTGAAATTACCTGCTTGCAATAAAATCATCATCTGCGTCAAAATTAGTTTGATTAAAGCGCTAATGAACGAGCTATAGGAATTTGTGATTCAAAGTTCAATTTAGTCATTTAAAAACATCAATACAGGCAAATGGTTACTATCTTACAGAAATTAATAATATATTTAGACCCTTCTAGACGTATCCGTAAAGAGTAATTTCTGCTGTTGTTGGTAGAGGTTTTCTTCTTTTCTAATTAAACTTACGATTAAAACTGAAAAAGATATAAATTAACCTTGGTATTAGAACTGTTTTCAAATGTACCGGGTGGCCAACTAAGAACGACCATCGGCCATATCTCAGGAATGGATTATATCACAGGTTCGGGAAAAAATTTTTATAACAAAAGTGGCCTCGAGAAACGCCTGAAATTATTTTCAGAATTGTAGGTCCACCGCTAGAGGGCGTATTTGACAGTTAAAATTTTAAAAGCAAAATTTTTCAAAATTTACTCAATTAAGGGCATATTAAATATTATAATCAGATTCCTATTCTGCATATTTTTGACAAGTTTTAGTCTATCTCTTCAAATAAGGGGTGGGGGAGAGTTGGAACCTTGTTACGAAAAAACGCCTTTAATTCAGGTTCTGCTTGACCGATTTTAATAAACTTGATGTTGTTTGAAAGAGCTTTTGTTAAACAATAGAAAATTTGTAAATTTGAAGCAATCTAATTAATAATAAAACAGTGAAAACTGCAAGTCGACATCTTTTTCCTATCCTGAGATATCGTAAGAAACAGGTAAATGGCGGGAATTGTTCTTTCAACGTCTAGTAGGCTAGTTCGCGTTAACGGAAATTATTAAATTTAGCCTGGATGAAAAGACGTTACATTGGTCTGCAGTAATTTAAACTGTTATCATACTAATGTTATGGTTGCCGCTAGATTACCTAAATGTAATGCTGTCGCTACTAACAATGAGAAGAAATTATAAAATAATAATGGGATAAATCTAACAATTAAAACCTTAAATAAAGAACTACGTAATTAGTGTCGCCCTAGATGTTCGAAATGTCGTCCATCATTTTCAATGCTTGAAATCAATCGTCGGGTGGAGAAAGGCAGTTTCAATTTCTGCCCTTGAAATACTTTGTATTGTCTGTCGTATTCTTTTAATCATGTCAGCTCTTGTTGTGGCTCTATCGGCATAAACGAGATCTTTTATTCGCCCCCACAAATAAAAATCTAAACAAGTTAGGTCTGGACACCTTGGTGCCCAAATAAATAAACTTCCACGTCCTATTCACCTTTCAGGGTATGATTGATCTAAGAAATTCCGAACATCTTTAGAATAATGTGCCGGGCACCCATCATGTTGCAAGAACATGTCACGACGAATGGCCAAGGGTACGTCTTCTAAAAGAAGTGGCAATTCGTTGCTTAAAAATCTAAATATCTTTCTCCATTTAAAAAGGCCCAATTATTTCCCCACCTAGAATCCGAACCACACATTTACAGACCAACGACTCTGATGATGGACCTCCTGAATCCAGTGGGGATTTGTTTCAGACCAGTAGTGCATATTATGTCGATTTACACTACCATCACTATGAAAAGTAGCCTCATCTGTCCACATAATTTAATTCGTGAAAGTACTTCAGGATCGTCGTATATCATATTTGAGAGCCAGTTGATAAAACCCAAGCTGGTAACGAAATCTTGAGCATTCAAACTATGGCGTAGGACCATGTGATATGGGTGCAATCTAAAATAGTATATATTATGAAGTAATCAGATCAATAAGACACATTGAAGTCCTTCGTTGTTAGTAAACAAAAAAGGACTTTAAATGCACTAACTCTCGTAACGTTATTACGAATTTTTGTCGCCCGGCCTCTCATTATTTTTTATTATTGGTACCTTTTTACTTTACTTTGCCTCACTTAATTATCATATTGTTAGTTAAAATCTATTCACATAGCATAAGATAATTTCATTAAATAATTTGGTGTTTTATTGAAACTGGACATAAAATGGCGGCAAATACATTAGTCATATTGTCACAAGTTAACATTGATGTAATGACATTTTCGGTATGTTAAAAATGAGAAACATATAACGACAAACGAAAAAAATTAAAACATTTTTATCATTATAATACCGAATAAAACTTTCATTAACAAATAAGTAGTCACCTGTGTTCTCTTAAAATATTTTGGACGGTGGTTCGACATGTACCCAAGTCTCTAGCTATAGCTCTGGTGCTTGAATGAGGGTTAACATTTACATAAGCTAAAACATCAACATTTTCCTCTGTTCTACCTCTGCGTTGTCTTCGGTACACAGGAAGATTCACATTTCCAGTAATACGCACACGGTGTGCAAGTCGGAGAAAAACTCTTCTGCTGTGATGCCGTCTGTTTGGGTACTGCAGTGCATACACTCTAGCAGCAACGGTTGCATTTCTCATACATTCAAAATAAACTGCCAACATATCAAATGATTCTTCATTTGTAAGAATCATTTTGGTACGAAAAGATAAAGAAAGTCTATTAAATGCAACACGATGAATAATTTTTGACATATGCGTGAAAATCATAGCTTGCTTGTTTTCAACAGGGAATTTATTATAACATTCTTATATAATTAAAAAAATTTTAGATTTATCACATTATTATTTTATAATTTGTTCTCATTGTTAGTAGCGACAGCATTACATTTAGTTAATCTGGCGGCAACCATAACATTAGTATGATAACGGTTTAAATTACTGCAGACCAATGTAAGATCTTTTCATCCAGGCTAAATTTAATAATTTCCGTTGACGCGAACTAGCCTACTAGACGTTGGAAGAACAATTCCGCCATTTACCTGTTTCTTACGATATCTCAGGATAGGAAAAGATATCGACTTGCAGTTTTCACTGTTTTATTACTAATTTAGTCTACTTTTAAAGACCTACTTAAATTTTTATGCTTCCATTTAAAATTGTAAGAGAAAACACAATATTAAAAAATATTAAACAGCGCCCTCTAGCATTTATGTTATTAATCAGATTGCTTCAAATTTACAAATTTTCTATTGTTTAACAAAAGCTCTTTCAAACAACATCAAGTTTATTAAAATCGGTCAAGCAGAACCTGAATTAAAGGCGTTTTTCATAACAAGGTTCCCACCCCCCCCCCTTATTTAGATAGACTAAAACTTGTCAAATAAAAATATGCAAAATTTGTCGAGGAACCTGATAATAGCCTGTCAAATACGCCCTCTAGCGGTGGACCTACAATTCTGAAAATAATTTCCAGGCGTTTCTCGAGGCCACTTTCTTTATAAAATTTTTTCCTGAACCTGTGCTATAATCCATTCCTGAGATATGGCCGACGCCGTTCTTAGTTGGCCACCCGGTACAAGAAAGATTAAAGAAAAATTAGTCACCGAATGATGCTTTAAATTCTTAAGAGTACGAGGGCCTCTATTTATATTTTGAGCCTTGGCAACACTGATTGCAGTTCGGCGACGTTTTACGTTTCCATAGAAACGTCTGACATTGTTGACAATAATATACTTCAAACTTTTTGTCAATAGCGTTATTTGTGTTGTTTACGGTTACTTAAAGATTGCGTGTCAGCAATCAAAAGAAATTAAGTCGTGAAAATATGAAAATGTAAACTTTCACCATTAACACTCATAATAAAATACTTACCTTTTTTGGGATTTTTTAATGGTGTACTTTAAATTATACAATCTAAACCTTTCGATAACACTTACAGTTATCTTCTTCAGTAGTAATGTTTGTTAAAAATTGTAAAGATGTAGTAAACAATTTTGTCAAATTTGAAAAATTAATTTTTTAAATTTGACAAAATTGATGTCTTCTATTTGGAAATTTTTGTTCATAAAGTCGAGCAGCTGCACGAGCATTGCAACTAGTATTACCATAATATAAATGCATATCGACCAGTTCTCGTTTGGAATAATTCATTTTTTCAGTTATTAGACACAAACAATGAATTACAAAACACGCGTAAATGCAACTATTTTAGCAAACATAAGATACGTGACTGTCAAATGCAAAGCAATCTCTGATTTATTTAATTTGGTTATTACTGAATAATGTAGTCGTTTATGTTAATGCAAAATATTTCAAAAACGGGTGCCGAATCGAAAAAATACTAAGTATGATTTTATTTTCAGAATTAAATGTTGAATTTAACAAAAAAATAGTTCTTCAAAAAAAGCAGGGACGTGCGTTTTTTTTTACTTAAAGTGATTAACTTAACATATTCTACGCCACTGGATGGAGCCAGTTGACCCAAATTCACCTGATTAATTGTACTTAATTAGAAATTTATGTGAACCAAATCTTTTTTGAGGAATCTTAAAAAAATCTTAAAAAAATTATTTTTTGATCAATCTGTATCTCGGTTAGGAAGCATTTTCGGAAAAGCGTTTATGATAATGTTTGTCTTATTTTGAATCATAGAATCTCCAGTTTTCGTTTGTCGGTGATTTTAAAATACACCCTGTATAGTGAGTCCCAGAAGTTATGTCTAAATTCACTTAAAGTTAAAGGGCATGGTTTTTGGAGAAACGCTCGGACACGTCGATTTTTATTTTTGACTGCGGTTTTTTTAGTGATTTGTAAATAGGGTGGACCAAAAATTATTTACTACCACCAACTTGATTTGTCAAATGGAAGCACCTGTTTTTTATTTCATTTTCTGAATCTGCTTTGAATTCTGAGTAAATCTCATGTACCATATCATATACCTATAATCAACAGATATCAAAATATTTACGAAAAAAAATATTGTCTTTATAAAACTATTAAGAACACTTGCAGAATAACCGTGTCCAAGGTGATCCATAAATAATAGGTAGATGTTTTCATTTCGTTGTGTGTGTCAATTTATTTCTGACGTCGAATTTCAACATTTGTCCTTTCCTAATCTCAAATCAAATATATATGTTATCAGGCGAAACAATCTGGAGATATTGAAAAAGAAAATCAGAAGAAAAGTGCGTGCCATAAGTCCAGAAGTAGGTGAAAATGTGGAAAGAGAGTTTATTCATCACCTTGGCCATTTTCAAGCCGCAAATGGTGCACATTTTGAACATTTGATTTAATTTTTTATTGTGCTTTTTGAATTGCGTGTGTCGCGTACGCGTGCGGCTGTGCGCCCGTGCATGTGCGCGTCCCATGTGCGCGTGACGTGTGCGCATGTCGCGTTGCGTGTGTGTGTGTGTGTGTGCGTGTGCGTGTGTGCGTGTGCGTGTGCGTGTGTGCGTGTGTGTGTCGTGTGTGCTGTGGCGTGTGTGCGTGTGTGTCGTGTGTGCGTGTGTGCGTGTGTCGTGTGTGCGTGTGTGCTGTGCGTGCGTGCGTGCGTGTCGTGCGTGCGTGCGTGCGTGCGTGCGTGGTGCGTGCGTGTGCGTGCGTGTGCGTGCGTGTGTTGCGTGCGTGCGTGCGTGCGTGTGTGCGTGGTGCGTGTGTGTGTGTGTGTGTGTGTGTGTGTGTGTGTGTATGGATGTATGTTAGTATCCACGATAACTCCAGAACGAAAATACCTACGTACTTAAAATTTTGTTTTTAAGTTTGATTTCATTTGACTTTGAGCTGATAAGACTAGGCGAAATCCAGCGCCTTATTCGTGTCAGTTCTTTGTTTTTATCAAATATTTCTAAAACAGCTGCATATTTAAAAGATATAAAATACCTTTATAGACCATAAACATATCGTTAATTATGTTCTATGCAATTTTTTGATCGGACGGGTTATTTAGCGGCAAAAAAATTCCTAAGATAAAATTTAAGTGTTAGTTCAAATTGTTTCATTATCTGAATAACGATTAATTTTATAAGAAAAACCGTAGACGTATTTTTTATAAAAAATTTAATATTACATACATTTTTTAATGTAAAGCGTAATAAATGTAAAAATTAAATAAATATGATTGAAAATGCTGAAACTGTATTATCGATAATTTTATAGAAGCGGGCGGCTTTGGATTTTTTTTACGTTAACGTGTATTTATAACTATGAATCTCTATGTGACATGAAGTTTTATACTTTATTCTAACATAGATTACTGTTTTTGTTTTTACAATGTTGCCTATTTTCGTAATGAACTTATTATAAGAAAGGTTTCATAATTATCCTAAAAAAATTGTTATTTAAATTATTTTTAATTTCCATTTTGTAGGTTGGAATGTTGTTTGGTGTTCCACACCAGATATTTTACATCTTCCAGGAACTTTAGCAGCACCCCGTGTATTACTCTCTATAAAAAAATCATGTGGTAAATAAGAAGGTAAAGATGGTAGATCGTTTATTGGCTAAATGTACAATATCTTAAGAAATATTATAATGTCAGAATTATCTAGCACAAAAACGTCTGACGAAGCGAAATTATTATATTAAAAATGCACATTTACTAACCTCTTACATTGCAAAACAACAATTTTCTTTGCGCATATCGCAAAAAGGGGATGAATTACAAATCTTGTTTCCTACTGAAACAATTTGTCACAAATTAAAAATTCAACATCAGTATCATTCACTCTAGAGCAAGGGGTAGAGTAGTGGGAAATTAAATACAAAAGGAAAAAAAGAAGTTGTGACAATTTTTCATGCTATTTAGAAATAAAGTTTTAATTACAGGAATTTAGGCAATAGTGATCTACAAATTGGCTGAAAGTTATTGCTTTTAAGTTTTGAATCAATAAGCACGCTAGTCGATTGTCAGTAAACAGAATTCGCAGAAAATACGACTGCTTTCCACAAAACTTTATCGAGCATCTATTATCTCGAAGTGAACCTTTAACAGATTTCCGAGTATTGTTTCGTCAAGACGATTACATTCATTCCCCTCATAAATGTTCGTTTCCTCAACTCGGCTTATAAAAAGACGTGACGTGAATTTTCGTTTTTTGAACTCTTTTACAACACGCTATCATATTATCTGCTGTTGTACGTGTAACGCTCTATTATTATTTAAAATGTTTAAAATATTTACGTTAATAAAGACGTAATTATCATTTCATTTAGTGATTTATGAACGGAAATTACAATAACCAATGATTTAGTATTACAGAAAATAAACTTCATGCTGTCTTGTGGCTGCTGGAATAAAAAATCTTAAATGTTAAAAAAACTTGTGACAACGCTTTTCTTTATTTACCCCGATGGCGTTCTTCATTTTTCTAAAGCAACGCCAATTCTCTGTGAAGATTCTAGCTCTTACAATTATATGACTGGTTGAATGCAAATTGACGGGTTATTTACGAACAATGTGACTTAAACAAGTGTATAATTAGGTGATATTACGCGTCGTTAGGCCACATGAAATTTTGTTTACAAAAAAAAACAAGTTAGTGAAAAAATTACATTGGTACGGTTACTCTTACAGAACAACGTAAAAGTTGCATAAATCAATTTCTCCTTATGCAGTAATTAGTTGCCAATTACCAATCACGGTTGTTACAGAACGACGCAGACGCTCAAGCCCCCAACCAAAATCACAATAAAATTAAATTGTTAAATACAGAAACTTATTTATTTATATATTTCGGGATTACCCCATTTCATTTGTAACGTATGGCGTTATACTGTATGAGTAAAAAGTCTGAAATAATGGCTGTAAAATTTAAACTATTAACTTTTAAGAAAATTTCGAAAATAAGTCAACTTTTATTTTTAATTGCACATTTACTGGTTCTATAATGAAATATACAGGGTGATCCACCTAAGAATAAAGATGTAACTGTCAACTGTTTTAAGTAACTCCCCATTTTTATTTGTTATTTTAATAGCCAGTGCGATTGTCGAAATGACGGTATAAAAGTTTTGCCTACTTTCATAGGGAAATTTTTAAAGAAATTAATTTTGAAAAATAAAAACATAATTTCAATTTTATTTTATCATGATTATAGGCTAGTATTAGAATGCTTTGGTTATTAATGTCAAAATCGTTAATAATTTGTCACTTTATGACATGCGTGCTGTAATTTTGTGCCATAAAGTCTTGTTGACGGGGAAATACAAACAAACTATTTATTTATATTAATACTACAGTTAGAATATGATCTGTAATTAACGTAATATTAAAGAAATTATTGTTTACTGATGTTAATATTAATGGCGCAATTGTAATTTCCCGTAATTGAAATTCCCACAGATGTTTCAAGAAGGCATCCGCTTGAACTGCTTGAAGATGTTGATATAGATATTTCTCGGTTACTCATATGTTGTACGCTACTGGATCCTAAGGTTTTGGCAATTTTCTTCTTGTTTTCGATGGAGTCTGCCACGTACCCTTCAGCAACAGCATCGTTTTCCCAATCCCCATGCGGTTTTAAAGTTCTAATGTCAGCTCCACTGTCTGCCAAGATTGTGGCAGAAGTTCTACGAAATGAATGTCCTGTGTATTGATCGGCATTGGGAATACTTAAATACTTGGCAATCTGTCGAAGAATCTGACCAAATGTGTTAATGCCAATAGGATTACAGGTACATTTACACCCATTGTAGAATTAAAAAAAAAATTTCAATCTTCAGATGCGTCGGTCCTAAACTCATGTACTTCTTAATGAGGTCGATGTAATTTATTCTACTGTCATCGTTTAATATGGTCAAAACCCTGGGTCTATGTGTTTTGATATCTCTAACATAAACCACAAAGACAGAACCTTATTATTTAATATACCTAACACACAGATTGTACAATTCTATGCGTCTGCAACCGCCAAACACACCAAATATTGTAACTACCTAACATGGAATCACATTTATTAAGAATAATCTTAAAAGTAAACATTTACCTTCATATGTAAATATTTGTCGTTGGGTGCTTCAAGAAAAAAATTAAGTAAGTGTTCTATTGAAAACACTAATGATTTCTCTGGTAAACCCAACAGAACAGTTTTTCAAGAATGCCGAAAGTTTTGAAAACTTGCTGATGTCCACATCCTTTTTGAGACGTAACATACATTTTAATTTGGAGTACATGCACCATAATGAAAAAGATTTGTAGTTTTTGACTAATAAAATAAATATCTTTAGTAAATTACCTTTAATAAATGATGATTTAATGAACTTACCTGATCAAGGAAATACGCTGTGCGGAACTGTTATAATTAAAATTGTTAGAATTTAAAGAGATATTTAACCCTGCTGTTCTCCTCGACAAGACTATACACTTGTGCTCCTTCGGGTCATAATGACCCGAATTCCTGAAATATGAATTAACACCAAAATAACAACAATTTTTATGCATTTATTAACTTTATTTCTCTAATGCAATGTTTTTTATATGAAACGTGAAACTTACAATAAATTCAACCAAATTTAAATAAAAAAAAGAAAACGGAATAAAAATTGTCTAATAATTGATGTGATCCACTACTTCTTACAGTCGGGACAATAATAGGTCACGTGTTCTTTACACAAATATTTTTTACACTTAGTGCAGGTCATATTAGTTTTGTTATCACATTTAGAAGGGCAAAATTTGCAGCGTGCTCGTTTGTTTTTGTTGCTAGTTCCAGGAAGAGGTGCGGTAGAATTTTCCACCAATTGTTGATGATTAGCTGTTACAATTGCAGCTGCTTGTTCATTACGGGGAAGATGCTTTCTGGACAAAATGTAAGGATTTACCAATTGTTTGCCCAGTTTTTCCAAAAACAGTCTTCTTTTGAACAAAACATTTTTATTCCAGTCTGGATTTATTTTGCGCCATAAGACGAAAGCATTATAGGCACTGGTATCTAAAATGTTGTAAAATAAGGTTATGGGCCATCGATTTGTTTTTCGTTTGCATGTGTATACACCGATTAGCTGATCTAATGTATCAACTGCTCCTTTGGTAGAATTATAATAAAGCATAATTTGTGGTTTTTTGTCTTCTCTGTCGCTTATTTGTTTCTGGTACTCATTAGAATGACCTTGTATTTTTTTGGAATATAAGACACAACTGCGGTATCTTGAGTAAAATAAAATTTGGAACTATGCACAACGTTATTTACTTCCATGATAGGTAGCTCAGGCTTGCTTTTCCTGACAGTCCCTAACATAGTAAGATTTCTTTTTAGAAGCACTTGACCCAATTTATACGATGTAAAGAAATTGTCACAAGTTATATTCTGACCTCTTAGTCCATAAGTAAGGTCTAAAACTACTCTCAGCCCCTGATCCTTCTCAGGTTTTCCCCCAGGTGGTTTTCCCCGTATACACTTGAACTCCCAAAGCATCACAAAGCGTCCATACTTTGATGCCATATTTTGCTGACTTGGTTGGTATATACTGCTTCAATGGATAACGACCTCTAAATGAAACCAGCTGCTAGTCCACAGTTACGTTTTGCCCAGGATTGTACAATTTTGGTAGTATTTCAGTCCATTTGTCCCAAAATTCTCTAATAGGAGCCAACTTATCCCGTAGTCTTCTTTCTTGACTATCTTCTTTATTATCAAACCGTTACACGAGTGATATGTAATAACATCGTTTCAACGACATTGTTGCGCGAAAAACAGAGTTTCTACATTCCACAAGCTTCTGGTAGATTCATCATGCGATGTGTAAACTCCTCCTAACAATAAGAAACCTATGTACACCTGCAACGTAATGTCATCTAATTCTTGCCACTTGTGACCGTACACTCTACGACCTTCGATGTTAGTCATTTTCAAAATTATATTTTCCAGAGAACTATTGAAAAATAGCTGAAATGTAGATTTTACATCCTGGACTCGTGTATTGCTGTATCTAGTAGGACCCGGAGCGACTTTTATTATATTTGCACTAGTTGTACGCCCTGATTGAGGAAATGGATCTAACATGCAAGTTATGGCATTATATTTAGATTGAACCGATTGAGCAGGTGGCATCAATTGCGTAGGATTTGTCCGTCCAGCATCGTTGAAAAAATCATCGTCTGACTGTTCATAATTACTATGTTCACTGATATGATCTTCCTCTTCAGAAGCTTCATCGTCACTAATGTCATTCAAATTATCAATAAGTTTTTCTAAGTGTTCACCACTAAGATATTTTTTGCCATTATTGTTATTTCAGCACTTTAGAGGAACTAGTAGTACGTACAACAAACCGCACTTTACTCTGCAACGTAACAAACAAAACTGTCGGTTGCATACTGCAATATGATATTTATACCTGCTGCAAGTTGCAAGTCTGTTCCTGTTTCGACTAACACACGCGGCTACAGACCTGCCGAAAATGCTGTAGTAACTTGTATAGGTAGGTACATTTGAACAAGCATGTGATGATATGCATATTATCTATCCTCATATTTCAATATAAAATAATTGGAAATACAAATTTATACGTCCTACTAATGTATTACAGCCTCGGGTCATAATGACCCGAGGATCATCAATGTAACAATCATGTTTAATAAAATAAGGAAAAAAAAATTATTAAAACAAATAAGCCACCTCATTCTTCAATGGATTAGAAACAAAGCCCTTAACTACGAAGTTTAGACATTAATAAACAAGTAATAAAAAAGTTATCTTAACAACAATTTAATTTCGTGTCATATAGACCCGAAGGTAGCAGCAGGGTTAAATAATAACTAATTACTCCCTAGGAACCGAAAATTATTAGAGTCAGTCGGTCAATGAAAAAGAACAATGTATTTTCAAGCTCTTAAAGCAGTTATTAAATGGTGAGCAATTAAATGTTTCAATAATAAAAGTTATTTCAATTTACTGTAGTGATTGAATATATAATTTAACCATTAAATACAACTACAATTGGTATGTGTCAAAATATAAGTATACTTCAAAATACATTTTAGAACAACGGATCGTAGGTACGAAGTGTGGTTCACACAAGTAGAAGCACAGTTCGCTACCTAGAAATATTAGTCGAGGTCTGACAAAATACAATTACATCCTGTCATCTATTGAAAGTGACGTATTAGCTCATGTAAGCGATTTAGTCAAAAATCCCCCTGAGACCGATAAATACACAAAACTAAAAGAACGTCTAATAAAACAATTTGCAGATACTGAAAGCCAAAAAATTAGACGTCTGCTAGCAGGAGTCGATTTTAATGAAAAAAGACCGTCTGATTCATTACCTGAGATGAAAGATCTCGCTGGTAATAAAATTAGCAATGAGGTACTGAAATCGTTGCTATTTTAGCAATCAGTAATGATGATCTGGATCAGTTAGCCGAAATGGCAGATAAAATTGTAGAAGTTACCAACCAACCCAAAGTCTATTCAATTATTTTTTATTGATAGTATGCTTGTGCATTAAAAGTGATGAAACAGTTCAAAATAATCAGTTTGATGTGATCCAACAGCAAATTGCAAATTTATCTACACAAATAGCTGCTATCAATTCAAACAGATCTTCACGAAATTTTAATGTCATCAGCACGACAACGAAATAGTTCACGATCAAAATCCCGCTCCAATTTTAATCCAAACGGAAAGTTTTGTTGGTTCCATTATAAATTTGGGAAAGAATCACGTAAATGTACTCCACCTTGCCAATTTAAAAAGCAGGAAAAGATACAAGCTTGAGTTCCTGCCAGACGACCAACACCTCAAGCCAAAATTCTAGTCGTCTTTATATAAGTGACAAATCAACCGGTTTACATTTTTTAGTTGATACTGCAGCCGAAATATCAGTGTGTCCACCAACAACCCAAGAAAAACGTAATGTTTCAACATACAAAAGACGTAGATGTACAGTTTAAATTTAGGTCTACGCCGTCAATTACCTTGTACATTTGTAAAAGCACAAGTAAACAACGCTATTCTCGGTGCTGACTTTCTTAAAAATTACAATCTATTAGTTGGCCTAAAAAGAAAATGTTTAATTGATGCAAATACCGGTAGACTTTCAGAAATTTGCACTATTAAATCAGATAATACAATAGCAATTAACCCAGTCATGAACAAAAATGAAAACATATACACTAAATTATTAAAAAATACTCAGATATTACAAAACCGACCTCTATTATAAAATTTTCAGAAATTTCACGAAACAAGTCTCATGGAGTAAGTCATGTTATTGAAACAAAGGGCCCACCAATTTTTTCAACTCCACGTCGTCTATCGCCAAAAAAGTTAAAAATCGCCAAAGAACAATTCCAAGTAATGATTAATCAAGGAATATGCCCACCTTCGAAAAGTGCATAGGCATATGGTATCTAAAAAAGGCGGAGATTGGCGTCATTGCGGTGATTATAGGCGACTGAATGGTCTCACTACTCCTGATCGATACCAAATATTCAAGATTTTTCATATACTTTAGATAATAAACAAATATTTTCAAAACTAGATCTGATCAGAGCATATCACCAAATTCCAGTTCGAAAATGTGATATAGAAGAAACAGCAGTTACAACTCACTTGGGGTTTTTTGAATTTATGGTTATGCCATTTGCTTTATGCAATGCCGAACCAACTTTTCAAAGATGTATACACCACGTACTAGGAGATTTGCCTTTTTGATTTGTCTATATAGATGATATTGTAATCACATCACTCAATGAAAAGGAACACATCGAACATTTGGATACAGTTTTTAAAGGATTAGATGGGTATAACATTAGCATTAATCCTCCCAAATGTGATTTAGGACTTGCAGAAATTTCTTATCTAGGATATAAAATTACAAGAAATGGTATTACTACTCCACTTCCAGAAAGAGTTAAAACGATTCAAAATATTCAACAGCCCACCACTGTGAAAGAGTTACGACGATTTCTAGGTACAGTTAACTTTTATGGACGTTTTATTACACATGGAGCAGACATTCAAACTTCACTATGAATTAACTAAAAATAATGCTAAAGGAAATCAAAAATGAATTTGGAATAGTAATGCAATTCAAGCTTTTAAAAGCTGTAAAAAAGAATTAGCAAAAGTCACACTATTATCACATATATGACCATTACCTTTAATATTAATGGTGGATGCATCAAATACCTCTGTAGGAGCTGCACTGAACCAACTTCGCAATGGACAACAAGAACCTTTAGGATTCTGTTCTAAAAATTTATCACCGACTGAAAACAAATATAGTACGTATGATAAAGAATTAATGGTTATATACAAAGGAATTAAACACTTCCGGTATATGTTAGAAGGCAACGTTTTCACAATATACACCGATCACAAACCTCTAATATTTACATTTCCGCAGAAGCCAGAAAAATCATCCCCAAGACAAGTCAGACATTTAGGATTCATTTCACAATTCTCTAGATATATTAGATACGTAGATGGAAAGAAAAATAATATTGCCGATATGTTATCTCGCATCGAAGAAATAACAGTACCGGAGACAATTAGTACAGAACAATTTCATGAAGCACAATCAAATGATCAACAATTTAAATACAGAACAACTCTAATGAACATGCACTGAAGTTAATTTCAATAAAAATACCAAACACCGATGTTTCACTAGTTTGCGATACAACAACGTTTGTGGCTAGACCATATGTACCGGAATGTTTGCGAGAGAAAATATTTAGATTAGTTCATAGTTTGTCTCATCCTGGCATAAGAAAAACAGTTGCTCTAGTAGGAAGTCAATATGTATGGCCAAATATCTCAAACGATTGTCAACGATTGGCTAAGAATTGCATTGCTTGCCAAAAATCAAAAATTTGGAGACATTCGGACTTTTTAGGCATAAGGCTCAACTCAGCTTCTTCTGCTTTTTTAAGGATTTCCTTACCCTCGTCTAAATTCATTTTTGCAAAATTTGTTTACAAAAAATAAATGACACTTATAATGCAAAACTATGGCAACTATAATAAGACCATTCATGAACTACTGTGAAATGATATTTTTTTTTGTAACGATCTGAAATTATTATTTCATATAAAATGTGCATCAAAGTGGCCAGTTCGACGACAAAATAGCATATGAAATTCGTTTATAAAACTCCTGTCATAATCCCTTGCATTATAAACTAATTTCTTAAGGAACTATTATTATCTGCATACTATCGGATCAATGTCAGTAAAGTGATTGAACTATCAAAAGATTTGTACATGGTCAAATTAAGAGAAAGAGACCAAATTGATATAATAATGACTGGATATGGTGATAGCAAAATAACACAAGATCAATTATGCCAGTTATTTAACATTGCTAGCAAAATTTTAAAAGATTTCAAGAGTTTTTACCAACATCTGGGCGACCCGCAATAAATGAAGAAATGCAGCTTAATATGCTACTGGATTTGCACGAAAATCGATATAAACCAACTCGTGTTGTTGCTGCGGATCATGAAATTAGTCAAAAATCGGTAGTAAATCACGTGAAGAAACAAAAATGGCACCGCATAAAATCATTTTATTGTACGAGAATCCTGAAATTTTAAGAAGGATATTATTTTCAAATGAGGCATCATTCTATTTGAACGCACAGTCAATAGACGATATTGTTGATATTGGACACCCGCCAATCCTCACTAGTATCGCGAGCAAAAAATATAATATCCCCAGAAATTAAACGTGTGGGCGGAAATTATTGGTCATAGGATAATAGGTCAATATTTTTTAATGGTCACTTAACCGGGCCAATGTACCAAACATTTTTGGAAAACGAATTCATTTCTGCATTAGCCGTTATTTTTCTAAATTCGAAGGCTCCTGACATTCCGAATAATATGTTGTGTTATCAACAATAACAAGATGGAGCACCACCGCGTTATGCAAGACCAGTTCAGCAATACTTGAATGATATATTTTCCCCAATAGATGGATTCGACGAAAAAGTTCAGTGAAATGGCGCGCAAGGTCTCCTGATCTCACAACTCTCGATTATTTTTCTTTGTGGGGTATGTGAAAAATCAAGTTTACCGCGAGAAGCCAGACAATTTGGAACAATTATAAGAACGATAATACAACCGAATACACATCAAAACGTGCTACAAGATTTTCAAAGTCGACTAGGATATTGTCAAGAAGTTGGGGGAGGACATTTACTTTGAGACGGTTTTGTTTGTTTTCATTTTCACTTGATTTCTTTATTTTTTAGTTAAATATTATTATTGTAGGAAACGTTAAAATTAAAGCTGCGTTTTTTTACTTTTTAAATCTAATTATTTAGAAAAATTCCTTATGAAGGTAGGCAAAATAAAAATAAAAATTGAGAGTTGTCATTCAAAAAAGTTGACAGTGACATCATTATTCTTAGATGGATCGCCTTGTACATTTCATTATAACACCAGTAAATGTTCAATTAAAAATAAATGTTTACTCGTTTTTGGAATTTTCTCAAAAGTCAATAGTCTAACTTTTACAGTTATTATTCCAGACTTTTTACTCACACAGTATATATTTTAACAGTTATTTTGTGTATGTGTTTTGCAAGTCCACCGAACGATTGTGACTAAGAGGCTTTGACCCAACACATTCTAGCAAGTATAGCCCTTTAGCTAGCGATAGTAATTAGAGCACTTTGGATGCGTCGACAGAGGATTTATTAGTTGTACTTGAATAGTATAACTGCTGATAAGAATAAGTCTTTTTAACCCATAAATGATGGAATTATCTTTTAACATATTCCGTTACCATTAGGAACCGCTAGATCTTTTGAGGGGTTATTTTGAAATCTACAACACAAAGTAAAGGTCAGTTAAAGAATATTTTTATTATGAAATAGCAGTTACAATTGGTGCGAAATTTCAGATTACAATATAAGCCCAGGCATACGTTGCATTTGATACATTTTGTTCTCATAATGGATTTACAATTATCCTCTGCACATCTAATTTTCTTGTTTTCTGGAACCTTTACCAAACATGACCTATTATATCATATCTAACTTCGTCTGAAACACGACCAAAAGTCCAACTCGACTGGCTAGAAAATGTTCTACCACGGGATTTTGGGGGATTACTATATTTAGTCAAACAAAATTTTACTACTTCTCTTATGAATTGTAACTGAACAAGTTTGTCACCTGATTTGTTGTATAAAATCCATGCACTCTGAATCCATACGTCAGTGAGCCAGGTGAATAAAACTCACCTCCACTTCGTACGCCCAACTCCTGTTCCCGCCCATCAGGTTCGTACCGGCCATGGCACTATTATACTTCCCTATTACACACGGTCTTACAACTTGAATGTTTTCCTTCTCTTTTTGAAAATATCGTTTTACGTGGCCTAACGGAAACACTCCATTGGAAGTTGAAGTCACAGTTACCACACTGTTGTTTACGCAACGTACTAAAATTATCCCATTTTCTATATCCAAAATAGAAATATATTCTCCACGGTTTCTTTTCTTCGTTTATGTTTTATTTACAATTGGGCAACTGTTTGGGATTCGGTTATCGCGTGTAGTCCCCGTTACTCCATAACCTAGCTCTTTGAGGTAAATGGAAACTGATGAAAATGTCACAATAAAGGGAGCATTTGATTTTTGATCAGTACCTTGATGAGGTCACCTTTTGTGCTCAAGCACCAAATGTTTACCCCGTATGAACTGATTACAAGAGCTTCGCCTGAAGTACCTCACTATCGATTCATCATAACCCAAATCTCGCTCAGGTACGTAATATTTATGAATTTTTTCTTGAAGTTTTTCAATTAGAGGTGTTAGTTTACAATTTTCGTCTAATGGATCCATGCTATTGTTATCTGTACAGCGAAGATAGCTCCAAATTGTTATGAAACGACCTCTTCGCATAGCATCTGCAACTAAACATCTCCCATATCGCTCTGTTCCAATAATTTTTTTTTCTGGTAAACAATCATACTCTGACAAAATTAGAATGGGCAAAAAACATAATTTCTGTTGAAGTAGTTTCCGGGTTTGGACACTGTTTCCATTGCGCATATTTCGTTGCTTCTGACACCAAGTGTGAAATTATATCATCATCGAAGAATAGATCAAAATGCAACCAAATTATTCTTTTTTCTGAACAAAACCAGTGTACCGTAATGGAAAAAATTGTAATTTTTAAGTGTTTACTTTACTTATACAAACTTGATGTGCATGATTTCTTCTTTAAATATTTTAGACTAAATATAAACAAATAAACTTCACAGTGATAAATTTCTGTAGTTACAAAGTTCAGGCCAAGATGTTAGATTGGTGTATCTAGATGAAGCGTGGATTTATCAAAATGGTTCTAATATCCATCGTTGTGTGCACGAGTCTGATATCAAAAGTGTTCTATCCAAAATCAAAAGTGAAGGTAAAAAGTGTACCATTATACGCGCGTGGTGTAATGTAGGGTTTGTGGAAAACTGTGACTTCTTAATTTTAATTGTCTGGTGGATATGGATAACGCACAGTATCCACTCGGTGCAGTTAGACAAGCCACCTTTATTTTCTAGTAAGAACGATCAGCTGCAGGGGTGGTTTGTTACGCAAGGGGTCGAGATTTAGGGCAAATTAAGTTCTAGATGGAAAAATTATGTGGTTGATAATACTTTGATTAAGCATGGTTTTACGATTACCTCCTTACCATTTTCAACATAACCCTATTAAAATGGCATGGGTTTTTTGTAAAAGCTATTATATTAAGTAAATAATTCTTAATCTTGATTCTTCTGGAGATGTAATTCAGTTGGAATAATGCCCCACTCTTTGGCATACAAATTTTAATACAAGGGTTTTTGTCAGGTCTTGCCGTGGATACGAATGCAGCAATCTTGTGGTCAATTCTATTTAGCTAAACTTAAATGGATACATTTCTGGTTATCTACATTCATGTGTACGTAACAGTCAAGAAAAGAACGGCGCCGTAAATTTCATTACGAAAGCAAATTTTCACACTGGATTACTTATAAAAAGCTCTGTGAGTTTCCTGGACAGGTTAACCTTCCTATTGTCTTAACGTTTTAGTTTCACTTATTGTGTTCGGGTCTTTATGACCGGGGACCCTATAGTTGTCGTTTTATTGTCGTTAAATTGATATAACTGTAAATAATAAGAAGAAATAAGATGTAGTATTTATTATTTATTAAGTAAATTTTATTATGTTATTTTATTTTTATTACATATTATAAATGTTGTGTAAAGAACATCTGAAAAACGTAGTAGTTAGGTATATACATTTATTTGTTACATTCTTGACAGTAGCAATATATGTGAGCTTTACATAGGTATTTTGAGCAATTACAACATACCGTACTAGTTTTATTATTATTTTGTTGAAGAGGAACAAAAATTACATCTTTTACGCTTGGTTGTGGTTGATTGTTCCTTACTTCGGCATTACTGGTTGAAGAACGTGACTTTATAACCATTTCAGCTGCAGGAATAATTCGAGGGAAACGTTTTCCTTCTTACAATAATAAAGTGATCTAGGAATTACCCAGTTCTTTAAGAAATAGTCGCCGTTTTGTAAGTTCTCCAGCATTCCAGGTTGGAGTTACTTCGCACCACAGAACATAAGCGTTGTATGCTGAAACGTCCTTGATATTGTAAAAGATAGTTATTGGCCATCTTTTAGTTTGCCGTCTGCACGTGTATGTTATTATTACCTTGTCTAACTTGTCTACAGGACCTTTAGTTTTGTTTTAATCTAAAATCATAAACGGCTTTTTATGGTCTTGGTTACACACTCCGTTATCGTGGTACATGGTGCTCATGAGTGTAATATTTTTATTCCGTTTCGGAGTATAGGAAATATCGACGTGTCCTTGGTAAAGTAAAATTTTGAAGAAAGAACTTCTTTCCTGTTGCAGACCAATGCGGCTGGCAATTCAGGCTTAGTTTTGCGGGTAGTACCAAGCATGGTTATTTTTCTTTTCAATAGCATTGGTCCCAGATCGTATGAGGTAAAAAAAATATTACATGTTACGTTGTGACCTTTTAGACCATAAGTAAGATCTAGCACAGCTCTTTTACCTGGAGCTCTCTCTGGAGGTTCACCTTCTTTTTTCCCTAGGTAAACTTCCGTGTTATACGCATAAGCAGTTACAGAAGTCCAAATCTTGACTCCGTATTAAGCAGGTTTATTCGCTATGTTCTGTCTAAAGGGGCAACGGCCTCTAAAAGGTACCAGTTGCTCATCTACAGTTACACTTTCGTGAACATTATAGAGCTTAGGTAGAATTGCAACCCATTCATCCCACAAGTCCCAAATGGGAGCTAATTTATCAGTTTGGCGTCGTTGTGGTCGAGTTTTGTATCGTCAAAGCGAATTATTCGTGCAATTACATAAAATTGTTGTAGGGACATCGTTGCTCTGAATATTGGACGACCTACATTTCCATCCCACAGGTTTTCTGTTGCCTCAACATGAGATTTATGCACTCCAGCTAGAAACATTAGGCCAAAGTTTGCTTCTAGTTCAGCTAATGTTAGTTCTTAAAACGTGTCGCCACAAAGACTTTTGCCTTCTAAATTTGACATTTTCAAAATTAGGTTCACAATTTTGGCTGTGAAGAAGTACGTGGAATTTGTATCAATTATTCGCGACATAGCATACCTTGTTGGCTCATGAATCAACGAAATAGTATTTGCTGCTGATAACCTTCCCGATTGATGTGTCTTTTCATTCCATACTATATTGCCATCTTTTGAAGTTACGTGATTATCCGTATCAGCTTTGTGATTGAGTCACATTTATGCACAATTTTGTGATGGTCTTTTTGTTATCCCTAATGTTGGGGGCTATTTTGTAATGGTCGTCACGTTGGGGGTTACTTTGTGATGGGCCTCTATAATGTTTGGGTTCAATTTCAATCTTTTACAATTTCGAACTTATTGAGTAAAATTTTATATTGTTTTGTGAAAATGTGAAATGATTCAACGTCAACTAACGTGATTTAAATTTACAAAGATAACATTCACTAACTAAACTTTATTTTTATTGTTATCACATTTCTGTTGTGTAAATGAGCTTTAAAATTACTCAACAAGTTTCTTTCTCCGATTTATCGGGACGCTCCAGCTAGCTTAATGTGGGTTAAATGGTTATCGTTATCATTCACCAAAATTGTTCTCAATCTGATGTTATTAATTACCTGTACTTTCCAATTAATTGAACTTACTTTCTTTGGTATTTACACACGCAGTCTTTGTATAACCTTTTAAGATTTGCAACAATCAATAATAAAAACGAACCAAAAGTGATAATATATAATTAAGTCAAATTCTAAATGCATACTGTGTTTGGTTACAACATTACATAAAAATGATTCTAATCCTATGTTAATATTCTTAACGTAACATTCAAAAAAAATCCTTTACAAATGATCAACGAAATACATTTTCGTTCAGCATTTGTATCCAAACATAAATTTTAGAATAAATAAAACACCAATTTTCGTTTATTTGTACTATCAAATGGTATTACTTGTTATCACTTTGTTGAAAAGCTGATGATGTAATGCCTTGAATGCGTTTTATAGACTGCTGTCGCCTTCCTCTTTTTTTTCTTTTTACTATCTTCTTTGGATTTTTGTTGGGGATCAATACTATTCTAATTTTCTTTCATCAGATAATGATTTTAGTCAATAATTGTTCGATATACTATTTACACTACAGTTTTTACTTAATTGTTCAGTTTTAACTACAAATAGCCTGCGCAACAAAATGCAAGCTATTTACAAACCGCGAATGCTTCCTTTTTATACATCAATAAATTCTAGTTATTGTCCTTCATACTTGGATTTACCAATTTGGGTCGATTACTGTCGATTATATTTATTATTCACTATTTAAGCACAATTGATTACCGTTTTGAGACATATAAAACACGATATCTTCACTTTTTATACGTATTTCCGATTATGATGCAATCCTCCTTATTTCCGCCAACTCGGCAGCAATTGCACTTTATGTTATTTCAGGTTTTCCTCGCATTCATACGAAAAATATCATTTATATTCTCTTTACACAATACTAACTGACTTTTACTGACTTTTATAGTTATACAACATTAATAGCAGCATAACAAAGCTACAGAAATCGCTTTTTCACACGTTTGGTTAAATTCAATTCAACCTTGATCGTTTATTTAATGTGACCCTTTCTGTTCGCTTATTTAACAAGGCTGACTTTCAAATACACATCATTATAACAGCGTTCCTACTTGCTCCCTTATTCAAAACAGTCATATCCTCAAAATACCGCGTATATTTAAAAGCTTTTTACTATATAAATACTCATCGAAACAAGCTCAAACTTTTTATCTTACTATTAATTACATTTATACACAAATAACCAATAGCCATATAATTTCATATAACAGCGCGAAATTCGAATTTCTAATGCCTCCATTACAGCTTCATCTGAAATCGTAGCTTCCACTTCGTCATCCGATTCGCTATTATATACCTCGGTTTCGGACAACTGGTTTTCTCCTTCACAAACATTACAATCACTATCACAAACACACAAAAGTTTCTCAAGTTCACTATTCGTAAGAACTATCTCACCACACATTTTCAATAATAAATTTCAATTGTTATGTATTTTTTATTAGAGTATAGCGTCAAGTTTGATATGTACTACGAAACTAACACACATATGCTCACAGGCTACATTTGTATGCGGAGCCACAGACAAGTCTCAGTAGGAATAAACTTGCTCACCGGTACGCAAATAACGGATGCAATATGCACATTATTGCGGCAATATTATGTAAGTTATTTATATTATATATATACTAAAAAATAAAAATAAAACAAATCTATGATAAAAATCTGCTTCTCGTTCTTCTAATTTGAACCACACAAATTACCGGGTCATGTAATCCCAAACAAAGTGGGTGTAACAAACTCATAAAAAAAAAATTAATTATAATATTCTAATATCAATCTAGGTACACCATTATTAGAGTAATGAAATAAAAGTCATGCAGTAGCAACGAAATATTTAAATAAATTAAGGAATTATGCACATTAAAAGAACGCGATTGAGTCATATTGAACCGAACACAATAGGAGGGTTAAATTAAATGGATATATATTGAAGTTCTGATTACCTATTGACCTTGCGACCGAAGAACTAAGTTTGCATATAAACATACCTCCACATCATGTTTAATAACCAAGAAAAGAAATAGACAAATGCCGTCGGTAAATTTTATAACGAATGCAAGTCTTCACGTTGAGTTATTTACGAAAAAGCGTTGTGGATATCCTGCAAATCTCTCCCGTGTGCTGTATTTTGGAAGAGTGAATAAAGTAAAATGCATTCTATTAGTGTTCACGTAGATTTAGTTTAGATTTATGACCAATGTAAGGAATGTACAATATCCGTTTTATGTAGGCAATAGACGTTCAAAGACTAAATTTTTTTTTTAAATTGGTCGCTCGAAATTTAACGATTCTCGTGTAAACAAAGTGTAAGTAGCGTGAAAAACTATGTTGTAATGTTGTATCAGTTTCACTTTCAAAATATAACCTACAACTTTCAAAAGTTAACTTAAGTTAGTAACTTTTTGTTCTTTTGACAGTGCTACTACACTCTCTCTAGATATCTATGGCTTACTCTGATGCAACATAAGTTGGACCTGAGTATATTTAGGGTTAAGAAAAAAAAAGGCAACAAATCGGATACCGATGCATATAAGTCGTTAGAACAATTAAATTAATAAAAATTGTTACTGGGCAATTGATCTCACCTTAAATGTATAATTTTTAACCATATTAACCTATTGTAAAATCTACAAAAGTAAAATATTACAAATTCATTGACCTGATCTCTATCGGTATATAATACATTTTAAAAATAAAAGAAAAATCCACTATTATTTACAAAACGGCTTAATAGTATATTACAGTACGTGTGAAGAAGCTAATAGTTTAACTCATGCATATGCCGAGATGAAACGTCACACATGTGAGTGATTTAGTTTCTCACGAGTACTGTGTAGTGTTTTGTTCAATCTTGCTACTAAAAATTCAATAAAACAAATTGTTTGTCTTCGTTCTGTAATAGGGCATATGCCGACCGCAAATACGTCCAGAAACTATGCGTTTTCGGCAAAAATAAGACTAAATTACAGTTGGTATTCGTTGTAGTGACAGAACACATAGCCTAATCGCGTTACCGTACGTGTACGCATCCGTTGTTATGTCCGTAGTAGTTTCTTATAAACTACAAACTACCTCGATTAATTATTATAAAGTTAACAAATTGGTAAGGTACCTACAAAATTCGAGTAATGAATAATTTCGCAATTGTATTTTTTAGGTTATGTTGGTTACTGCCAGTTGTCAGTATTGCCAACTTAATTTCAACAGGTATGAACTTCTAAAAAATACAGCAATTTTATTTATTTATTTTAAGCAGAAAATAAATGAATTAAATGGCTACACATATGTATTATAGACTGTTTTACGCTTGATTGTGTGTTTTAGTTTAGGGATGACTTTTTTAAAATCAATTGCATTACTTTTAGTGCCCAGATTAAATTACGTAAAATTGATTATTGATATGGAGCATCATACTTTCTTCAAAAAAACAGTAAGATATATTCATAGCCATAAAGTTTATCATAAAGATGAACTACTCTTTATTTATATAGATCCGGGTCGTAAAGAGGTGCTACGTCTAACAGGGAATTATCGAAAACATCCTCAAATCTAGGTAATCTAGAATATTAGTGTGAAGACATTTTCGGCAGTCAAGACTTTCAGGATGGGTGCACTTCCCCTTATGTTCAAAATTAAGGGCAGCGTAATTTAACTTATCTGGTTCTTCATAGATAACATCACTACCAGCATCAACTTCACCGTTTTCACCTTGAGGGATTATTATTGTAATAGCTTACTAACAGGTAAAAACAGATAATAGCCCTGATTCTGATTCATAATAGTACTCATTCGATTGTAATTATGCTTTAGGAAATACATACAGCGGATAATGTACACCGTCCAGGGGCCATGACAACGGGGTGAAGGCCCAAAAGCAAGTTACGATGACCTATACCAGTCTTATAAGCTAGAATTAGGGTCCCAGAAGACAAGTTTAAATTTCCCTCATAGATGACGTCACAAACAAATTCAAATTTTTGGCCAAGGAGGCAAGGACCTGACAGTCAGTTGCTAAGCCCTACATCTGCCTTACAAGTTAGCATTATACCCCTTATTACAATACAAATTCGTATTTCCAGCCATAACATGCAGAGACTTAAATGCAAATTCAGATTTTCCGCCAATGGGGCCTCGACAAGGAGGCAAAACCCCGAGAGTAAGTTGCGCAAATACACCTGTCTTAAAAGTTAGCATTAGGCCCCTTATTATAATACAAATTCAAATTTCCCGCCAAAGGTACCACGACCAAGTTCCGATCACGAAGGGCGAAGACCCGAGAACAAGTTGGGACACCCTACACCTGTCTTACAATCTCAGTTATGTTCGCGGTGGGTTGGAGTGGGGGTCGCCGAAACAGTCTTCGCCGAAAGCCTCACGTCGTAAAATTTTACCTATGTGAATAATATAAAGTACTTAAAGCCCTCCAAATATCGTTAGCATAAATTAATTATTTTCTGATTTCAACAGTTATGTAACCGCAATAACAACCTTAAGTACATCAATGTATATGGAAAAAAAATACCAGTAGTGTATTTTTAAAAGCAGATTTGCGACGCCGTCTAGTGATGTATTTTTAAACTAGTGCATGTTTTCTGTAATGGAAGTTGATCGTGGCCCTACCTAACGGTGTATTTTTATAACCAGATTTGCGACGCCGTCTAGTGATGTATTTTTAAATTAGAGAATATTTTCTATAATAGAAGTTGATCTCTCTCTCTCTCTCGCCCCCCCAGCCTCTCCTCGTCTATTTTGTCTCTCGCTTGTTTCTTGCGTTATTAGGTTAGACCAAGTACACTTACAATATTAGGTTACATTAGTAAGTAAAACACGGTTTTAGGTTAGGCCAATGCGCGCGTGCGGGGCCATATTACGATTCTTAGAAATCTAAAATAGAATCAGTTCACAAGAATCTTTCACGGTTAGCGGTTTCAAACAACCCTGAAAAGGCCGGTTTGGGAGCGCGTGATTCAATTTAGCAGAAATGACGAAAGTAGTACGCACGATACGAGGGGAAAGCAAACAAAATGTATTAAGAATAGACGAGAGAAAGAAGAGGCTAGGCGAGCTGATAAGGAACATAAACGAAATAATGAAACTAGATTTAGGGTTATATGAAATGCATAGGATGATGAAGAGACTTTGGCTCAGCAATACATCAAGGAGCGTAATGAAGCAACCTGTAATTAGTGTAGATAAGGATAAGTATGGAAGGTGAAAATGAAGTGGTAATGAATTTTTAATTTGATATGTGTTTAGCGCGACGCACTCTCATCTCGTGCCGCTCCAGTGCGACGTCCCCGTCGACGAACCATCTATGCTGCCGCTCAGGCCGGGCGACATATCCTAAAAACCATGTATTTATTAATACAGCCTAATATTGTACGTGTATGCATTTCAAAATTACTTTATTCATTATTACATATACATATTTAAAACATTTTAAAGGCGTCCTTACATCGCACTTTTTGTTGACTATATTCTAGACATATTTGCTAAATACATATCAAATTAACAATATATTACCACTTCATTTTAACCTTTCATACTTATAATTCCTTATCTACACTTATTACACGTTGCATCATTACGCTCCTTGATGTATTGCTCTTCATCTTCCTATGCATTTCATAAAACTTTAAACGTAGTTTCATTATTTCGTTTATTTTCCTTAGTAGCTCGCCTAGCCTCTTATTTCTCTCCTCTATATTTAATACCTTTTCTTTGCTTTCCCTTCCTATCGCGCGTACTACTTTCGTCATTTCTGCTAAACTGAATCGCGCGCTCCCAAGCACGTACTTTACAGGGATATTAGAACCCGCTAACCGTGACAAATTGCTGTGAACTGATTCTATTTTAGATTTCTAAAAATTGTAATATGGTCTCGCACGTGCGCATAGACCTAACCTCAAACTGTGTGTTTATTTATTAATCTAACCTAATATTGTAGGTGTATTTGGTCTAACCTAATAACGCAAGAAACGAGCGTGATACAATAGAGACGAGAAGAGGGCAGGGGGCGAAAGAGAGAGAGAGAGAGAGAGGGGGGGAGAGATCAACTTCTATTATATAAAATATTCTCTAATTTTAAAATATATCACTAGACGGCGTCGCAACTCTGCTTTTAATAATACACTACTAGGTAGGCCACGATCAACTTCCATTACAGAAACATGCACTAATTTAAAAAATACACCACTATATGACGTCACAAGCAATCAAGTCTGTTTTTTAAAAATAAGTGTAATCTAAGTGGTGGGATTTTTTGACAAGCGCAAAGAACGTATACATCATTAATTAACTTTCATAAAGGTTTCACTAATATAGGACTGATATTTTTTTTCCATATACATTAGATGTACTTGAATAGTGAAAGGTTGTTATTGCGGTTACATAACTGTTGAAATCAGAAAATAATTACTTTATGGTAATGACGATTGGAGGGTTCTAAGTACTTTATATTATTCATATTGGTAAAATTTTGCGACACGAGGTTTTCTAAAAAGACTATTGCCGCGACCCCCACTCCAGCCCTCCCCGAACATAACCGAGATTGTAAGACAGGTGTAGGGCGTCGCAACTTGTTCTCGGTTTTTCTCCCCTTGTCCTGATCAGAACTTGTTCGTGGGCCTTCGTGTATTGTCGTGGTACCCTTGGCTGAAAATTTGAATTTGTATTATAATAAGGGCCCTAGTGCTAACTTGTAAGACAGGTGTAGAGCGGGGCAACTTGCTCTCGGGGATGTCCCCTTGTCGAGGCCCCATTGGTGGAAAATTGGAATTTGTATTTAAGTCTCTGCACGTTATGGCTGGAAATATGAATTTGTATTGAAGTAAGGGTTGTAATGCTAACTTGTGAGACAGATTTAGGGCTTATCAACTTACTCTCACATCATCGCACCCTAGGCCAAAAACTTGAATTTCTTTGTGGCACTATCTATGAGGGGAAATTTGTACTTGTATTCTAATAAGGAGGTCTAATGCTAACTTATAAGACAGACATAAGGCTTCGAAACTTGCTTTCGGGTCTTAGCTCCCTGGTCCCTTGGCGAGAAATTTGAATTTGTATTTGTATTTAAGTATTTACATTCTGATTACTTATTGCGAGAAATGTGAACTTGTATCCTAATAAGCGGGCCTAATGCTAGCTTATAAGACAGGTATAAGGCCTCGCAATTTGCTCTCGGAGCTTAGACCCCTGTCCCTAATATTCTAATACGAAGGGCCCTAATGCTAACTTGCAAGACAAGTGTAGGGCTTCGCATCTTACTCTCGGGACTTCAACCCTAGGTGTAAAATCTGAATTTGTATTTAAGTCTCTGCAGGTTAAGGCGGTAAATTTTAATCTGTATTCTGATAATGTGGACTGCTTGACGGAAAATCTAAATTTCAAGTCTGCAGGTTATGACGGGAAATTTAAATTTGTCTTGTGATAGGTGAGACCCTGACGCTAACCTATAAGACAGGAATAGGTATTCGTAACTTGCTTTTGGGGCTTCACTCGGTCGTCATGGCCCCATCGGCGGTAAATTTGAACTTGCATTTAAAGATTGTATATTATCCGCTCTATTCTATTTTTTAAAGCATAATTACAATCGAATGAGTATTATTATGAAGCAGCAGGGGTATTATCTGTTTTTACCTGTTAGTAAGCTATTAGAATATAATAGTTCAAGGTGAAAACGGTGAAGTTGATGCTGGTAGTGATGTTCTCTATGAAGATCCAGATAAGTTAAATTACGCTGCCCTTAATTTTGAACATAAGGGAAAGTTCACCCACCCTGAAAGTCTTGACTGCCGAGAATGTCTTCACACTAATATTTAATATAGGAGATTATAGATTACCTAGATTTGAGGATGTTTTCGATAATTCACTGTTAGAAGTAGCACCTTTTTGCGACCCGGATCTATATAAATAAAGAGTAGTTAATCTGTATTATAAACTTTATGGCTATGAATATATTTTATTGTTTTTTTAAAGAAAGTATGATATTCCATATCAATAATCAATTTTACGTAATTTAATCCGGGTGCTAAAAGTAATGCAATTGCTTTAAAAAAGTCATCCCTTAACTAAAACTCGCAATGAAGCCTAAAACGGTCTATAATACATACGTGTAACCATTTAATTCATTTATTTTCTGATTAGACCTTGTACACATAATATTAACTGTCAAGCTTCAGTATTTCCTTTTAGTTAATAATACTAGTAAAAGGAGCACGCAGTGAAACGTAGAACAGCCTATAATGCATATAGGTAACCATTTATCGTATTAATGCAATTTTTATTTTCCACCTAAACCTTGAGCATATAATTTAACGTTCTCAAGGTGAAAATCGTTTAAAGCATGATTTGTAAAGCAACCTAATTATCTAACTTAATTACTCATTTACAGGAAGGTTATAATTTCCATGTCGTTATTCAAATATTGAAAAAAATTGAGCTAGCGCTTAAATGCAGTCTTAAAGATGACATAGAACATAATCGTTTAAGGACTAGGTTTTTATATCCTTGATAAAAGTCAAAATAACCCTAATAATTATTAATAATAATAAAGACAGATTAAATAACATCTATTTTATATATATATATATATATATATATATATATATATATATATATATATATATATATATATATATATATATATATATATAACACTTGTCATCTTTACATGTGTTACCTATTAATTCTTCCCCATTATTAGAATACAATTTTTATGACAGGCGGAAGCCCGCGAACAACTTCCCGTCTTAGGAGACTAGGGCCCCTTGTTAGAATACAACCCCCAATGTATAAATAATTTAGATCACAATCTGTAGATGGAGTTAAAAGAAATTTAATAATAATTTTAATAACAATTATGCAATCTCATATGATAAAAATGGGCCCTAATAAGTATAAAAAACCG
Source organism: Vesta saturnalis (assembly GCA_036346205.1). Lineage (NCBI taxonomy): Eukaryota > Metazoa > Arthropoda > Insecta > Coleoptera > Lampyridae > Vesta > Vesta saturnalis. The sequence continues at coordinate 3,367,998 of JARFJB010002472.1, read as the reverse complement.
ATTAAATAAAATATTTTTATACTCAGGTGATAAAATATGATCACCACGTGGGCATATATAAAAAAAATGGCTACCAAAACTGTTCTAAGGGTGACGTCACAAAAAAAGAAAATGGCGGCGACAAGTGTCCCTGTACTACTCATGTATATTATTTTTGCTGAAATTACCACTTATAAAAAATTATTGTAAAACTTTTAAGGATAAAAATGTTATATAAATATCTAGGTGTGCGTTTCACCACTGCTCCGGTTACTGAGTCGACCCAAACGATTAACGAAGTTTTAATGTTAAAAATAAAAACTGAAATCATGATGGCTTCTTTTTTCCTGCTCCAAAATGTTGACCGAAAACGGACGATTTCAGAAAAACAATATTTTATAAAAAATTTTAAATTTAGCTTTTTTTTTAACTTAATTAAGTATATTAGAGAGACATCTTAAATTTATGATAAAGTGGTAATGCAAATTAACAAGTGCTTGTTTAGAAGTAAGAAGCGAATTGAATTTAATTTTCAAATTAAGGGGAATGCGATTGTAAGCAAATTTAGCCAATGTTTCAAAAGAAGCTAAAGAACACTTAAAAGGAAAATAATGATAACAAAATTAGCCCTTCTACCTTTAGAGAATAAAATGTTTTATTGATAATTGCGGGTATATTGACACAATTTAAATTATGTTTACTTTTATTATTAGCTTTGAATATTAATTCGCGACATCTTTGTAGTCGTTTCTTATGAAAAGCTTCGATGATCTTTTGCTAAAATGAAATTTTATGCCTTAATCAATTAAAACGATATTAATTTAAAATCATATTTCCAATAAACCGATTTTATGCAGATTTGAGGTTTCCAATATCACGAGTAATAAGTGCCAGTGGCATCATATCTACTTGATATCATCTTAGAACAAGATTATAGGGTCATCTTATACTACATTCGCGGAAAATTAATTTCCTGTTGTATATAATATACCACTAAACTTATATTGCTTTTATTACGGATATATTTCTCTTGATTAGCTTATGCTATTGGACATATTATGTGTACCATAACCCTTATAACTTTATAACTTTATTTAATGTAAACAACTCTTTGTTTCATTTTTCTGAATTTAGAAAGAACTTTTGGAGCCGTCCACGATCCTTTAATAGCTTCCTATTATCTTTATTATTATTAAACTATTTTATTAAGATTTATATAACGTTTATTCAATATCTGGGTCATTAAATGTATATGGGGTTCTAATAATATTAAAAAATTTAAGTTTGGGAACATCGACTATGAAATAAAATGACAATTATTATTAGTTACTTTCGTTTACACGCTTTTATTATAAATAACGTGCTGTATTTTTTGCCGCAACGTTTTACACAGGTGTTGAAGATAAAGGATTTATTAGGTAACAAATCCGCATTATTGGGCGTGGGTAACATAAAAAAAATCTGGAGTTTCTCCACTCAACATTCCCATATACATACATATTATAAGGGGTCGTTTTTATGTTCTCGGACTAGGCATGATAAGAGTAGATTAGAACAACGACAGACATTTATTTTTCAATATAGATCCCTTGCTTTTGAATACAAGTATTACATCGTTTCAATAACGTCTTTAACCCATTATAAAAATATTCTTTTGGTTTGCTCGCAAAATCGCTATCAACAGTCGCTGTAAGTTCATTATCGTCCCTAAATTTTCTTCCCCTTAGTGTTCTTTTGAGATTTGGAAACAAAAAATAGCCACTGGGGGCTAAATCTTGACTATAAGGTAGATGATCAGTTTCTACAAAGCCACATTTAGCAACGGCAGCTTTTGAAAGTCTTGACTTATGGGCTGGTGCATTACCATGAAGCAGCAGGACACTTCGCGTTAGTTTTCCGCGTATTTTCACTTTAATAACATCTCTGAGCCGAAGCATTAAGCTTGCATAATACTCTCCTGTGATTGTGCCACCCTTCTTCAGATAACCAATTATTAAAATTCCTTGACAATCTCAAAAAAAACAGTTGCCAGTATTTTTCCTGCAGAAGAGGTGACTTTAGACTTTTTGGGAGGACTGGAACCCCTAATATGCCACAGTATCGACTCTTGTTTTGACTCAGGATCAAAATGATCGACCCAAGTTTCATCTCCGGTGATAAGTCGATTGATAATTAAACCTGGTTCGTCCCCACAAAGCGCCAAAAATTCTACACACTTCTCCATTCGAGTATGCATTTGAAAAGGCGTAATCATTCGTGGAACCCATGTCGCACTGACAGTTGTCAAGCCAAGGTAATCGTGTAAAATTCTGAAAACTGTGGTTTCTGAAACTCCTAAGAAAGACGCTAATTGACGCTTCTTAAATCAACAGGCCGACCAGGACGGGAATCATCATCTAGTGATTCTCGGCCATGTTTAAACAATTTGTCCATTCACAAATAGTCGACTTGGAAGGGCAACTATCCCCGTATACAACCAGCATTGCTTCACGAATAACTTCTGGAGATTTTCCTTGTTTTGTAAGAAACTTTTATAACAGCTCGATATTCAAGTTTGTCCATTCTGAGACGTTACAACACAAATTGACAGATATTAGAACTAATAATGCTGCAATTGTTTTCCTTTTACTATACTTCGTATAGTATGCGGTAATGTAATAAAGTGCGTACAAGCAATTGTGTTGGGTATGGATTGCAGTTGGAGAATATGATTGTCCAACACCACAACACTTATGTTGATAATGAATTCGAATGTAAGATATTGTTAAATAAGCACCACCAACTCAAAATTTGCAGATATTGTGTCCTTGTATTAGCAGCGATGCAAGCTATCTCCCTTCATAAAATAATATGCTATATCAACTTGGGGAAAAATGAATTAATAAGTGCGTTATCAATGACTTCGATGAAGATTGGACGTTAACAAAATAGAATAATTGTGCAGAACGTAACTTACCTATAACTTTAATCCGTGCAGAAGCTCAAAACTCTTAAACTCGTTAAATGTTATTTAGCTTTGCAGGCCTTTTTCTCCGTGTGAGGAGAAGAAGGTGTGTTTTTGCCGGGTTAACCGACAACCCTTCCTCTCGACACCACTGTCCTACCAGATTGTTGCTCCTTGTATCACAACTGATACGGTTTCCTCAGATCTACCTTGCTATGTCTCTGCATAGCCAACTGTGTTGTATCCTGCCTCACTTAATCTCCTTAGCAGTGCGTCAACGAGACACTACAGAAAATGTGATAACACTCCTCCCTATGGGCACCCCCGGGCGGTGCGCGGTACCATCGAGGCGTAATTAAGTGTGGCCCATATACTCCTTCGTTTCAGCATGGTGCGTATCCATGTAGTGATAATGGGATGCATTCCCTTCTGCTCTACAGCTCTTAGCATGGAATCTAGAGAGTTATTGTCAAATGCCCCTTTATATCCAAAAAACCAGCCATTGCAACCTCATTGAAGGAAATTGCCTTTTCAGCGATATCCACAACTCTGTGGATAGCTACGTCTCAGGATCTCCCATGTTGATGTCTACTGATTGGGTCCAGGCCCAGTACTATGTGTGTCATATGTTTATCGATGAGTTTCCCCAAGACATCTAAAAGAAACAACGTCAGACTTATAGATTTGAACGACTTTACCTGGTCGTAGAATTCCGCCCAGATTTTGGAATGAAGACGACTTTGACATCCCTCCACTAACTGGGCACGTACTCCAAAGGAAGGCTTTCCCTTAATGTCGTGGAAAGTGTGGGGGATATCAAGTCGAATCCTTGTTGTAGTAGAGCAGCAAATATTCCATTCATTCCCGGGGATTTTTATGGAAGGAAACCTCTTACCGCCCACATAATGTTTGTTAGGTTAATAACCTGATAGGCAAGTCCCAAATTACTTCTGCCCCCCTCCAAGTGAGTTCCAGAATTATTGGATCACTTCTGTCCGTCGAAATGATACGAGACAGTACGATTGAAGCATAAGCTCCAATGTTTCCTTTCCCGTTTCTGTATACCCCCGTAGTATTTTAGTAATTAACTGATTTTGTACTCTCTGTAAGAGTTCTTTGAAGTCTAGCACCTTCAGGGATGTGTCCAATCGCTACACAATACCTCAGTCCCGTTTGGCCTTTCTGATGGCCTTGTTATACTTGGTGAGTGAGGCTTTATGTAGGCCCCAGTTCCCGGTGATTTTCGCCTGTGCCCTTAATTGAGATAGACTCTCGTGTCACCAAGGCACAGTCCAGGTTGTCCTTTGTTTTGCTTTTGCAAGGCTATATGTAGGAGAACCAATTGCACTAACAATAGGCCGTAAAGGAATATTAGGTTTATGACTTTTTGGTAAACCATATAGTTTTGGTGAAATAGCTTCAGAGTTAGTTTCTTTTTTAATTCTTCAGGAATAGATCATAATTCAATCAGTTCTTTAATTTTTAAAAGAAACTCAACAATTGTTCTATATTAATGTTATAATCGTTCAAATTTAATATAACAGATGCATTATCTTTATCTGAAGGGTTGTACCGGTCTTCGACCAAATTGGAGGCTTCGCTATCGCTCATGATGGTCGACCGGTGAACGTCCCTTACTTGATACTCAATATACTATTTCATTGCCTGTGGCGGCAATGAAAGTCCGCAGTCGAAGTCGTTCGAGCTTGAAGTCGTGCTTGTCCATTTCGACCGATGCGTAGTCTAGATTACATTTAGTGTTGTCCGAATCTAGTAATATAGCCGGAGTTAGATAAGCAAACTTATCTACCAAATTCTGTAGTTGCTGAAACCTCTCACGAATTTCTGCAATTATTCTATCTAATGAAGAAAACAGCTTCCGTCTCAACTCATTTTCATAAGAAAAGTTGGCATCTCTGGTTCCGTCATCAAAAATGTGCCTTCTCGTTACATACCTCTGAGTTTCCATAGATATTCCAAGTTCTTCACAGATATTTTTTGCATAACTTACAGCGCTGTCTGCTCATTCCTCTCGTTTCTCTATCAGTACCACATGCAAAGCATTTACTTTCTGAGCGCACAGTCTTAAGCATAGTCCCTTTGTTTGTAAATATCTTTGTGCATCATTCACTTCATGTAGTACAGGTTCAAAAGAGAAAGAAAGTAAAATTACTACATCGTAACTAGCAAAGTATGATTTAGTTTCCACCAAGTATTAAATCCATCGGATGAGCAAAACTTTGATTCATTCGGTTTATTTACGTTCTCAAATAAACGACATCAAAAGCAAAACTATGAGGCTTTGGAAGGAGAATAAGCCATCCAGGTAAGTAAAAGTTTTTCGCCGTTAGTCAATGTGCGGTAAAAATATTCTTTGGTAAGCCGCCTTGTTCTCTCCTTTTGATGTTAAAAGCAGTAATCTAAACATATTACAGTTGACGCTTCGGCGAAGTTAGTATCGATATGCTGAACTACTTCCTGGCCTTGCTGAATGTGACGCAATCGCACATTTCCATCTATATGGTCAGGCCATTTTCCGATGTCAAGTTTCGGTATAGAATATCAGACAATGTCGATACTGTATCAGTTTCTGTCTCTAAGCTATCAAACTCCATGTCTAGACAAACAGATGCAGACTCTGATTTAGTAAATGTCGGAATTTGATTTTCAGGGACGATCTCAACATTCTTAACAGGTACCAGATCAACAGTGTCAAGTTCCTCTATATTTTTACCTTGTTCTGGGTTGGAAGGCCCAGGCCCAGTTCTATTTAAGCCAAATATGGAATCTGACGTCTCCTGCATTTTTCTAATATTTTCCAACTTAGCTCTTCTTTTATTACGGTACGCTGCCCCACTTCCTTTTACTCTTTTCATTTTTTATGCTAAAACAAAAGAATATAATTATTGACACGACATTTGGATTCGTAAACGCAAGTATTATAAAAACGTAAAACATTTCAAAATAATTACTAATAAATTAAAATGTACTTGTTTTGATTTTTTATTTTAACTTAAAGCTTTAGCAACGTAGTTAGATAGTCAAACATACAATTACATAAATAAATAACGTAAATAAGATATTTAATACTCACATAGTCGAATCTACTTATACCTAGGTCGGAGAAAACAATTTTTCGACCAAGTTCAAGTTCAATAATTTAACAAATACAAGCACAACATATAACACGTAGAAATGATTCCAACACTAATAAAAATAAGCAAAAAAAAACATTTTTAAAAAACGCTGTTATTTCCAAATGTACTAAAAAGAAAATAATTTGGTATCTACCCAGTAACATCAAAATGTTTGAGACTAAAAATAAAAGTGTGGAGCGCTCTTTGTAGTGTCTTGCACTTCATTGTTTGAATGTAAGTGTTGATAGGCTTTGTTATAAGTATAAGATATCATGTATGCCCCACACTTTTATTTTTAGTCCCAAAAATTTTTGATGTTGCTGGGTAGATAAAAAAATTATTTTATTCTTTTTAGTACATTTGGAAATGAAAGCGTTTTTTAAAAATGTTATTTTTTTACTTATTTTTATTTTCTACTTTTAGTCGCTTGGGTGTAAGTTCCAACAAAGAAAGAAACTCAATATTTCAAGACCCTAGTTTTATAATCAAAAATTTCGAACTTACTTGGCCAATATACACATGTATGCCGAAATTCATCTCAACCGGATATCGGAAAATAGTTAACTTTTTTTTTACCGAATTTGATAATACTTTGAACCCCCGGGCGCAGCCCCCTGCTCTTGAACTCGACTTGTCGTACATTTTTGTGCATGGTCTTATGCTAGAAGCTTAAGTCCTGAATTTCAAGGCCCTAGCTTTATAAACAAAACTTTCGACCGTATTTGGCCAAATTTGGCGGCAACGCAGCCCTCTGACCTTGAAACTCAACTGGTCGAATATTTTTATGCATAGTATTATGCGAAAAGCTTAAGTCAAAAATTCAAGGTCCCAGCTTTATAAACAAAAATTTCGACCATATTTGGCCAAATTTGGCCGCAAAAGTCAAATCAAAAAATATATATTCGTGTATTGTCATCAAGAATACGCACGTATGTCAATTTTTAGCTCCATCGGGGATCAGGAAGTTGTTGAAAATTCTGTTACAAGATTTGAACCGGACAGACAAAGTGAGTTGAATAAAAATGTTAAAAAAGTGTTGAGGTGCGCGTCGGATAAATTCGGTAAAAAAAAATCAACTATTTTCAAAATCAAAAGCCAAATTCACTGACTCTTTTCATGCATACTCAACCACACCTAGCGCCTGGGTGGACTATGAGTACAGACAGTGCTTCCCGTCGTTATAACGAGCAAGATGGCTACATTCATTTAAAGAGACGTGAATTCCTTATTTCGTCAAAGAATAAATAATAAAAAGTTCCTGCAAAAGATTCGCAATCCGTCATGTTGTTTAAAATAACATAAGGTAACGGTTACTTTCAGTTTAAACAGAATTGACTATTTAAACGTCCATTTTTGTGATCACCTTTGACCCCAAATTGTATGAATAACTAATTCTGCATAATACAGTTATGTTCCAATAAAAATAGACATGTACATGTTCTGAAGGTACGATGTGAAATTGGTCTCGAATAATAAATTCCATATAACTTAATACCGGCCAAAATTACGCGGAAGTTTTGCTCAAAAATGTTTTTAAAGAATGATCTGAGATAATGGAACTTTAATAAAAGGATTTACGTCCTTTACGTAGCTATCTGCACGTTAGCAGCTCATTGAATCATTCTAAAAAATGTAATGCGTTGCGTCAGAATAACAAGGCAAAATAGGTTGAAGTAGTAATGCATCCTTTTAAAAGCATGTTAATAAAACACATTATGAAATGTATCCATTAGACTATCCCTATTATATACCTTAAAAGTTAATAGTGAAAATTAACTGAAAGGATTTGCATTTTCTGGAAATAAACCATGACACATGATAATGGTAATATTAAATTTCAAGCATAAATAGATAAATCAACAATACTGTTTTGGCAAGCCCTTATTGTTTCCTGCAATGTAAAGCATTCTTGATTGAGTCATTAGTAGTTTATTTGAAAATTACAGTAATATTCCTAGTGTTCAGTGAGTACTCAACTTGAAAAATAAAACTGAGTTCTCTGCTTACGATGCTTTTCATTACCAGTAAGCCGTCGTCGTTAAAAAGTTTCCCCAACATAATTCTTTGTTCACTTTGTTTTTAACTCTCAGGACAAATATCAAGTTTTGGTGAACATCTAAAAAAAATTACAACTTAGAGCCATTTCTGAAAAATATCTTTTCAGATTTACGTCGTAAGTGGTTAATATTTTGTAATGGTGCTTTAGAGTTTCAGAATGTAACGTAAATTTTATATATTTTAGTACTGAGCGTTGTGTAGATTGAACACGAACAGTAATAATAGTTCTGTAAGATAATAGTAGGTACAATGAGTGAGCAACATATGTCTATTAAAGAACGTAAATAAATTTGTAATTTTATTGTTTTAATGTTTTAATTATTTTGTTATTTCATTTCATACATTGTACCTACTAATACTAAGTGGTGCTTTACAGAGACGTAAAATCTTATTTACACACCTATATACGAATTCAACAAACTACATACAATAATACAATACTGTAAAAAATAATAACAAAATCGTGTAAAAAAACTAAAAGTAGTTACATGCACAAAGGTATGGTGGTAACGAAAGTAAAAAGTGTGCCACAACAGCTAGTCAGGCCGGAAGCTTAGTCCGTCGGTTAGTCAGTTGGATGCGTGGGGGCGTGGCTGGCGTAGATACACATAAAATTTTAAAAGAGCACCACTTGATTGATATTTATATCGCCCCTACACCAAGAAAAACATTACGACACAGCAAGAGTAAGAGTACGCAGCACTTCGTGGAAACCATCAGAAACTTCCAAACAAACCACGAAGAAATATTGGTAAACTTCCAGGTCGTGAGCCTATTCACAAATGTGTGTGTGTGTTGATATATATATATATATATATATATATATATATATATATATATATATATATATATATATATATATATATATATATATATATATATATATATATATATATATATATATATATATATATATATATATATGGAAGACTTCGAAGACCAAGCTATATCCGAATACACGGAAAAACCAAGGATGTGGCTTAGATACGCGACGATACTTTCGTAGTTCGGCACCACGGCAAGCATAAGCTATATGAATTACTACATCTAAATAGCCGAATACTCTCCTTAGCCCCCCTTAGGCGTGGCAAAATTCTTGTACGATAGAGCGAGAACAATATGCTTAAAACAAGAGGACCTTAGCAAAGAAAAAGAAAATATCGCTAAAACACATAAAAAAAATCGCTAACAACTAACCTAAACAGGGAAAAGGAAACCGAAAAAAAAGAACCTACATATACAGCGATAATACCATATATACGAAGGATAGGCAGCAAATACAAGATACGCGTTGCCTTCCAACCGACCAGAACGCTCAGGGGAATACTGACCAAAACCAAACCACACAATGAAGATTAGAATTTCAAAAATTGTGTATACAACCTACCATGCGAATGCGGCGGAGCATACACAGGAGAGAGCAGTAGACCACTCAAAGTGAGAACACATGAACATAAGAACGTCCGCAAGAGCGAAACAGAAAAACCAAAGGCGCCGAACAGGTCTGGAACAAAGACCACCGCATTAAATGGGATAACATACAAACAGTCGCAAAAAACCAGAATATAACTCGCGGGAAACCCAAAGAAGCCACATACATCGCACTAGCAGAAAATCTAATAAACCAAGCTAGTGTTGAAATGAAACCATGTGGATTCCAATAATGCGCGAAGAGCTTAAGCGCAATACTTCTGCGTAATAGGTTACGGGGCACCATGCGCAATAAACTTCTGTGTTTAATGTATCGAAATTCTTACATATACCCGAAGAGATCCTTTCGCTTCTTGCTCACTCAAACAAATATTTATACATATGTGGAGATTTTAATATACATTTTGAAAATAAAAATGATAGGTACGCGGAAGATATATTATCGTTGTTTTATTAATATAATCTAAATAACTTAATCAATGTTCCCACCAGAGAAACTGCCAGCTCAAAGAGAACTCTTGATAACGTATTTACTGGCATATTGCGACTAGTGTTACAGGAATCGGTATATCGGATCATGAAGCAATAGAAACTAGAGTAAAATATGATTTAACTCCTAGAGATTTGGTAACTAGTCTTCGCAGGCGCTACCCAGAACATATCATTGTACAACTTGTAAAAAAACATTCACTGCACTTGATTTAGATTTTATCACTAATAAGTACGTCTGAAAAATTTTGCCAATTTCACAAATTTTTTTCTTCCTTATATTATCGTAGTTTTCCATTACTGAAAGTAAAACAGAAAACGAAGACTAAATCGTGACCAAGGGTATTAGAATATCATGTAGACACAAACGATTACTGTATATCTTCCTAAAATATAACCCGCAAGCCCGACTGAAATCCTTTTCTAACAAATATTGCTCTATTTTAAAATCTACAATACCATTAGCTAAAAAAAGACAAGTCGAACATAATATCCTTACCTCAAGTAACTTAACTAGATCTGTATGAAAGGAAATTAGGCAAACCAGTGTCGACCTTTACCAACCCCATTCTTAATGTTCATGGTGAAATTATATCTAACCAAAATCTGGTTGTAAATCATTTTGTAGAATATTTTACTATAACTCCTCCCGTATTTGCCCAAATTATACAACACAATTGGCCCGTATTAATTAATTCATCATTTTTTCTAACACTTACCACGCCTAACGGACTCCTTAATATCATTAATAATCTCAAAGACTGCAATAGCACTGGTTTTGATAACACACCTACTTTAATTATAAAAAATGCAGCACACGTTCTGTCGTATCCATTAAGCAATCTTACAAATTAATGTTTTTTTAGTGCGGTCGTATTCCGTCATGTTCAAAAATCACAAAAATTACTCCTATATTCAAATCAGGTGATAGGAACAACATTAACAATTACAGACCTACATCATTGATTAGTATATTTCTAAAAATAATTGAATCTGATAATTACACTCGCCTCAGAGATTTTATTGAGAGCGCAGGTCTACTTAGTAAATTTCAACATGGTTTCAGAAAAAATCGTTCCACCCATACTGCGATGTTCAATTTTCTAAAATATGTTTATACATATATTAATAATCAAAAATCTTGTGCTGCTCGGTTTTGTGATCTTTGGAAAGGTTTCGATATTGTTAATAATGATTTATTGTTAAAAAAAGTTGGAGAATTTAGGAGTACGAGGTATTGCTAATGATTTGATTCGTTCTTATTTAGAGGAACGTAAACAGTTTGTCAGCCTGGTACACAGTAATGACTGCGAAATAACTCATGCCGATTCTTATTTCAAACGAATTATTCTTGGTGTACCACAGGGATCAATACTTGGACCCCGACTGTTCAATACATTTATTAATGATCTGCTACTATCCGTCGAGGGACATGTTACAATGTACGCCGATGATACGACTTTTGCATTTTCATTTACATCACAACAAAAATTCAATTGTAAGTCACACAAGTTAATTAAACAAATTGAGAGATGGTTTCAAAATAATCAATTAATAACAAATGTTGATAAAACTAGCTTCGATCTTTTTAATAATAGTAAAAAGGCTGTCCTTTCTAATGATATGTTATTAAACAGTTTACCAATAAGAACAGGCGAGTCATATAATTATCTGGGACTGAGAATTGATAAATGTTGAAGTGGTCGGATCAATTAACTAGACTTAATAAAAAACTAAACTCTGCTTGCTATATGATACGCTCCCTTAAAAACCTCATAACATTGCCAGTACTCAAAAAGGTGTATTTTCATATTTTGAATCCCTACTTAGATATGGATTGCAATTTTATGGACCTTCTTCCACTACTAAGACTATTTTTAATGAGCAACCTAGAACCCAGGGATTCCTGTAGATAATCTTTTCAAAAACTTGAAATTTTAACAAGTCTGTACTTAGTTGTTAGTTTCACGTACAATAAGCACCAATACATGGTAAAATCTAATCTACATAAGCACGCTACGCGGGTTGCAAATAACATCAAATCCCCGAAACCAAAATGTTCCCTATTTCTAAAATAGTCAATTTTATAAAGCACTTATACTATTTAATAGTCTGCCTAGTCATATAAAAAATGCTAATAATATTTTTAAATTAAAAAAATTACTGCGACTGATTTTACTTTCTAAATGTATATCCTCAATCCAAGAATATATTGAATGTATTGAATTGTGCAATAGAACAAAGGTTGAAAACAGTATCTATTGAACTGTATCTGTTATTTACATTAATTAGTATTATTTTAACAGTAACTTATTCGAAATATTTGAAGTAAGTTCTTATATGTTTGTTAGTTAGAGTAGGTAATTGCTATTTTAGGTGTGTACTTTACAATTTTAGTTCTGTAAACTACTGTAATACTATATACACCATCAGCAGGTCCACAAATATATTTTTATTTCTATTTTTTTATTTTCTATATATACGTAAGTTCTAAAAAATATATATATTGGATTACTCAGTGGCTCAGGGGTAAATGTGTTAGCTGTTTAAGTTCAAATCTGAGAGTAGTCAAGTGTTTGATCGTAACATGAATTCGACTCAAATGAGATAACAGTCCTTCTCAGGGCTAAACCTGATGACGGAAGCAGAGTCCACTTCCGAAAAGCAAAAACTCTGGAAATAGGCGGATCAACACAATTAACATGAAACCACAGTTACAAAAAAACACTTAGGTCACAGAAACAGTAAGAGGTACGCTGCAGTTAAAAAAAATAATGCTGGACACAGTCCAAGAAGAGAATTGGTTCGGTTAGGACTTAACTCCTAAACAGTAGTAATAAAGAAAACAACTACTGGTAGTTTAACAGAAATCGGTTTAATCATTGCAAATACAATTACTAGTAATAAACCCCAAATATGGTTAACATAAAGTCACACTAGACTAGGTTTCAAATTATACTAGTTACAATAAATAATTCTACTCAAAACAACTGGTGTCTTGCGTATCGGTTTTAACTCAACCGAAACATAACATAACTCAGATCTAAATAAACGAAATATATCAGCCAGATGTCTACCATTCAATGTTCTCAAAAAAGAAATGAAAGCAATTAACAGGAATTACTGAAAAGTAAAGCGTAGGTTTTTAAGCAACAATTAAAAGCATAAATGAGAACCCCGTTAATTGTACAGTAAAAACTCTGAACCTTAAATCACCATTTTGTAGGTGAAGGCTAAAATATTCACGTGCGTGAACAACTAATAGCTGAATGTTGTTAATTATTACTAAATCTTAATTAACCAGTTACGTTTTCAGGTACATAACCTTACTCGATGTAACATAATCCATGTCCCAATTAAATGTATGTAGAACACATCACTAGAAAGACCGTGCTGTAATTCGTTTTAATAACGAACCACGTTTAAAGTATTTCGAAATTGAACGATATACCCAGGGTTCCGTTATGAAGTAATCAAAAATTAATTCTTACCAATCTCTTGTTGGTGTATAGGAGTAATCGACTATCTTACTTGACTTAAGCTTAATGATCATTTAGAGAAAATCGAGACGAAATTTAAGTCACTCCTCGAGTTATCCTCTAGCGGGCTGTCGTAGACCCCTGTTTAGCATTCAATAGTTAGGATGAACTGTTAACCATGTATTCATAACTCCGGGTGTAAGTTATCATCCCATGTACAGGTGAACGATCCGTTACAGCACTAACCTGAAGAAGGGACGAAGGGACCAAAACCAAAACCAATCGAGGAACCTTGAGAATCAAATATTTCAGATACGAGTCGATGTGAAGTACAATGAGTATAATTAGTTAAATATTCACCGGAAAAGGTGTACTACTGTTAAGAAAATTCACTCACCTCTTGGCAAGACAAAAAGCATATATTTGTTAAGAAACTTTGTAACCATATAAAACGAACACTAAATTACATAGTATAATTTTTTTCCACTTTTTGAGATTGTAATAGCCAGAATGACACTGTATGTAACTTTATCAAATAAATTTTATAAAAAGTACAGAAAGAAATCTTCTCAAACATGCATAGTTTCTAACGACGCATTTTTCATAATGTTGCGTTCTAGAAGAAGAACCAAAAGAAAGTCACCTGACACCCTAACCCATCAAGTCATCACTTTCTTGAATTTTAAATTATTGTGTACACCTGAATTACGTCGCGCAATGTTGTCATATTTCCACACTCGTACCCGCGTAAAATGCGTTGCCTACCAATAGGCATAAGAAATTCTCGAATTTAAATGAAAATGCAAATCTTAAATTAACACGCTGTTTTTTTTTCTTAGTTTTAATTCAGCAGACTTCTGAATAATATCTTTAAGATTAATTTTCTTTGATAATTCATATTCCCGCTATTGTAGCCCAACCGTGTAGCCGATTTTGGGTGGTTGTGAAATGTAAGACATTTTTAATTTTCAATTTAGAAAAGCTCCTTTCTCCACTTGCCACAATTACTGATAAGACCAACAAGATTCTTAAGGCAGTGCTGAGGTTAGGAGCAACGTTTAAAGTAGTAATAAGTTTTAATAGCTCAATTGAATCTTATTTTGCAATTACAAACCCCTAAAACGGGTTCTATTTCATCTTTAACTCTAGAGAATTCGCATCTCCCGACTCCCTATCAGTCAATAGTATTTCCAAGTCCTTATAATATATTTTTTAGGTCAAGTTTTTCAAATCGTGTGTGCTTTGGACAAAGATTTAAAATGATTGCTGTAGATATTCGTCAAATCAAGTCTGGATTTTAAAGGATTAATAGCTTGATTTATTGTAAAAAAATAAAACTGCCATTTTAAATTTTAATTTAGATTCTGCGACTGCATCATCGCGCGCTTCGTAAAGAAAGTTAATAGCTTTTCGTCGAAATCTGTGACGCGGTTGTGTTAACTCGAAATTAGTTGGGAGGTCAATAATGTTGGCTAGTTCCTTTGCATCATAAAGCATTTTATTATAAAAGCCTCATCCGAATGAAGATCATTAACAAAACTGTATCATTCTTTATTAACTCGGTAGCAGATGATAAATCAGTCTTTCGTCTGTTGAAGTTTGTTGATCGGATTAATATTATTTAATATTGTATACCAAATTACAATGGAGCAAAAAAATTGTTTAATACAGTGTAACAGACCAGAAGCCTCATCTCTTATAGTGTCACTTTCAGTATCGTCATAAATACTTAATAAAGCATTGTAAATACTTCCCAGTTAATACTTTAAGGGTTTAAGGGTTTTAGACTTTCCCAATGAATATCACTCAGTGGTTTAAGAGTAAGGCCCTTAACACATTTTTATAATTTGGTCCATCTAAAGGTTGACGAAACAAAAAACAACTTTTTGAAGTGTAAAAAAAATTTGCGGCTTCTAAGGACGACACTGCCATACCGTTGACGACTAAAAATAATGAGTGGCTACTACATAGCAAGTAAAAT